>CM042545.1:21817206-21887206 GCA_023630585.1 Cranoglanis bouderius | reverse complement strand
ACCAAAGCAAACAATGTTTTATGTTATTAATGAACGACATATTACATTACCTCTGTATGGTGTAGGGATGACACTGGAGACTCCTTCCATAAATGTTAAATAAACATCTCCTTACAGAAAACTTCACCATATCAACTTTACAATAACAGTGCATAAATAAGAAAAGTACATGCACTAATCCCTGAATGAATACTTACTTAAATATGAACTAATGATGAGTTAAGGCATGTACTAATCACGAACTAATGAAGAGCTAAACTACAACGTGAGTCTTATGAATTAATGCGTGAATAACGACCACCTTAAGTACGTTAGTAGATGTTTGTTAGTTAATGTATTAATTAACACGTAGGGGTAATTAATCAAACACACTCTATAGGAATGAATTAAACATGCATAATTTCAAATTGTTTATATAATTGTGTGTGCAGCTGCGTACACACATCACTGGATGGTGCTGGATTACTTTCAGAATTTACACTGATCCTCCTTATTGAACATCGTTAAAGACGCAGTAATAATAAACACCAATCATTTCATCTCAACCCGTTTTGCGTCATTCTCCATACATTCCTCTTCAAATCCCACTGTAGCACTAGTACGTGCTCTGGGTGGCTCGGGCCCGGGGCACTGCTCCTTCACCCACAAGTGTGAAATTAATACAGTCACATTTATTAATTTAGCAGTGAGAACCAGTAGAACCAGTGTTCTATTTAGTTTACCCCTACATGTTAATTAATACATTAACCAACAAACATCCACTAACATGTACTTAAGGTGGTCATTATTCACGCACTAATTCATAAGACTCACGTCGTAGTAAAGGTTAGCTCGTGATTAGTACATGGCTTAACTCATCATTAGTTCATATTTAAGTAAGTATTAATTCAGGGATTAGTGCATGATTATTCATGTACCGTTATTGTGAAGTGCTACCCTTATTAGTCTTAGATTATGTTCCTCATCAAACCATGTCCTCCTTATATTTACTCAACAGACTATGTCCTCCATGTTTGTTTTTCTCACTCGTCTGAAGTAAAAAGCGACTGACATCACTGAGCGCTTTTCTGAAAAGTTGAACAGTTTTTTTTTTATCATTTTGAAAACTCAACTGTGACAAAAAAAAAAAAAGAAAAAAAGAAAAAAGCAGATAATGATGTTTTTTAAAAGTGCCCACATTCTGCCTGTCTTTTTAAGCTTCATGTAGGACTATATGCAAACCTTGTGCTGGTGGTTGAACAAAAAAGGCAAGTGTTAAAAAAATCTGCTGATAAAATGGCCACAGAGTTTCCCTACAAGCTAGCGACAACATACATTCAAATTAAAACCAATTATCTACCAAAGCAAACATTCGGAATATTAAGTGGTTAATTCTGGTTAATATCAAACTATATTAAACGCACGTCATATTGTAATATGTACCTTTAGCTAAGCGCACACACATCCACAGTGATGGCAGTGTTGTCATGGCAACAACCTCCGTGGCAGATAGCATGGAGATGCGGTGACCCGGGAAAAAGACTAAGATGAGGTCAGTGTGCTGTAGCGCGTCACATGATGGAGGGCAAGACCCGAGTGATTCATCCCACCATGATTGTTTTAGAGAAATAAAGCGATCGTGGAACTGATGCCAATGAAGAAATGAACACCAGCCTGCAACGATTCAATTTAAAAACATTCAACATTCAACAGGTTTACCACCGCCTCAGAGCTTCATGATGTAACTGTTTAACTAAATAAAAGCTTTAAAACAAAAGCTCAGGTCGTGAACAGAAATAGCTGCAGTCATTAACCCTTTACGTTTTAGACTGACATGGAGAAAGTAAGTAGGAGGATAAGAACCATTAATTATCCAATAAATTATTTATATGTTCCAGGTATTAAGAAGCAGAAAATTACCAGCAGCTTGTACCACACACTTACACAGTTAGTACATACACTCTTAGACAATGTACACAGCAAAATCCTCAGTGTTTAATTAAGACCTGCATTGCTTATATATGTCCAATTGGACACAAATGAACTCTGAAAGAGTTAATTCAATACTGTAGGTGTTAATGCAAAACTGGAGATTTGGCTGTGTAGAGCTCTGTACGGTTCTTCAGGTAGTCCCTCTACAGGGAACCCTTAAAGGTTTTATGTTCAACCCTGCAATTAAGTGTTTTCCTATCAAAAAGTGTTCACAATAGAACCTTTCAGGAAGCTAAGATCCCTTAATTATCTGATTAACCATTTTTCTAAAAGTGTAAAGTACCAAGTACCAAGACAAGTAAGGGTGTACACACACTAGGTGATCTGTACCGTGTCCGAGCACGTTTGACCCCCAAAGTCCAATTCGTTTGACTAGTGTGAACACTCCGTACGCTGAATTGTGCCCAGGCCCGTTTGAAGAGGTGGGCTTGAGCATGATTCAGTTGGACTCAGGCACGGTACGCGTCCAGCGTGATCGCTGATCATGGCCGAGCACAGAACTCGAATTGTAGTCAGCTAAAAAAAAAAAAAAAAGCTACAAATTAAAGCTACAATCTACAAATACTCAACGTCAACTGCCTCCATAAAAATCTTCTCATACGTGCAGCAAGATTAAGTGAAAATCGCTGCGCTGCATAAGTGATAAATCTATTAGGCAGTCTATTAGGCATGTGAGAGGGCCGTGTGTCACCGCACCCCAAACGACTCCAAATAAGTCAAAAAGTAAGTAATGTTACAATGATGGACTCCATTGTGCTGTGCGAGAGCGCTTTTCTTCTTGTCTTCTTCAAAACAAAAAGTAGCATCGTAATGACCTAAGCGTGCTCAGGCCTGGAACGTTAAATGCCATGTGAGTGGGAGTGGGGAGCGGGAACAATCATGCTTTGGCAGGGTACAAGGTAAGGCCTAATGCGAACATGCCCTAAGTTAAATGTTAAATTCCTGACATTTTCTAGGTATTAATGAGAAAATAATGACTGTTAATTTGGAGTTTGTACTGCACACTTACCCAGTGTGTGTTTGGTTAACATTTATGGAAGGAGTCTCCAGTGTCAGCACGTTGTAACTATAACAGTCACACACCTGTTATAGGAATGTTATCTTCCTCACCACTGGGGGCAGTAAGGGGCAACATGTTTTTGTATAAGTCAAGGTATATAGTAGGCTTTTTTTTTAGTATGGCCTTGCTATTTGCTTCTTGAGTCCTTGTTGGGAAACCTGTGTTTAAAGCTCAGTTGAAAGTAAGTGATGTTATATTGAGTATGAAATGTGTCTAACTTATTTCTCTTTTGGTTTTGGAAATGTTTGAATTATATTATTTGGACTGTTTGTTTATTATGGCTTCGTTGATTTTTGTAGAAGGACTTTTTGTGGGTTACCTGGATGATTATGGTCTCTGACCCTACATAGTTGTCTCTTCAATTCACCTTTGTACAGTTGTTCCATGACCTTGGGGCTTGAGTACAACATGCAAATGGATTAAGGTATCAAATTGTCTGGAGGATTTGGATGGAGGTTACACTGGACATTGGGAGAACTGGGAATTCAGATAAGACTTCATTCACTCCATTACAGCTAATCAATCATCCATGGACATTCATGATCCGTCTTTAATTCTATTTACATTTTGGTTTTCCTTGTGTGTTTTGATCTGGTGAGAATAATGTTGCTATGCTTACTTCATTTTTACTAAATGTAAATATGATATTTCGCATTCAGTGAGAGTTTCTGATTTGTTTTATGTTTTGTTAAATGGATTATGTTAGTGCAGTAGGTTACCTTTTACAAATAAGTTGTATGACTAGTTTTGGGTTTAGTTAAATCAGAAACGGTTATGTAACAGTCAGTATTTTCCAACATCTTTAGCGAGATTGAGGAGTTTATGCTTTGCAGTTTTTCATTAACATGACAAGCTCTCTCTTCAAGAGAGAGAACATAGAGAGGCTTGTGGGGCAATGACTCTTTATAACTGCTATAACCTAAATGAGAACAGGACCTAACTCATTTCACAGATGTTCCACAACATTTAATAAAAAAAAAAAATGTAATCATTGGCAAATGACTGTGGTATAAGCTGAATAAAACACTTTAGGATGTGTTGTTATATGTTAATAATTAATTTCAGGGTGGTAACAGTAACTCTGCTTCATCACACACTACTTCGGTATTTATGGTCAGGGACTCTCAATTCTCATTTGTCCAGAAGAAAAATGAGCCTCCTGAATCTCATCAGCCATCCAATCAGCCCTCTATCTCTCAGTAATGTATCTTCACTTCATCAGTATGTATCTTCTCCTCCTGTCAGTGGTTCGGTGGTCTTTCTTTCCGCACAGTTGACTCATTTTGGCTTCTCAGTGTTTTTCTCAGTATATTTCTGACCCTCTGATGCTATTTCCAGCTCACGGCTAATAACCTTCCCACTTCCTCCACTGAGAAATTAAACCAATGCAATTTACTTAATGGATGACCTCCTATAAAGTCCTTTAATTTTTCTCTCTCATGGGGATTAAAAACTTGGCAGGGTTGCACTGGAAAGAGGATTTATACGTTAATCATGCGGTTTGTGCAGGAAAGGGAACAAAAAAAAAAACTAGTCCCTTTGACCAGGCAAAAAAAGAGCAAGGTTTTAATTTCAGGTTCGATTGGTCACTGTCTGTGTACTCACCGCTAAATTATCCAGCTCTGACCTTTGGATTTCTCTATGCTGCCATGCTGAGGGTGTGTTTAAATTCCTCTTGCAAGTTAAATGATCCAGATTTAACCTTTTACTGTATGAGCTCTGAAATGCCACAATGCCACGTGTGTTGATTTCACTATTATTTTTCACTGTAAGCTGAAAACTGGAGACTGTGGTGTTTGGACGTTAATGTGTCATCATAATGATATCAAAATGTGTTTTATGTAGACGGTTTTATTAAACGACTCCTGCTGTTATCTGGATGAAAAGTCGAAGTCGATTCTGAAGAATGAAAACACTTTCCAAATAAACCTCCCATGCCTCTGGCAGCAGGGATGAGAATTCTGGCACTTCTCAGAGAGTTAGATCATTTTCCTCATCAATAAGAGTCGACTCTTTCAGCTTCCAAACAGCTCACTGCCATTTTTTTTCTAAATTGGGATATTATGACCAGTGATTGTTGTTCTTTGTCTAACCATTGATGAAAATTGTTTCCTGAAATACTACTTTACCTTCTAATGAACAGAATAACATTACTTTGCAACGTGTTTTATAAAATCTATTTCAATAATTGTTCAGAAAGGCACTGCAGATGTGTGGTGACAAATACAGTCCCTGCAGCATTAATTTTATTGTTAAGATTTATTTATTCTGATGAACGATCACCTTTGCTAATACGCTGACTACATAAAGAACATCTTCAACAAGTGGCACTGCAGCGAATCCTCCCGGTCATGCTGCCTCATACACACAGAGTCAAACAGATGCTGTTTTATTTCATTAAAGTATACTGCAAGAATAATGCCATTGCCTATTTTAACAAAAAAATTTATTGACTCAAAGATGACTCAAAGTGGCAACGAAAATAGCCGACTCAAAACGACGCAAAGAGCTGACTCAAAGACGACTTAAATACCTGCCTCCAAACAATTTAAAGAAAATAATTAAAACATGGACTCAAAATGACTCAAGGCATCCAAAAAACAACTCAATGAGGTGACTCAAAGAGCACACTCAAAGACGAATCAAAGAGCCAGCACAAAAATGACTCAAAGAGACAACTTCCAAAGCTGGAAGCTGACTCAAAACAACAGAAAGAGCCAACTCAAAGAGCCGATTCAAAGAACTGATTCAAAGAACCGACTCAAAACAACTCAAAGGGTTGACTCAAAGATGACTCAAAGAGCCAACTCAAAGAGCTGATTTAAAGACAACTCAAAAAGCCATCTCTAAGATGACTCAAAGAGCTGACTCATAGACGACTCAAAGAACTAGCTCAAAGACAGTTCAAAGAGCCAACTCAAAACAACTCATAGAACAGACTCAAAGAGCCGACTCAAATTAAACTCAACTCAAAAACCCTCGCCTTGTTGAGAGCCTGTGAGAAAAAGATGTTTAGAGAATGTATAGGTAATTTTTCATGTTTTTTTCCTGCTGTAAAATTTACACAACTGTAGAATTTTTTTCAATGAATGTAATGACGAACTGCCCCAGCATGTTCACATTGCTCTACAGATAATTATTTCCCTTAGCAATAATCACAAATTTAATTGTCTGAAACAATTAAATTGTCTAGAAACACATAATCACACCCATTCGACTCTTCTGTTCTAACACTGTTCATGAAGAGCTTCATTATAAGCTGATATAGGATGCCAAAGTTGAGCAGGGAAAACAAAAAAGAAAAATATGCAATAATGGCATCTCCTGGTCCAATTAAACTGGAAAAAAGATGGAAGGAAATGAAATGACAAGCTATAAAACCCCATATGCTGCAGAGGCGTTCACAATGTTCCTTTCATAGTCCTATAAGGAAATGTTAAAATTTCTACATTAAAAAAAAAAAAAAAAAAAACACAGACATTTGCATTGTCATGGGAAATAGCAAAGCTGGATGTGCTGCAATATCACCCATGAATGTAGGGTATATATATGTCACGTAAAGGAGGTGCAGACGGATGCAATAAATTTTCAGAATAAATTTTAATAAAAATAAAACAAATAACATAAACACTACAAATACCAGAAACTTAAGCTATGAATACAAGGCACAAACAAGACAACAACTAGAGCAAAGAGAGACAAAAGCAATACAGCGTGAGAGGTGCAAAACGTAACTTAAATACTAGTGCTGATTAACCAAAAGATGTGAAACAGTTGCTCTTATTTAAAAAAAAAAAGATTTTCACAAAAACAAAAGTTTTCATTTGCTATGTATGTTTAAACATAACATCTTTCACATTGTTGCAATGCTAAAACACTTTTAATTCTGATTCCCACCAACCGCTGCACTACACACATTGATGTGTAATCCAGCTTCTATCCAATGGTAGAACAGTTTTTACTAGCCAGAAAACTCAGCATGCATGGATGACAATCTTTGCAGAATCAGGAACACCCAGGTATGTGGAAACACTTACGAAACCAAGCAAAAAAAAGTGTGATGCAAATCCTGCGAACTGCATGCAGTTACCTCATTGTTAAACAAGTGTTTTATTTCGGCAAATCCAACAATCCATTGTGACAGGTAGGCAGCATCAAACACTGATAATCCGTAATCTAAATCAGTCTAATCTACATCAAAACTAGGAAGTATCATGAAACAGACGAACAAGGCTTGAACTTAATAGTAGAAAATCATCAGACTTCGCAATGCTACATAAACATACATATGTCGCAATGCTACATAGATAAATTAATCAAACACTAACATGGATCAGGTGAACACAATTGGGTAACAAACCAGTGACATGACAGTGGCTAGAACAATAACTAAAACATGAGTAATTTAATTAAGCTTTCGGCAACCAAAACATGGAACTGGACAGGACACTGGAACTGTCACTTGCCTACGGGCTAGCTAATGGAATTAGCATTTGTCCACCCCTGCCACGGCAATACTTCTGATTTGTATAATTTAGGTTCGTTGGCACAAACAAGAAATAGCAATAGGAAGCTTCCCACCTAAATGTGAACATTACTAAAACTTTAAGAAAGTATTACACAGGTTTAAAGAAGGTTAGACTGTAACGTTTCAGAAATATCTATTGTTTTTAGATAATAATGTTTTGTATTTACATTAATCGACATACAGAGGTTATTACTTACAGAAGTGTATTGTGGTCACCATGTAGAAACTCTAGCTTAAGTAGCCATAGCCATAGCCAGGATCTAAGAACATCAATCTAGAAGACAGTTAGAGAGGAGAGTACAGAGATTGAGGGAGTTTACACTTTTCTATTGCCCCACTCGGGAGCCCAGGAAGCATGACTGTTTTGAATTTGAAATGGCCAGATCCTCATGATGTTGTGAAGGCGAAACCTACATGTTCACGTCAGGTTAGCAATGTGAGGAGAACATGATAGCTACACCAACATTTGAATGTGGGGCCACATCTCCAGTGATGCTTCACAATGTTATGTACAGTTGCAATCAAAATTATTCAACCCCCATTGCAAATCAGATTTATTGTCAAAATTTACAGACTTTCAGCTGTTTGCAATGAACAAATAAAAAAAAAAATTCAAAACAACGAATGCTTCAAGTGGTTTCCCCAAATTCAACTGAAAATGCAACTTATAATGACTTCTCCAGTTTAAAAATTATTCAACCCGCTGAATAGAGTCCCTCACATTAGCACAAATATGTAAAACAAGAGTTGTCTCAAACATACCTGATGCAACTAATCAAGGGCTTCATTAGTTGCACCAGGTGTGCTTGAGCTGGAACACATGAAATACCTGAACTGGCTAGGGGGTTTGTTGAGTGTCACGTTTGACTGCATGTTAGAAATTTGGCTAGGTCAAAAGAATGGTCCAAAAAATTAAGAGAAGAGTGAAGATAGTGCTCTTCTAAGATAGCAAAGGCACTGAATGTTCCTAGAGACACCATTGGAAGCATAGTTTGCAAGTTCAAAGTTAAGGGAACAGTGGTTACACCACCTGGATGGGGCAGAAAAAGGAAGCTATCAATGGCTGCAGCCAGATTTCTGAGAAGGCAGGTTGTGAAAAACCCTCTAGTGATTGCAAAAGACCTGCAGCAAGACTTGGTGGCAACAGGCACTGAGGTTTCAGTGAGCACAGTATGGAGCATACTAAACGCAGAAGGTTTTCATGCCAGAACTCCAAGACGTACACCACTACTGACTCAAAAGCACAAGAAAATTTGGCTCCAATATGCTCAAAATCATATAAATAAGCCACAGAAGTTTTGGGATTCTGTTCTGTGGAACTTTTTGGCACGATAAATCAGCTGTATGTCTGGAGGAAGAAGAATGAAGCATACGCTGAAAAGAACATTCTGTCTACAGTCAAGCATGGTGGTGGCTCGGTGATGCTCTGGGGCTGCTTTGCATCCTCTGGCAGTGGAAACCTGCAGCGTGTGGAAGGCAAGATGGATTTATTGAAGTATCAGGAAATCCTAGTAGAAAACGTCTGTCTGTGGGGAAGCTGAAGCTTAAGACAAGGTAAGACAAAGCTTTTTCCTGCCTCTTTACACCATGGGGTATATTGTTAAGAGTGCACTGGTAGGCTTTTATCAGTCATGCATCAGGAAGTAGTGATAATTATTCATTAACACCGCAGCCTTTTAATTCCATCGGCGTATAGAGAACGGTTGTATTTTTTTATTTGACACTTATTCAAGCGCCATTACACATTTTCATGAAGCCCTCAAAATAAAATCCTTGATGCAAATGAGGCTTTAGAAAGCACTAATGTTGAGAAACGTACACACAGGAGAGAGAAATGCTGATGTGCTATTTTTATCCGCACTATTAACACTAGACTGCTAGTCTGGTTATGTGATTTCACACTGGTGTAAATCTGAGATGAAGGCTGATGCTATAATCAACCCAACCAAGACTGGGGCACTAAGACTCTCTCTCTCTCTCTCTCTCTCTCTCTCTCTCTCTCTCTGTGGCCCATGCTACAGTGATGATAATTAGCTCATTTCTATTATTTAAAAAAAAGATAAATAGCATGAGGAGGTCAGTGACCATCAGGCTGGCTAATACGCTTCTGTGCATCCAACCCACTTCTACATGGATTAGCATTTTACCAATCAAACTGCTGCAAATCTCACAGCTGAGGATGGATGAGAACCATCCAGCAATGGAAAAACAATGAAGTGTAATATTATCAGGTAGGGATGTCATACTTCCCCAAGTTTTGCCTGTGAAAATCGTATCATGAATGAAGCCAATATTATGTAGTACTAATGATGTCAAGCTAAAGAAAATATTCAGAGGTACACTTTTTATGGAGAATGCAGGTTATTCAGCCCAAACTGCCAATCTTCGTAGTTTGTATGTGTAGCTAGCTAACGTTAAATCAACTACACATTGAAGCACCTATGCAAAATGAGTAATGCAAGAGGCAATCTTTTAATATCTGAGGAATATAACACTCAATGTCATGCTGTTATAAGAAAATGATTAACAACAGAATGGTGTGATGAAGCGGAGTTACTGTTACCACCCTGAAGTTGATTATTTTCCTGTGACAGCATGCCTCCAGGTGTTTTATTCCTCTTATAAGACAGCAATATGCCAACAATTACAAATTTTCATTTGTTAAAGAACTACACATTGACTACACACTACTACTGCCTTTTATCCATTTATAGTTACATTGAATGTTGTGAAATGCCCACGGAAAAAAACTTTCTGTTCTCACTTACGTTATAGCAGCTATAAACACTCATTCTCTCACCAGCCTTTCATTTTTCTCTCATATAAAGTTCATAAGAGAGGGGGGAAAACACAGCTTGTCATGATACTGAGCAACCACAAAGTGTAAACTCCTCTGTCCTGAAGGTGTCAGAAAACAATTTACAAACAAGTTACACCTTTACCACTGAGTGTTACAAAGCACTGACACTAAAGACTCCTTCCATAAAAGTAAAATAAAAAGTTCAATCTCCTTACAGAAAACTTCACCATATTAATGATTATTTTGTAAAAATCTGTTTGTGTGGAGCGTCCACTCTACAAGTCCCTGTGAACGAGCTGTTACTATAGAAACCATACGGTGTTAGAATGAGCGTGTTAATATAAACCTGTGATTTTCCTTAAAACAAAATGAATCAACACTTTCTGACCAATCATAATGGAGAACTCAACAGGGGGAAATGATTCAATACTGTCTGGAAACTGGAAGGCATATTTCAAGTGGCTCGGGAATGAGATGAGTAGCTGAAGGGATCCTACATTTATCATGTTCTCAGAAATTGTGTTGCCCTCAAAATGTCCAATTCTGCATCCACAGAGTGGTTCAGAGTAATAGTGACAGCAACAGCACAAGACCAAAACCCAGACTGTAAAACACAGATTTATGCACTACAGGTACAAACAGATTCAATTACAGGTGAATTTGGTACAAGTCTCACGACGGTTTCGCTGCTCCACTGCTTCCTGATTGGAGTGTTTGGAGCTATTTGTCACATTTTTGTTTGCTCAAGCAGATCCAGTGTGAATCTAACTCTGTCCTGATTTCCCCCGAGGAGAACGGCGTCCCACCTGACAGCATGACTAACCCGGTGTTTTTTAACCAGTCTCCAGGGGAAACGGCTCGCTTCCACACACTGTTCTTCTCAGAAATGAAAGGAATTTTCTTTCCTCTTTGGGATGTTTGCATTTATCAATTTAACCTTCACTCAACTACCTCAACACAGGGAGGCAACAAAAAATGGTATACATTCTCTGTTAACCCAATGCATCCTGGGAAATGAGGGAGCGTTATCAGAGATGTAATAGGAGTTAGTGCTCAGGATCTGTTGCCTTCAGGGACATGGATTATAACATCAAGAGAGGATTGATGTAATTGGTATTCCCAGTGAGACTCTGGTGAAGTTTACGGGATTTTCCTTTTCAGAGGCAGGAGTTTGTATAAACTGAATTTTTCCCAAGATGGTAATAAAGATTACTATATATAATAACCCTTCTTTTTTCTTGTGTTTCTGGGCTAGATGTAAGTATGTCAGAAAACGTTAACTTCAACTTGATGCAGCCACAAATATCAGACATTATTGTTCAGTTTACTACAGCCGAACTCGTCACTAAAACCTGGCCTGGGACATGGCTACTAAACCCACTCTGCATTAGGTGTAAATAGATTTTTAAAAGCCACTTTAAATTTCAGTCTCTAAAATGATCCTCCCTATTGTATTGCTCCTCTCTTTTTACATTTTTTCCCATCTTTTTAATTTTTGAAATTGGTGGACATTATACATTATTCTCTGTTTTCTCTACTTTTTCCTATTTTTTATTTTTAATAATTAAGCATTATTCATAGTACTGTGAAAAAGTCTTAGGGACATGCAAAGAAATGCTGTAGAGCAAAGATGCCTTCACATATAAAGTACTATAAAGAGCAGTAAACAGTAATAAATGAAACAAGTCAGTATTTGGTGTGAGGACCCTTTGCTTTAAAAAAAAAATAGTAGTCTCAGGAACTATTTGTGTAGTTTTATAAACAAATGAACTGTAGGTTTTACTGAGCATTTTGCACTGTGGGAAGCGCCTCCACGTGTGACCGGTATCTGATGTCTGTGTAAAATCACGCCTATTTATAGGCCTGCCGTGGTCAGGTGACGTCACGTGATATAAAAATGGCATCTGTGAACCACGATGTCAGCGTTACATGTGTAACCCAGACGTTCCCCATCTAAGGGAACACAGCTTCACGCTGTGGGAACAAGTATAACCACTCCGTCATACCGAGGGTATGGCCTGTCACAGAGGCTCCATCAATACAGACATGGCTGGCTGAAATGGCGGCCATGTAGACCCTAATTGTAGAAGGAGCCAACCTTGCTGAGAAATGTTTCTGTAAGAACTCCAGGACTGTAGCCATTGTGCAGTTCACTGGGTCACAATGACATTCCTAGCATTTAACATGGTCGCTACAACCTCAGTTGAGAGACCAGAATCTATGAGCTGGTGCCCCTCAGGGACCAGATCACAGTTTCCATAGTTCCAGCGAAGATAAATCAACCCTCTGGCTTGAGTAAATAGATCCCTGCGAACGGGAATCTCCCAGGGAGTGCCATCCAGCAAAGAACCAAATTCAAGCTGGCCAATCCGGCACTACTAGCAGCAGATGTAGCACAATCTTGGCGAACTCTCGTTAGAGCCTGTGGGAGCAGAGCAATTGAGGGAAAGACATACAGACGTGACCTCAGCCACGTGTCTACCATGGCATCCAACCCTAATGGTGTGGGAGGAGTGAGGGTGAACCACAGTGGGTGCTGGGTCATCTCCTCGGAGTCGAGGTCCGTTTGGCTGAACCTCCTCCATGTGGACTTCACCACTTATGGATGGAGCCTCCAATCCCCGGGACTCAGCCCCTGCCTCAATAGGATGTCTGCCCCCACATTCTGGTTGCCCAGAATGTACATTGTACTCACTGACAAAAACTTCCCCTCCACCCAGAGAAGTAGTAGTTACGCCTGCCTGAACAGGGGGAGCAAACATAACCCTCCCTGGTGGCTGATATGAGACCACCCCTGTATTGTCTGTCACAACTAACACAAGGTGACCTCTCAGCTGAGGAAGAAAGAATTTGAGTGCTTGGAATACGGTCCGCATTTCTAGGCAATTGATATGCAAGTCTAGATGAGGGCCGCGCCAGAGACCGTGAGCTGGACTACCATCTAAGACCGCGCCCCAGCCCGAGAGGGAGGTGTCTGTCATTACCGTCTTGCGATAAGGAGATACCCCTAGAGTGTGACCCGATGCTAGAAACTAAAATACTGAAAATTCACAGAGCACATAGGCATCGCTGCATGACACTGATTATTCTTAGGGGTTTCATCCTCGGATGAAACCCCCCGACTTTTCAGCCACAATAAGCCCAATGGTATGACGTTGGCTGCCACTACCATAAGCCCCAACAGCCTCTTGTACAGACTGGAGGGGCTAACCAGACCCAGCTTTATCTTGCTCAATGTTGATAGGATTGACCCTACATGTGTTGGGGATAGATACGCCCTCATCGTAGTGGAATCCCATATAATCCCTAGAAATGTCATCCTCTGCACTGGAGAAAGTATGCCTTTCCTGGGGTTCATCCTGAGCCCCAAGCTCCTCATGTGGGCGAGAACAAAATCTCGATGTTGGAATCGTCAACTCCCTGGATCGTGCTAGAATTAACCAGTCATCCAGGTAGTTTGTCCATGGATGCCCTGGAGTTGCAAGGGAGCCAGAGCGGCATCCATCTACTTCGTGAAGGTGCAAGGGGATAAAGCTAGACCGAAGGGAAGAACCCGATATTGGTATGCATTGTCTCCAAACACGAACCTCAGGAAATTCCTGTGACTGGGCAATATTTATTTGTAGAAATATGTGTCTTTTAGATCTACCGTCACAAACCAGTCCTCGAACGGAATCTGTGGAACAATAAGTTTGAGCGTCAACATTTGAATCTGTATGTCCGAAAAGTACGTTTCAGATGACACAGATCTAAAATTGGCCACATACTCCCATCTTTTTTGCGGACTAGGAAATAATGGCTGTAAAAACCTCCCTCCCTCATAGGAAGGGGTACATGTTCTGTGGCACCTTTGTCCAAGAGGGCTCTTTCTTCCTGCACTAACATAGGGCTCTGCTCTGTGCTTAATACTGTGGTGAGCACACCTCTGAACCGGCGGAGTTGAGCTCTGAACTGGACCTGGTAACCCTTTTCTGTAACTAACTGCCCTAACTACCTCACGTCCCCTGATACCTCCCTCTGCGGCCCTTCAGGACAGCTCCTTCTTTGCCTGCTTGGCATTAATGATCATTCTTAGATTGGGCATTCTAGTGGGCTGCGACTGTGACCACCTGGTCCCCCTGGCTTTCCATGGGGGGGGACCACACTCGCCTTCTGTGCCTCCCTTGCACTAGTGCTGGCTAACTCGACCTGATGGGAAGGAACTGGCTGAATGCCGCTGTTTGCAGTTTTGCCTTTCAAAACCTGTCGGTGATGGCGTTAACCACTCTGACAAAAGAGCATAATGTCGAGCTCATTCAGCAGGTCTGCTTGGTAGGCCTGCAACACTGCCATTATATGCAGTGACTCACAAGCGAGACCTGCCACCACATAGGCTTTGCCAACCAACGCCGAGGTGGCCTTACACGGCTTGGATGGCAAAGCTGGCCTCCCTAAATTCCCTGCAGTCAATGGAGAGAGGTAGCTCGCAAGCACCTCCTCCACCTTTGGCATTCCCAAACACCCGTACTGTTCATTCCCCATGATGGCTGAATAATCAGATGTCGTGGGGTTATAAATACGGCTGGTGTATATTTTTTCCCAGAAGCGCGATATTTCACAATGCACTTCTGGAAAAAGGGGAGTTTTCTGAGGTGTGAGGGAGTGGAGCATTTGTGGAGCGTTTGTCCGTCTGTCCCCGAAATAAAACCGGGCATGGAATAACATACTTCCTGAATGCTCTCTGACTCATACCCGTAAAGATATATATATTCTTTTCTGAAAATAGAGAGGAAGTGAAGAGTTTTTAGTAGTGTTCACACAGACAACCGATAAGCGGTTTTTCGCTGAAGACAATAAGGCTGACAGCGTGGTTAACACGTGCCATTTTTATATCACGCGACGCACTTAATTGCCACATCACCTGACCACAGCAGGCCTATAAATAGGCATGATTTTACACAGAATTCAGATGCCGGTTGCACGTGGAGGCGCTTCCAACAGCATGAAGCTCACACAACGTTGAGGTCCCTTAGAAAGGGAACCAGTCACAGTTCTTCTGGAGACTTTGCCTGTCACACTTTCTTCTTATTTTTGCAGCAAAAATCCAGCAGCCTTTTGTCTGAAAAGTGTGTTTTACCACTTAATATGCTGCTTTCTTTAATGACATACAAGCATTTTTCGTTAACATCTAATTTTGTGCTGGAAAACTAATCCAATGTTTGGGAATCTAAAATGTTTTTTGTACTGTCTCAATAATGTAGAAGTCATAAAATAAAAATCTATAACAAAGTTTGTATTAAAAAAATACTTTTGCACAGTACTGTATATTAAAAATATATATTTTTAGCATTTTTGCTGTGGAGTGGAAATTGTCACAAAACTGCCAAAAAAGCTCAGGAAATGTGAGTTCAGCACCAAACATAATATGTAAATAAATAAAGCTCTGACTCTCATGTCAGAGTCAGTAAACAGTGTGGAGGACATTCAAAGCCTCCAGCTGATATGCTGTTAAAATCCCAACTGGTTTAACCGTAATGAACCAGCTGCTGTGTACAGAATAAACTACTTTATATACAAGTGTGTAATTAAACTGGATTCCATTTTTCTTTTTCCTAAACATAAAAACAAAACAAAAAAATCATTCGAATTGGCAGTTCAAAAGTATCCGCATTCTCTAACTAGAAACCTCTAAGCAACATGCAGGGTGTCAGTTTACAGCTGGTTTTGGGAGGCAGAAACAATCATGTGCAAAACTGGCTGCTGCTAATTGGCTAAAGTTTAGTACATTGAGTTGGAGGATGTAATCACTTCCCATTTCTCCACTTTTTCTTTGGTGACTTCCCAGTTTTTTTTATGCAGTGAGTTTTTTTCCCACACAGAATGAAGCTAATTTACACCTAAAACCTTTAGAAGCCTCTAGATTTAATTGTTGCATGATTGTCCGATTTGGATTTTTATTCTTATTCCAAAAGCAGCAGTTGGGAGAAAATGTTTACCGTTGCACCAATCATAAGTCACTGACCAGAGGTGTCTTGGAGTTACTATTGTTTATCGGAAATAAGAATCATGTGTGACTGAACAAACAAACCATCAAAGAAACAAACAAACAACACTTGTGGGAGGAGTCAGGCGACAAAAAATGAAAATCAAGGAACGAATAGGCATAGCTACTTAATAATTATTGCTTCCTTCATAGACACTTCCTACTGACTTCCACTTCCAAAGTTAAAGTTCACCTAAATGACTCCATTTAAAGGGACTGGCTTTCTCTTCAGGCTAATTTTATTCCAATCAAATTCAATCTGTCTGGTTGTGTTTGTTACAAAGAAAAAACATCCTGTTTAAATCATTTATATCTTTATATTTAGGGGAATATTACCAACTTCATTAGAAAACCTTACAAGAGGGTACAAACTGAAATAACTGCTGCAATGGAAAAAAAGGGTAAGAAAAAAATTAAGTTTCATTTAAGTTTAAAAACTATATGTTTGAAGTAGTTTGCTGATGTGTTTCAGAAGAAGCTCTGTGATTGGTCGTCTATCCGGTCAGTCGGATTGCTTCTTCCTGTGAAAACAGGCAGTTCTCGGACACTTTCATTTAAGGTTATCTAGTGAATGAAGTGTGACTCATGAGAATATTCCATCTGAGAATTTAACATACATTTTCAAAATTCACATACAGTTTATTTGTGGACTGTACTTGCACATTTAAATGTATTTGTGTAAATTAATCTGGGATAAAGCTTAATCTCTCTCCACCAAGCATAAAACTTTGAACCACCCACAATTTGAAAATATTGCAAGAGGGCACAAGCAAAAATATCTGTAGCAGTGTAAAATAAAAATAAAAAATAGTGCTCATGTATAGCTTCAGTTGGTGTTTATCTAATTTATGGTGTCATTGACCTTCTCTGTTGCTCAGATACATCTTTTCAGCCACATTGCTGTATATAAGATAGTTTTCTTTCAATTCATTTCTCACAGTCTCATAAACCTCTGGGAAACTAAAGATAATGCTTCGAGTGTTGCCTTGTTCAGAGTTTTTTTCTCCTCCAAAACAGCAGGACATTACTGAACACCAATCAGGCATCATTGATTTGAGCCTAGTTTGAGTTTCATTAATCTTTTGCCCAACACGGAGATTCCTTCAGCATTAATCAGTCATCGCTATTGATCTTTTGTTGCTCAGATTCGTCTTTGCCACTACATTGAATCAGCTATCCAAATTCCGTCTCCTCTTGTTTAGCTCCAGGACCTTCCTGATCGTGACTTGATTGCTCTGTGAGGCAGTTTAGACCCACCTGCTTTCCATCAACTTCAAATCGCTGCTTTATGGCTTTCCAGATTCTTCCTCGGGATGGTTTAAATAATGATGCACAGAGATATGGATTGTATCAAACTAGATCAGAGTTGAAAATGTGAATATTTATCATCTATTTCCTCACCCATCTGTTTTTATTTTTCCATTAGTCGCCTCTAGGCAGGTGTTCATCATTTATCACAAACCTGACAGCCAGATTCTTCCAAATTCACACAACTCCTGTCTATTTTACAGAAAGATACACTGCAATCATGTTCATAGAAGCTTGACGCTGCATCATTTCTTTCAGAAAACACAAAACATTCCCCGAGGGATGACGTCTTATAGTGGAGCAGAATAACAGGTACTTTATCAATCATTTTGACCTCTAGGGCTTTCTCAATGCCAGAACAAATAAATACCATTCTCAACATATCGATCCTTAGCCGAGAGTAACACAAACATTATGAATTACACCATAAAAATAGATTTTGTAGTAACTGATGCTGCAGAACTAATGTTGTAGAAAAAGATGAAAAAAGTAGCAGAGACATGTGGACCTCAGGGCTACTGTGCTGTGACCAGAAGGTTGTGAGAAAATAATCTGGAGATGACGGTGTAATAAAGTTGTGCAGATGGAGCAGAAACCTGTGACTTATTTTTTTTTCTTATTCGACTTATTTCGATCATTCTTTACCGCATATCACCTTTTCATCTCAGCCACGAATATAAACTTTTGTGTGTATCTTTCTTTATTTCATTACATTCATTGCCTCATCCTCTGATAATCCAATCTTTTGTACACCTTTCTGGCCACAAGCTTCGTGATCTTGATGAGTGACCTTTCATATGACACTTTCCTGCAGGAAAATACATTTTTTAAGTAACAAGCAAGTTACTTGCAGGATTGAAAACTGCTGGAAAATTGTTGTTGCTGTTGAATTCTGCATTCTGATTGGTCAGAAGCTGTTGATTAATTTTCGATAACAGCAGTTTGCAGTTTATATTAATGCATTCGTTCTAATATGTTTCCGTTTCTATAGTAACAGCTCATTCCCAGGGACTCGTACAGTGGACGCTGATATGGTGCAGTTTTCTATAAGGAGATGTTTATTTAACATTTATGGAAGGAGTCTCCAGTGTCACTGCTTTGTAGCAGTCAGAGATAAGACACATCAGGATGTGCTGTTATAGGAAAATAACAAACTTCGGTTTTTTTTTAAATTACTTACTTAACATGTGTTGTTTATTGCACATAGTGCTGAGTAAATCATGATACTCCTGAGATGCCAGTGATCCCGACCCCTTCTGCTCTCTGGACCTGCCCAATCCATCCTGATGCCCTACTTCTGGTTGGAGATCTCATCAATTGGAAGTCACATGCTGCTGCTGAGGATGGCCCCACATGGTACAGCCTAAAGATCATTGAGATTACAGTGGTGAAGTTCAACAAAACAGACTTCATATAAAACTGTAATGAATTTTTCATGGTCTCACAACTACTATTTGACCGTGTTGTACTGGTACATTTATAGAAGAGATTTATTTACTTATAATTGCACTATCCGGTGTTATCCAGATGAGGATGGGTTCCCCTTTGAGTCTGGTTCCTCTCAAGGTTTCTTCCTCATATCATCTCAGGGAGTTTTTCCTTGCCACTGTCGCCGCTGGCTTGCTCATTGGGGATAAATTCATAAATTTAAAATCTATGTCCTGAATTTATACTTCTGTAAAGCTGCTTTGGGACAATGTCCATTGTTAAAAGCGCTATACAAATAAACTGAACTTGAACTTGAACTTAAATGAGATAAACTTGTGTATTCACCGAGAAGTTACAGGAAAAGGTCAGTGATTGTCCTTCAATAATATTAATGGATCGTCGATCATTTCATAAGGTAACAAAAGAGACACAAACATTCGGAGGAGTGCTGAGGCTATTTCTACATCGATATTCAAGTGCTGTTGGAAAGAGCCGAGTTTTCAGTTTTCACATGTGAGGACTGAATGAAGCACTAGAGCACTCTCTATCCTGCAGCATGATGTCTTCCTTTAAACATTCAGCAGATTAAGAGAGAATCCTGTGAGGTTTCCCGAGGCAGTGCTGCTGGCGTGTCCAGCCTATCTTTTCCACATTACATACCATCCAACCTGCAGTTCTTCTTTTTCCCACTTATTCCCATAAACACCTTCCAGCTTCCCCTCGGGTTTCCTCTCTGAGCAGCATGTGTGGGGAATTGAGACATGGCCCAGTTCAGTGATGTAGGAACTGAGCATCTGCTGAATGTAAAGCGTTACTCTGTCTCCTGACACGTGGATCTGTCTTCATTATGGAAGATAAATCTGGTCTGTGGCCTTGTGTGGGGAAAAAAGAGCATTTTCCTCTCGACTCGAGGTCATTCTCATCACCTCGATTAGACCCAGTGGATGTGATGTCCATGCTGAGACATTGATAGAGTGCGTGATGTACTGAGATCCTGAGTATTTATTTGGGCTCATAATTTATATAGTGCATCATGTTGGATAGCATGATATAAAGTGGAGACTTTTTTCAACTTTTTACAACCTGGAAGAAGAAGGGCTATTATTCGTTTATTAATTATTTGTGATTCAATTAATGAATTGTTAATAAGCAGGGAATTTTGTCACCTGCAAATTCCCACCCAGCAGCCAGCTTTCCCCTATCATACGACAGTTACCACCTGGGGAGGGTGAAAGCTAACATGTGCTTCCTCTGAAACATGTGAAGCCAGCCGACCATTTGCATCACAATGCAGTGTGACACACTCTAAGTTATGCCATCCCTCTCATTCAGAGAGCATGGGCAGTTTTGCTCCTTTGGATCCTGGCCACAGATGTGGCAAGATCTTCACAGATCTTCACAACAAATTTTTGTGGAAGTGTATCATGGTATGAAAAAATGAGATTTCATCAAGCTAGAAAAGGTTACAAAACCATCTCTAAAGAGTTTGGACTTCACCAATCCACAGTCTGATAGATTGTGCACAAATGGAGGAAATTGAAGACCATTGTTACCCTTACCAGGAGTGGGGGCCAACAAAGATCACTCCAAAAGACATGTAATAATCCACGAGGTCATAAAGGATCCCAGGGTAATGTCTAAGCAACTAAAGGCCTCTATCACATTGGCTAATGTTAATGTTCATGAGTCCACCATCAGGAGAACACTGAACAACAATGATGTGCATGGCAGGGTTGCAAGGAGAAAGCCACTGCTCTCTAAAAAGAACATTGCTGCCCTTCTGCAGTTTGTAGATAACATGGACAAGCCAGAAGGCTATTGGAAAAATGTTTTGTGGACGGATGAGACCGAAATAGAACTTATTGGTTTAAATGAGAAGTGTTACATGTGGAGAAAGGAAAACACTGCGTTCCAGCATAAGAACCTTATCCTATCTGTGAAACATAGTGGTGGTAGTATCATGATTTGGACCTGTTTTGCTGCATCTTGCCCAGGACAGTTTGGCATCATTAATGGAACAATGAGTTCTGAATTATACCAGCAAAATCTAAAGGAAAATGTCAGGACTGTCATCAGGAAAATGTCACAGAATGTCTGTGATCTGAATCTCAAGAGAAAGTGGGTCATGCAGCAAGACAACGACCCTAAGCACACAAGTCATTCTACCAAAGAATGGTTAAAGAAGAATGAAGTTAATGTTTTGGAATGGCCAAGTCAATGTCCTGACCTTAATCCAACAGAAATGTTGTGGAAGGACCTGAAGCAAGCAGTTCATGTAAGGAAACCCACCAACATCCCAGAGTTGAAGTTGTTCTGTACTGAGGAATGGGCTAAAACTCCTCCAAGCTGATGTGCAGGACTGATCAACAGTTACCGCTAACGTTTAGCTGCAGTTATTTCTGCACAAGGGGGCCACACCAGATACTGAAAGCAGTAAGGTTCACATACTTTTGCCCTCACAGATATATAATATTGGAAAATTTTCCTCAGTAAATAAATGACCAAGTGTAATATTTGTGTCTCATTTGTTTAGTTGGGTTATTGGTATCTACTTTTACAACTTGTGTGAAAATCTGATGATGTTTCAGGTCATATTTATGCAGAAATATAGAAAATTCTAAAGGGTTCACAAACTTTCAAGCACCATTGTAATGTTTAGTATTAGTGCACTTTTTCCATGTTAATGTCATGTGTGAGAAGTCATAATGACATGCACCTTTTGCATTTCTGATAAATCTGATTAGCATTTCAATCATCATGTCATGGCGTGATTGTGTTGTTGTGTTGGACTGGTACTGGAACAACACAGGAGCTGTAAAGATTACAGAGCAGAACAAGTGAACAGCTTTAAAAATGAGCTGATCTGCACAGTGCTGTGTGTGCTGTGCCATCTGCTGGCTGAGGAGCTGAGCTCACAGCACCTTATACATTTGTTTATTTTGATCACTGAGATAGAGAAGAGATATGTTTAGTAAAAATGTAAGTCAATGAGTCAATGTCTATGAACACGCGGGATTCTGTGGTTATATGGGATAGTAAACATCAGTAGAAACCAGTGTTACAGCAACTTGTGCTCTCAATCAGTTAATTTGGGATCAGTTTAGGTCTAAAGGCAATAAGATTCCTCTGGGGGGGGGGTTAAAACTTAAGTTGTGGTTCATTTAACTTGACTATATTTCTGTCTCTGATTTTTATAGCACCTTATACTAGAGATGCAGCAAAAATTATGTTTCGGGGGGAAAAAAAGTCAGATAGGTTATAGGTTATAATATAAGGTATAATATTTAAATATTTTACATTTTATATATTTTTAGCTTGGTTTTGTGGTGTAATATCATACTAAGATGATAGACTTGTTAATTATGTTTTTTTTTTTTTTCATAATCTTGCATTTTTTTCAAATGAAGTTTTATTAAAATAAACATTTTAATAAACGTTTTACTTTTATTTCCAAAAGCACAAAAATCTAAATCACTGATTACATTATATAACAGTATAAATACAGATGGAGTTTCAGCATATTTATACTGAAACATAGTCAAATGTACAGTAGCTCAGCACTGGGTTTGTTCTGAATCAGTGGTTTTTCCAGTGAGGTCAGATCAGTATCAGGTTTTGTAACAGCTGTGGCAGTTTGTGAAGGATTTACAAGAAGTAGGAGGTAACCTGAACAATATTAGTGAGCTAGCAGGTGAGTGTAGAGATGATCAGTTATGAAGCTTGATACTGTAAGCAATAAACTTGGTCAGAAGGAGAGACTGTGTGGAGCCTTTTTTTTTTCATTTAAGAAGCTGAGAAAAGCATTGCAGTGCTCAAGCAAACGAGAGATTGGACTAGAGTTTCACAGATCATGAAAGAAAGATATGATGTGCAGGCAGTATTTAATAATAATAATAATAATAATAATAATAATAATAATAATAATAATAATAATAATAATAATTCCTTAAATTTATAGATTATTAGGGGGCCCTGATAGATAAGGGCCAATGGGGGAATTTCGCTAGGACTAGGTGATACCCCTACTCTTTAACGAGAAGTGTCCTGGGATTTTTAATGACCACAGAGAGTCAGGACCTCGGTTTAACGCCTCATCCGAAAGACGGTGCTGTTTTGACAGTATGGTGTTCCTGTCACTATACTGGGGCATTAGGACCCACACAGACCAGCTGCTGGCCTCCCTAATACCAATAGAGCTGATCTAACTTATTTTCTTACACACAGACACCAACCTGTAAGAGTGGTTTGATAGAACAAGAATAGTCTTCAGTGGGAGGCCCAAAGTGAAATTTGGGCTAGGCACATTCTCAGTAATAAATGGTGCTAAATTGTACATTTCTTTGTTGCTGGGGTGGTACTTTTGGTATGTTTCTTTTACCTATAAAAAGCATGCAGTGTATCTTCATTCAAGGTACACTATATCCACATTTCCACATTTCTAAAAGAAGGCAAAGTACAGTTTAGTACTGTACTTTCTCATTTTCTATAAGAATGTATTGTTTGAAAGTGATCAGCTATGTTTTTCGTGTTTTGCTGAAGTTAAAAAAAAAAAAAAAACTTTTTTTGATGATTGTAAATCCTGTAATTACTCACATGTGATTACTCAATTAATTTTTCATAGTTTTAATAAACATTGTTTTATTTTCTAAAATCAAAAGTAGTACAATTAGGCACAAGGTTTTTTTAAAAAGGCTTTTTGATACTCAGTAGTACTAAAATGCTTTGGCGACTTTTGGGTACTGAAGATTTTTGTAAGACAATTTCATCAGGACAAGAGAAATTAAATAGATTAGAGAGGAGAAGAGTGAAGAAGAGTGGATTAAGTAGTGTGTATTGCAATAAGAAATAGAAACTGTTGTTTTAGGTTTGTTAACAGGACAACCTTTTTTTAAATAAAGTCCACCACCATTTCACTTCAGCCTGTTCTTCGCTAGATAGCACTGAGATGTATATAGTTGTCTAGTTGCCACCATGTCTCAAATCCAATGTTTTCTGACTCTTTGCAAGTGGAGCACATCTGAATCAGTCAGAAGGGTGTAGTTAGTTTGCCAGTTGCTTTTAGTTTTAGGCAAGTTCCTGTTTCTCCAGTTGTTCATTTTATAAAATCATTGGAGGCTGCCAATAATTCTGGAATTGTCCACTAGAGAAGGTGCTGAGATCAGCTCTGTCAATAAGGCCAGAGGTGCAAATAAGTGCTTTTATGTACTCCACAACAGATACAACAGAGAAAGCTGACTTCAGCTCTAATACTTTAAACAATAAATAAGCTACTGCAGGAAGAATTACACAGGCCTGGCAATGCTGTGGAAAAATATCTCTGATCAAGTCAAAAAACGTTCAGAGTCGAGGGGTTACAGATGTCAAAAGATCAAAATTTATTAAAATCAATAACATTGGGACCTCTGCAGATGGTCTAAATCAATATAATCATGACACAGATTTTATACTGATTCATCAATCAGTTATTTTTAATCATGTGGTTAAGTGCTGATTTAAACATTTGTGATCTATTTCACAACCTTAGTCTTTCTATATTGTCAGCACTTACCAGTTCCATGACTGAAACACACCCAAGGTTATCTTTGGGTCCCTGACAGTTACAAAACATTTCTTGTTGATTTATTCACACTTTGATTGAACCTGATGAATTATGCAATAATCATACTCAAATCAATTATTAATCAGAAAATACTATATAGCAACAATGGATACAAGAAATCTTCACCCATTTTTTCCAAGAAATATGCGATTGAATTATTATTGCTCAATAACAGGGTGAAACATAATGCTGCACTTTATACATTGTGTAGTCAATAATAATATTTGAAAGAAATACATGGTTTAAATACTTAATACATTACATTAATAGTGCATAATGACAGTTGGCAATAATATACCTACTGTACAATGTGCATCTGTGCGGTGTATACATACAAATCTTATCTTTTTTTTTGCATGATAAAAATCTAGAAAAGGTAAAAATGTTGCTGGTTTACATTCCCAAAGTACAGCCATGGCCAAAAGTTTTGAGAATGACACAAATATTAATTTTCACAAAGTCTATTGCTTCAGTGTTTTTAGATCTTTTTGTCAGATGTTACTAACTGTTACTGAAGTATAATCACAAGCATTTCATAAGTGTCAATGGCTTTTATTGACAATTACATGAAGTTAAAGCAAAGAGTCAATATTTGCAGTGTTGACCCTTCTTTTTCCAAGACCTCTGCAATTCACCCTGGCATGCTGTCAATCAACTTCTGGGCCACATCCTGACTGATGGCAGCCCATTCTTGCATAATCAATGCTTGGAGTTTGTCAGAGTTTGTGGGTTTTTGTTTGTCCACCTGCCTCTTGAGGATTGACCACAAATTCTCAATGGGATTAAGGTCTGGGGAGTTTCCTGGCTATGGACCCAAAATGTCGATGTTTTGTTCCCCGAGCCACTTCGTTATCACTTTTGCCTTGTGGCAAGGTGCCCCATCATGCTGGAAAAGGCATTGTTCATCACCAAACTCTTTTTGGATGGTTGGGAGAAGTTGCTCTCTGAGGATGTTTTTGTACCATTCTTTATTCATGGCTGTGTTCTTAGGCAAAATTGTGAGTGAGCCCACTCCCTTGGCTGAGAAGCAACCCCACACATGAGTGGTCTCAGGATGCTTTACTGTTGGCATGACACAGGACTGATGGTAGCGCTCACCTTTTCTTCTCCGGACAAGCTTTTTTCCAGATGCCCCAAACAATCGGAAAGGGGATTCATCAGAGAAAATGACATTACCCCAGTCTTCAGCAGTCCAATCCCTGTACTTTTTGCAGAATAGCAGTCTGTCCCTGATGTTTTTCCTGGAGAGAAATGGCTTCTTTGCTGCCCTTCTTCACACCAGGCCATCCTCCAAAAGTCTTTGCCTTACTGTGTGTGCAGATGCACTCACACCTGCCTGCTGCCATTCCAGAGCAAGCTCTGCACTGGTGGTGCCCCAATCACTTTCTTGGGCGCCCTGAAGCCTTCTTCACAACAGTTGAACCTCTCTCCTTGAAGGTCTTGATGATCCGATAAATGGTTGATTTAGGAGCAAACTTACTAGCAGCAATATCCTTGCCTGTGAATCCCTTTTTGTGCAAAGCAATGATGGCTGCACGTGTTTCCTTGCAGGTAACCATAGTTAACAGAGGAAGAACAATAATTTCAAGCACCACCCTCCTTTTAAAGCTTCCAGTCTGTTATTCTAACTCAATCAGCATGACAGAGTGATCTCCAGCCTTGTCCTCGTTAACACTCTCACCTGTGTTAACGAGAGAATCACTGACATGATGTCAGTTGGTCCTTTTGTGGAAGGGCTGAAATGCAGTGGACATGTTTTTTTGGGATTAAGTTCATTTTCATGGCAAAGAGGGACTTTGAAATTAATTGCAATTCATCTGATCACTCTTCATAACATTCTGGAGTATATGCAAATTGCCGTCATAAAAACTGAGGCAGCAGACTTTGTAAAAATTAATATTTGTGTCATTCTCAAAACTTTTGGCCACAGCTGTATATACCATATTTAGTGTCCAATCCCACCAGATCCAGATAATGAAAGGCTTGATAATGAGATAATTACTTACAGTGAGGGGAAAAAGTATTTGATCCCCTGCTGATTTTGTATGTTTGCCCACTGACAAAGAAATGATCAGTCTATAATTTTAATGGTAGGTGTATTTTAACAGTGAGAGACAGAATAACAACAACAACAACAAAAAAAATCCAGAAAAATGCATTTAAAAAAAGTTATAAATTGATTTGCATTTTAATGAGTGAAATAAGTATTTGATTCCAGCAAGATCAGCAATCAGTCAGCAAGATTTCTGGCTCCCAGATGTCTTTTACACAGGTAATGAGCTGAGATTAGGAGCACTCTCTTAAAGGGAGTGCTCCTAATCTCAGCTTGTTACCTGTATAAAAGACACCTGTCCAGAGAAGCAATCATGGCCACCATGATTGCTTCTCCACCATGGCCAAGACCAGAGAGCTGTCCAAGGATGTCAGGGACAAGACTGCAGACCTACACAAGGCTGAAATGGGCTAAAAGACCATCGCCAAGCAGCTTGGTGAGAAGGTGACAACAGTTAGTGCGATTATTCGCAAATGGAAGAAACACAACATAACTGTCGGTCTCCCTCGGTCTGGGGCTCCATGCAAGATCTCACCTCGTGGAGTTTCAGTGATCATGTGAACAGTGAGGAATCAGCCCAGAACTACACAGGAGGATCTTGTTAATGATCTCAAGGCAGCTGGGACCATAGTCACCAAGAAAACAATTGGTAACACATTACGCCGTGAAGGACTGAAATCCTGCAGTGCCCGCTCAAGAAAGCACATGTACAGGTGCGTCTGCAGTTTGCCTGAATGATTCAGAGGAGAACTGGGTGAAATCTGTTGTGGTCAGATGAGACCAAAATCGAGCTCTTTGGCATCAACTTAACTCGCCGTGTTTGGAGGAGGAGGAGGAATGCTGCCTATGACCCCAAGAACACCATCCCCACTGTCAAACATGGAGGTGGAAACATTATACTTTGGGGGTGTTTTTCAGCTAAGGGGACAGGACAACTGCACCGCATAAAAGGGATGATGGATGGGGCCATGTACCATCAAATCTTGGGTGAGAACCTCCTTCCCTCAGCCAGGGCATTGAAAATGGGTAGTGGATGGGTATTCCAGCATGACAGTGACCCAAAACACACAGCCAAGCAACAAAGGAGTGGCTCAAGAAGAAGCACATTAAGGTCCTGGAGTGGCCTAGCCAGTCTCCAGACCTTAATCCCATAGAAAATCTGTGGAGGGAGCTGAAGGTTCAAGTTGCCAAACGTCAGCCTCGAGACCTTAATGACTTGGAGAGGATCTGCAAAGAGGAGTGGGACAAAATCCCTCCTGAGATGTGTGCAAACCTGGTGGCCAACTACAAGAAACATCTGACCTCTGTGATTGCCAACAAGTACTAAGTCGAAGGGGTCAAATACTTATCTCACTCATTAAAATGCAAATCAATTCATAACTTTTTTGAAATGCGTTTTTCTGGATTTTTTTGTTGTTATTCTGTCTCTCACTGTTAAAATACACCTACCATTAAAATTACAGACTGATCATTTCTTTGTCAGTGGGAAAACATACAAAATCAGCAGGGGATCAAATACTTTTTTCCCCCACTGTAGATTAAATGTATTAGAGCAGGAAAACAGTCATCTGTCATCTGCAAAACACATCAGTGGTGTGTGTTCCCAGCAATGTTTTCGAGAGCTACTGAGTTTACATGAGGCTCTGCTACTCAGCAATACCATGAAAGAGTGAGCTGATATGACTCACTCTTAAATGATGTTATGCTGTCAGAGAGTTGGGTGTTGATGAGAGTGTCTTTTAAAGAGGAATTATCTGTGGGGGTGAAAAAAAAGTAAAATGAGAGAATTAGTGGCTTTTCCAATCCCTCACCTGTAACACACACCTGGAGGATCCCCAGGCATGGGATGTGACACTGGGGCTCCATTTCAATCAACAATTTTTATACTGGTCATCATTGAGAAAAAGACAAAGGTAGATTTCAGATAAGATTTTATACATTGGGAAAGTAAATGTTACAGTTGCAATGCTATAAAATTGAAAGAGATCAGTAGTACATACAGGATAAATGTTTAAAACTTGGAGAGGTCAGTGACTATACTTATGTCAGTTTTGTGAATATTTCTACTTTACTTAAGTATTACTGTTTCTGTCAACTTTTACTTCACTACATAGTCAAAAAGAAATCCAGACATTCAGAAAATAAGACATTCAGGACAAAGGCCTCAAAGAACAGACTCAAAGAATCACCCCAAAGATAAGACACAAAGAACCAACTCAAAGGCCTGACTCAAAGACTCAACTCAAATATCTGACTCAAAGAGCTGACTCTGATCTGACTTAAAGGTCAGATTCTTAGATTCCACTCAAAGAGTCAACTCAAAGGTCTGACTCAAGGTTCAGACTTAGCCAACTTGTTAGCTGTCTTGTGTTAGAGACAATGGAAGATGAATTAAGTGTGCTTAAATAACAACAAACTCACAAACAGTGAATTTTGATTAAATCAAGTAGCAGCTAATACCCTTTTCGTTTTGGATTTGTCTGCCTGCCTTTCTTTATTAAAAAGATTTAACTGCATTTGCATCCGATCCTCCCTGTTTACATGACAATATCTACTAAAATTGGATTTTAATGTCATTTTGTCCTGCCCTAAATGACTAATAGCTCTGTCATTTTGGTAAAGCCAAAAATAAAATGGCATTTGTTCAAAATAGCCTTTGGTTTGATAGAAATAATGAAAAGTGTATTATTGTTTAGAACAAGGACATAGCACACTGGAGTTTTGTTTACAGTTTGTAATGAAGATTTTTTGGTAAAACAACAGGTAAAAACATATTTCTTTTCTATATTTCTGAGGTTCAAATGTTTTTTCTTCTTGTACTTGTGTACAAAAATATACAGCTACTCTAGTAATACATGAGTCATTACTTTTACTTAATTATCAACATACAACACCTTGTCCTCAATACAAAACTTTATTTTGGTCAAATAGCAAAGGAAAAATGGATCATTTTACCTGAGTCTATCACCATCCTTTATACATTTTGATCCTCTGTTTCTGCTCAAGTTTCAGGATGACATCGTATTCAACCCCCCCTCTGTGTACACCTGCATTAATGGACTGACGATGCGAATGTTCAAAGTAATGGTACCATCGTCCATTTGCACTGGCCCCGAATCCAAATACATTCACCTGTGATGGAGAGAGGTGAAGAGTGAGACTACAAACATATTGTCTACAGATCATTTTGTTTTAAAGAGATCATTTGAAATTGGACTACTTCATATGCTAAAGTATAACATGTACTATATAATGCTAACTACTGCCTGCTAGTTTTCATCCACTTGCAGAGTGATCAAGTCCTGTTCTTTCCACAACTGCAGTAGGAGTGTCACTTAATGTTTTTTTGTTTTTTTTTGGTGAACAAATGAAGGGATTAATTTGTCACTTTGCATAAGAAGTGGCTTAGTTCTAGTTTTTAGTTAGGTTGGAATTTTGGGAGTGGCATCACATCCATGGTGTATTCCAACCTTGTGCCCAGTGTTCCTGGGACAGACTCAGAATCTGCCATGACCCTGACCAGGATAAGTTGTTTACTGAAGATGAATGAATGGAATTTTGCTAGCTGTTGTAAATATATGGGTATGTCCCAAATTACATACTGCCATCCTATAGGGAGAGCTAGGTAGTGGATGGGAATTGGCAAATGACCAGATTGGGAGAAAATGGGGTCCCAATCAGAACCTTTAAAAGGTTTGTCAGTTGTCCTTCTAGAGGAACCCTTAAAGATTCTGTGTAGAACTTTACCATAGTGTGTTTTCCTATCAGACAGCTTTGTTTTGGGAACACTGAGAATACATAATTATCCTTTAACCCATTAAAAAAAAAAAAAACCTTTATGACTTGCATGAACTGGATAAGTGTGTAGTACATTGTAAATTGTTGGTTATTATTTTCTATGTACAATCCTTGTTATTGCTTGGACTGAGAATTTATTTGCTGCAATATTTATCATGCACCAGATGTAACAGTGGCTGAGATTATTGAACCAATCCTGGGAACACAACATAGTTTCTTAATTTTTAGCCATGGTCCAATACAACACTTTAATGTGTTGTCTTTCATGTGTCATAAACTACAACAATGCTACAACAATTTCCCTTACAGTTGCATTGCGCAGAAATTTACCATAAGAAGGTCATTGTACTTATAATATTAAATATAGTGTTTTCACCTGGTCACAGATATGCAGGGCGAACATGAGCATGATGAAGCCAGTGGATGGATATTTCCCTTGTTTCATCAACCATCTTTCGTAGACGTATCTCATAAACTCAGGATTAATGATCATCACCTTTAAAAACAATGTGGAAGAACCCTTTAATCTGGATAGAAAGAAAACTTTTTTGAAAGGTCACATGATCTAGTACAGATGGGGTGTATCTGACACACAGGCTAGCACTATTGCTACAGCAGATCAGTCCCAGAAGGAACCTGTTTCTCCCAGTAAAGGAGGTGGGGCTTTTCATTACCTAAACCTAAGCATCTCTTTCTGATTATTGCCTTCATTCTAATATGTTATCATCTATAGTAACAGTTTATTCACAGGGACTTGTATGGAGGATTCTTCACATAAACAGATGAAAAATATGTGTGTAATCATTGACATGGTTAAGTTTTCTGTGAAGAGACATGTATGCAACATTTTATGGAAGGAGTATTCAGTGTCAGTGCTTTGTAACATTAGAGAGGTAAGGCTCTTTACATTTAACTTTACATTTCCAAACAAGAGAAAGTCTTCAGGACAGAGCAGTTTATACTTTTTGACAGTATAGATGTAAGTGAACTAACCTGTTCTGTGTATATATATATATATATATATATATATATATATAATGAACTTTGGGGTAACAGTAACTCTACTCAATCACCCCACCCCATCATTCATTATTGTCCTGTAACAGCACAGGATGGAGTGTTTTAATCCTTACTTATTGAGATGCACAATGTTTCATCAGCTACACACTCCAGTGACTCAGGATTGGTGGAGACAGAGTTACCAAGTAACCCCCAAGTATCTAAGGGAATTTAGCACAGAGGTTGCTAAAACCTTTATAGATACTGTATTATAGGGTTAGTAGAGTTAACATTGAAGAGTGTTACTCACCTTATCTTTGTTCGCTATTATTGTAGGTTTCACTGCACGGTATGTACTAAAAACAGTAAGGAAAATAAAACATGACAATCTCAAAGACAATTTGAATGTGAATAAGAAAACACCATTCATATACTTCTAGCTTCACATGATGTCCATGTGCTCTCACCGTGTAATGTTTTTGGTGGTGAAAACACTAATGAGCCACTGCAGATCCAAAATTTTAAAAGGCAGCAGGACTAGATGGGTGGAGTCATCCAGGTCTACAGCACTCTCTGGATAAATTGCTCTGTGTGTGGTCTTTAACCCAACATCCCTCTCATAGCCTTTGGTTGGAGCGTGATTCATCCTGTGGCAGAGGTTAGACAAGGTTTCATGCCAGTGTACAGAAACATGGAGAGGCCCTCTAAAGGAAATGAAGATGAAGTCATCCAGGATAGCTTCTGGGTCCACTGCAATCCTGACCAGGGTAAAGTGGTTCCTATTGATAATGCCAACTACATCCCAGGTACATCCTGTTTATAATGCCAACTATGAGTCCCAATAATCACTCATTCATCTTTAGTAAGGACTTTATCCTAAATCCTTTATCCGTCAGGGTTGCAGTGGACCCAGAGGCTGTCCAGAGAATACTGGAAATGAGAGGGAAACACTACATTAGTCCATAGCAGGGCACCATTCATACACATGCACTAACACCAACATTCATGCTTAGGGGCAATTTAGAGTAGCCAGTCCACCTACCAGCATGCTTTTGAGTTAAGAGGAAACAAGTGATACTCCATACAGCCAGTAAACTGAGCTCAGGATTGACCTGGGGACCATGATATTGTGATCTACTTCCATGTAGCCACATTGCAGTCTTGGTCATCACCATATGGGCTGCTAGAACTGTTACAATTGATTGGGTGTGGGTGGGGTATCAATTCTGAGACTGAGTGGGTTGCTTGTAGCAGTGTTATGTCAAATCAAGTCAAGTCAAGTGGTTTTTAATGTCATTCCTCTATATAGTTAGTATACATTAGAATGAAATGTTGTTACTACAGGACCATGGTGTAACACAGAACAGTCCATAAGACTACATAAAGTGCACTACACAACAACGTGAGATAAGTGCAGGACAACAAACACACAGAACAGAACCATAGGACAGTGAATACACAGGACACAATATACACAGAACATGGGCTGTAAACTATTTTGTCGTGTAGCAGAAATAATTACAGAGCAGTATTAGCAGCAAAAATGAGTTCCATAATAAAAGTGACTGATGCAACTTTGTAAGGTGCATGTTTTAATGTAACTGGGTTAGGTGTTTGACTCATCATCGGCGGTCACTCAAATCAAGTATGACTGTCCTCTCAGTTGGGTCATCTACTTGAGGGTCTTCAGATGGCTGTAGAGGCCAATCCGTGATCCACATACTTTGGTGCAGTGTGGGCAGGGGAGAGTTGTGATGGTTAGTGGTGGTTGAGACTTTTTTTCATTCTCCTTGCAAAGCTGTCGCTTTGTCTCTGCGGCATAGCGTGTTCTATTTCATGATGCGCAGCTCCTTTCTGCATAAATTTCTTCCAGGAGCACCTGTCCAGTGCAATGTGTTCCCAGTTGCTAGATATGATGTGGAATTTCTTCAGAATTGTCTTGATATTTCCTTGTAATGTTTCTTTTGCCTGCCAGTGGCTTGCTGTCCTTTCTTCAGCTGGGACTACAGGATCTGTTTGGGGAGACGTGTGTTGGACATGCGGATGACGTGGCCTGTCCTTCGGAGTTCGTACTGCTTTATTATGGTGGTGATGCTGGTCATGTTAGCTTCCTCCAAAACACTTATGTTGGTGTTTCTGTCCTCCCAGCTTATCCTCTTTCGTAAATATCTTTGGTGGTGTTGTTCCAGGGCCCTCAGGTGCCTGCTGTAGATGGTCCATGACTCCGCTCCATACAGCAGGGTGGGGAGGACAAAGGCTTTGTAGGCCTGGAGTTTTGTTTGAGCATTTAGGTCTCTGTCTTCGAAGACTCTTTTCCTGAGTCTGGCATAGGCTCCACTGGCACAACTCAGGCGATGGTTGACCTCAGTGTCGATGTTAGCTTTTGAGGAAAGAAGGCTGCTGAGGTAGGGGAAGTGGTCCACATTTTATGATGGGCTGGGTAGATGGCTGGTTGGGTGAAAGCTGATGTAGAACCTGGGTCTTCTTGATAATTAAGATGTTTAAGACATTTAAAATGTTTAAGGCTAGGCCCAGGGCTCTGTATGCCTTGGCAATGGCATTCAGGATGCCCTGGAAGTCTTCTGCAAAGTGTGCTGCGATGACATCTGTGATGGTGGTATTGCTCACTTTGCTCTTGGCCTTGAACCTGTTAAGGGTGAAAAGACTGCTGTCAGTTCTGTACAGGATGGGAACCCCCTGTGGCAGCTCTTCACCAATGAGGTGGAGTATGGCAGCAATGAAAATGGTAAACAGGGTGGGTATGATGATGCATCCCTGTTTGACCCCCGTTTCCACAGTGAAAAACACGGACTCAGAGTCATGTTGCTACTGTCATGTTGCTACTGACATGCTGATATATAGAAGCCTCAGTATTCTGATGTACTTGTCATGGCAGCCATACCTTGATAGTATGCTCCACAGAGCCTGGAGGTCTACTGTGTCAAAAGCCTTTGTCAGGTCTATAAAGGCCATGTACAAAGGCTGCCTTTGTTCTATGCATTTTTCCTGTAGTTGACATGCTGTGAATATCATATCTATTGTACCTCTATATGGGCAGAAGCCACAGTGTGATTCTGGGAGTACTTCCTCAGACAGTGGTAGCAGTCAGTTTGCGAGGACACAAGCCTGTTGTTGACAGAAGTGAGATGCCCTTGTAATTTTCACATTCAGCCTTGTCCCACTTCTTGAATATGGTCATTATTAGAGCATCCCTGAGCTCTGAGGGAAAATCTTCTTTTTCCCAGACCTTGAGGAGTAGGACATGGATGTGGTACAGAAGCTCTGATCCACCTTCCTTTAAGATCTCAGCTGGGATTCCAAAGGAGCTTGACTATAGCCCAGGTGAGCATTGGGAGGCAGCATTGTGTTGAGTAATCTGACTACCTCAGATAAGAAACTGTTGTGGAGTCTGCTGGTTGTGGCACAGATGCTCCTGTACCTTCTGCCAGATGGCAGGAGGGTGACGAGTCCATGAGAGGAGTGAGAGGGGTTGTTGGCAATAATGCTGGCTTTGTGGATGCAAACCACATGATCAGACAGCTGGTAAGGATGCTCTATCGCCCTTCTGTAGAAGTGGTGAGGATGGGAGGGGGGAATTTAGCTCTCTCCAGCCTCCGTAGGAAATGTAGCTGCTGCTGGGCCTTATTGGCTAGGCAGGTGGTGTTGAGAGTCCAGGAGAGGTCCTCTGTCATGTGCACACCAAGAAACTTGAAGCTTTTGACTCTCTCCATAGTTGTTCCATTGATGTACAGTGGTGAGTGGTCTACTCTGGTCTTCCTGAAGTCAACAATCATATCTTTAGTCTTATCAACATTAAGAGAGAGATTACTGTCTATACACCATTCTGCGAGCTGGTTCACCTCCTCTCTGTGAGTGTGGTGGTGCTAGAGGTGGAATTGCTGATCATAATGGACTGGGGTCTCCCAGCCAAAAGTCCAGAATCCAGTTGCATCGGGAGGTGTTCAAACTTAGCAGGCTCAGCTTTGTTTTCAGTTTCTGTGGGATGATTGTGTTGAATGTTGAACTGAAGCCTATGAACAGCATCCTTACATTGTTGTCCTTTTTGTCCAGATAGGTCAGAGAAAGGTGGATGGTAGCAAATATGGCATCCTCTGTTTAGCGGTTGAGATGGTAGGCATAATGAATTGGTTCCAGTGTGATGGAGAGACTGCGCTTGATGAGTTTCATGACTAGCCACTTGAAGCACTTCATACTGATAGGCGTGAGTGCAATGGCCAGTAGTCATTCAGGCAAGACACGGGTGATTTCTTCAGCACAGGGATGATGGTGGTCATCTTGAAGCACACAGAGACAACTGCTTGGCTCAGGGAAATGTTGAAGATGTCTATGAAGACATCTGCAAGCTGATCAGCACATTCCCTGAGCACCCGGCCAGGTATTTTGTCAGGACCTACAGCTTTCCGTGGGTTAATTCTGGACAGAGTTTTCCTAATATCTACTGCAGACAGACATAATACTTCGTCAGTGGGAGCTGGGCTGGCATGTTGTTCTGTGCTTCAAACCATGCTTACAAACATTCAGTGTGCCTGGGAGAGAGGCGTCATCATAACAGACAAGTGGTGTAGCTTTGTAGTCTTTGATGGCCTGAATGCCTTGCCACATGCACTTTGTGTCTTGGGTATTTAGGAAGTGGCTGTGGATTTTTTCTGCCTAATTGCACTTCACCTCTTAGCCTGGGACAGATTGGCCCTTGCTGTTCAGAGGGCTGCCTTGTCATCAGAACTGAAGGCAGTGTCTTGAGCTTTCAGTAACAAGTGCACTTCAGCAGTCATCCATGGTTTATGGTAACATATGGAAACATGCAACATATTTGTGGACTTGAAGTGTCCACTGCATGCTACCACACCGCCATCTTATGGGACTTGTAATAGTCCGGCCACTCAAGAGTGGTTCAATTCCATCCTACAAGTGTAAAAATCACAAAAAGGTTAGAGTGACATGCCAAGTTCATTCTTGGCTCCTGCTATGGTGGTCAAATGATGGAACATTCAATCTCAGTGACTAAGCAGTGTCAATACCACTCAAGCCAGTCACTTCCGGTCAGAGCGTATGCTGGCATATCTGACTGCCGCTGCTCCCCGGCCTGATCCTTTTATCTTTTAAATTAGTTCCTTAGGATCTCTTTTTTTATGTTTTTTGTTTAGTTTTATGTGGCATATATATTATATTTCGGACCAACCCTATCTGGATGATCAGCTGCTAGTCACAGAGAGTGCCTGAACTACCCGCCTGTCTTTTTCCACTAAAACATCAACTTACCTTGGGTGAGGCTCGGCACTTGCTTGCTAGTGTTTGGCTGGACTTATGGCGGCCTGGGATCGACTGCTCTCAGCTGGCTGCTGTATTGCTGCCACACTTGCTGCGGGCATGTTGGCACACGTGGACATTAAGACCTGGTTGTAGGGGTGTTACTAAGGATGAAGTCCCTTCTGCTTGCTGCTCTTGTATATTACAGCTGTATTAATGCACTCAGCCCTCTCTACCTTGCTGCTTCGGTTCTTGGATATTATATTTGTCAAGGTATGGCTCTCTTCTACTCATCTCTGGATCTGCATAATCTGTACTCCTCATATCATCTTCCCATGGATATATATAATCACTGTTCTTCCTTGGAAATTCGCCCTCCTCGATATGTTCACTGAGGATCTCGGCGCAGCTTCAGTGAAGGTGCACAGTTCGCTTCCTCGGTTAGCGACTATATTCCAGTAATTTCATCTCGTCGTTCTTCTTCAAAGTCGGGCACAGAGTTACAGTCAGTAAATCCATTAAATCTCCATTCAATTAAGTTTTCATTTCCCAATGCTGAAAAAGCTGAGCTGCTGACGGTAAGGATGGCCTTGATAAACACAATGTCACTATCCAACAAATCGCTTGACTTTTTGTTTGTGACTGTAACATGGCTGAAATTGGGTGAATTCTCATCTCTTGGTGAACTTTCTCCCCCGGATTGTGCTTTCTGTAAGAGGTGAGAACCTTTTAAAGTTTTTTGATGATAAAGTCTTGGAGATCAAGGCTTCTATTAATCACCATATAATCCCCATTTGATTTGTTCACCAACAGATTCGCTAACTTGTTTTCATCCACTCACCTCTGCTCTAAATGCTGCTCTAATGACTAAATGCTCCAGCTGTGAGTCAGACTTCATCTATACTGTGGCCTGCCTCAAACTGCAATCTCTAGTTTGCAAATTGTCCAAAATGTGGAAGTGAGACTTCTTACCGGCACAAAAAAGAGGGATCACATTTCTCCCATTCTAGCAACTTTACACTGGCTTCCTGTAAAGTTTAGAATCGATTTTAAAATTGCTGTTTTTGTGTACAAGGCTTTATCTGGTGTCGCACCAAAATACACTAGTGACCTTCTGATTCCTTACTCTCCCCAAAGAGCACTTAGGTCATGTAATCAGCTTCTCTTAACTGTCCCATGTTGTCGCTGTAAATCTAAGGGTGGTTGGGCCTTCTCTGCTGCAGCACCTAAACTGTGGAACAGTTTGCCCTTAAATGTGAGGTCTTCTCCTTTACTAGCAAGTTTTAAATAGGCTCTTAAATCTTATTTATTCTCTCTGGCTTTTGATTAAGATTAGTTTAAGGGTTTTATGTTGAAGTTTTCTGATTGTATTCTGTTTAATGTGTTTATATTTTGTATGCTGCATGTTTTCTTTTAATGCTTTCTTTTTATATGCTCAGCATTTTTTTGTACAGCATGTTGGTGCAACTCTGCTGCTTTTAAATGTGCTCTAGAAATAAATTTTGACTTGACTTGACTTGACTAGTTGTTATTATCCACAGGAATGGGGTCTGTACGCCACTGCCAGCTTACTCAACAAGTCTGGACAAACCAAAAGAAGAATATTGCACCTTTCCACCATTGCCACTGATGTTTATTGGCAGAATTATGTGCCAGGCAGCACGGTGATACAGCAGGCATAATTTCTGCTTTACAGCTCCAGGGTGTTTTCTCTGGTAAATGGTGTACTTTGAATTGGTCTGCACTTATATAGAACTTTTTGACCTTAGCTTTACACTGTTTCTTATTCACCCATTCTCACAAACACCAATGGCTTGAACACCAAGGAACTTAGAGTTCAGCGTCTTGCCCACAGACACTTCAGCATGTGGAGACGTGGGCCGGGAATTGAACCGCCAACCCCATGATTAGTGGGCAACCCCCTCTACTACCTGAACCACAGCCACCCCTGTGGTTTCTCTGGGTTTCCTCGGGTTTTCTGCTTTTTCCCCCCCACCTCCCAAACTCATATATGGTGTTTCAAGAAGTTTGTAGTGTAGATGTAAAAAGGTTTCTAATGAGGTAATGTGCATTGACAGGCCTACAATCTGGTCTCAAGTATGAAAAGATTTCATACCACAGCACTGTTCAATGTTCTACTCAAGTCAGAAGTTGTTGACTTTTCCCATTGTCGATTATGCAACATCATGCCCATGACCTTTGAGTCCTTACATAAAGCCAACACCTTAACAACTTCTTCTTTGGAGCCTCTACGGAATGGAACCAATAAATTGATCCTACACAGGGTTGTGGGGGAGCTTGAAGCCTATACCATGGGACTTGCAGCACAAGGCGGGGGACGCCCTGGACAGGGTGCCAACCTATCACAGGGCACAATTGCACACACAATCACACACTACAGACAATTAGGAATGCCAGTCAGCCTACAACACGTCTGTGGACTGGGGGAGGAAACGGGAGTACCCAGAGGAAACCCCAGAAGCACTTGCAAGCTCTGCACACAGGAGGTGGGAAGTGAACCCCCAACCCCAGAGGTGTGAGGCAAAAAAAAAATAAAATAAATAAATATATATATATATCACAGCCAGCACCTTTGATCTGAAGCTAGGACTGTTAAATATTAGATCTCTTACCTCTAAAGCACTTATTGTTAATGAAACCATTACCGATCAGGAGTTTAATATAATGTGTTTAGCAGAAACATGGATTAAACCAAATGAGTACATAGCACTAAATGAAGCCAGTAGCCATAAGTTCAACTCCTTTGAAGTTCTTCATACTAGTCTAACATATGTAACTACAAAAAATAAGTCTATCAAGTCAATTCCACTTATTATTATTTACAGACCCCCAGGGCCATATTCTGAATTCCTTGGTGAATTTGCAGATTTTATCTCGAACCTGGTTGTTTCTCTAGATAAATCATTAATTGTTGGTGACTTTAATATTCATTTTGATAACCCAGAAGATCCTCTGAGAACAGCGGTTGTGTCTATTTTAGATTCAGTAGGGGTCAATCAGAATGTAATAGGACCCACTCATAATGGTGGTCACACTCTTGACATTATACTAACATATGGATTAAATATAGAAAATATAGTCACATTTCCGCAGTCTGAAGCTATCTCAGATCATTATCTCTAAATTGCGCATTGATCATAATATATGCACCTTGCTATGCTACCGTGTCAAACGTACATTCACCTCAGCTACTGCACAGAGTTTTATCAATAACCTCCCAGAGATATCAACTATGATTCGATCACCGTCTGATCCCAAGGAACTTGATCAGGTGACTGAATGCTTAGAGTCAATGTTCCGCTACACGTTAGATAAGGTAGCACCACTTAAAAGAAAAATAATTAGAGAGAAAAAGCTAGCACCCTGGTATAATGATCACACACGTACCTTAAAACAGATCACTTGACAATTAGAATGTAAATGCCATCAAACCAAATTGGTAGTATTTCAAACAGCATGAAAGGAGAGCCTCCTGAACTATAGGAAATCTCTTAGTGCTGCTAGATCAGTCTATCTCTCTACCTTAATTGAAGATAACAAAAATAATCCTAGATTCTTATTTAATACTATAGCAATATTAACTAGGAATAAAACAGCCACAGAAACAGGCACACAGTCATTGTATAGCAGCGATGATTTCATTAGTTTTTTTATTTGCAAAATTGAAAATATTAGACAAAAAATTCAGACTATTAATTTAAAGCCAGACAGCCTAACTAACCCTGTAGATAATAATATAGCAATGTCAGATCAATGATTAGAGTGCTTTACTCCCCTTAGAGAGACCGAATTTATTTCATTAATTTCTTCATCAAAATCATCAACTTGTATACTAGATCCCTTACCTACATGTTTCTTCAAACAGATTATTCCAGAAATAATCAAACCCCTTCTAAAAAGAATCAACTCTTCCCTTAGCACTGGCTATGTACCTAAATCATTTAAACTAGCAGTTATCAAACCCCTGATTAAAAATCCTGACCTCGACCCCTGTCAATTGACCAGCTATAGGCCAATATCAAATCTCCCCTTTATCTCCAAAATCTTAGAAAAGGTTGTAGCACAGCAGCTATGCTCGTGATGTTGAGTTTACAAGGCAAGGGACATATTTGGCACATAGTTAAACAGCTGCCAGCAGTATAATATGCAAAACGTAGCTTAAGGCATAATGTAACAAACGATGCTATAGAACGTTAGGAATAAGATGCAAATAAATAGTTATAGTATCATGACACAAATAAATACCAAGAGGCAAGTGTGGGGAAAAGAAACATGTTTATTCAAGAAAAAGGGCAGTACAGATTAGTCTGGAAAAAGGAGAGCCTGCCTCGTGCTGGGAACAACTGGAGTAGAAGGCGGAGACAGAGGAATAATGATAGGAGGGATAACTGGACTCGTCGGGGAATAATCCGTGGGGGAGGTAGGATTATACAGAGTTGACTCATCCATATCCTGAAAAACACTGGGAGACAGGGGAGCTTTAGAATCCCATGGACAACCCTCCACATGAGGGCAGCAGTCAGTCTGAGTAGACTGAGATGTGGTCATCACCAGAAACATCGGGGTTTGGGTAGAACGAGAATTGGTAAATAACATAGGTGTCTGTGTAGATACGGACTCCATTTTAACCCTTTGCAAAATTTGGACTGGTAACAAAGGATTATTAGGTACAGGTGTGCTGTAGAGCTGCTCCAGGTATTCAGAAATACCGGTGGCCAAGTGCGTCAGCTGATAGCGACGATAGAGAGCGAGTTCAGATGCCCCAGAGGGAGTTGGGAAAGAACCACGGGGGCGGGCTAGAAGAAAACACACAGAGGATATACAGTATCTCACAAAAGTGAGTAGACCCCTCACATTTTTGTAAATATTTTATTATATCTTTTCATGGGACAGCACTGAAGAAATGACACTTTGCTACAATGTAAAGTAGTGAGTGTACAGCTTGTATAACAGTGTAAATTTGCTGTCCCCTCAAAATAACTCAACACACAGCCATTAATGTCTAAACCGCTAGCAACAAAAGTGAGTACACCCCTAAGTGAAAATGAGCAAATTGGGCCCAATTAGCCATTTTCCCTCCCCGGGGTCATATGACTCGTTAGTGTTACAAGGTCTCAGGTGTGAATGGGGAGCAGGTGTGTTAAGTTTGGTGTTATTGCTCTCACACTCTCTCATACTGGTCACTGGAAGTTCAACATGGCACCTCATGGCAAAGAACTCTCTGAGGATCTGAAAAAAAGAATTGTTGCTCTACAAAAAGATGGCCTAGGCTATAAGAAGATTGCCAACACCCTGAAACTGATCTGCAGCACGGTGGCCAAGACCATACAGCGGTTTAACAGGACAGGTTCCACTCGCAACAGGCCTCGCCATGGTCGACCAAAGAAGTTGAGTGCACGTGCTCAGCATCATATCCAGAGGTTGGCTTTGCAGAATAGATGTATGAGTGCTGCCAGCATTGCTGCAGAGGTTGAAGGGGTGGGGGGTCAACCTGTCAGTGCTCAGACCATACGCCACATACTGCATCAAATTGGTCTGCATGGCTGTCATCCCAGAAGGAAGCCTCTTCTAAAGATGATGCACAAGAAAGCCTGCAAACAGTTTGCTGAAGACAAGCAGACTAAGGCCATGGATTACTGGAACCATGTCCTGTGGTCTGATGAGACCAAGATAAACTTATTTGGTTCAGATGGTGTCAAGCGTGTGTGGTGGCAACCAGGTGAGGAGTACAAAGACAAGTGTGTCTTGCCTACAGTCAAGCATGATGGTGGGAGTGTCATGGTCTGGGGCTGCATGAGTGCTGCCAGCACTGGGGAGTGTACTATGACATGTACTGTGACATACTGAAGCAGAGTATGATCCCCTCCCTTCGGAAACTGGGCCGCAGTGCAGTATTCCAACATGATAATGACCCCAAACACACCTCCAAGACGACCACTGCCTTGCTAAAGAAGTTGAGGGTAAAGTTTATGGACTGGCCATGCATGTCTCCAGACCTAAACCCCATTGAGCATCTGTGGGGCATCCTCAAATGGAAGGTGGAGGAGCGCAAGGTCTCTAACATCCACCAGCTCTGTGATGTCATCATGGAGGAGTGGAAGAGGACTCCAGTGACAACCTGTGAAGGTCTGGTGAACTCCATGCCCAACAGGGTTAAAGCAGTGCTGGAAAATAATGGTGGCCACACAAAATATTGACACTTTGGGCCCAATTTGGACATTTTCACTTAGGGGTGTACTCACTTTTGTTGCCAGCGGTTTAGACATTAATGGCTGTGTGTTGAGTTATTTTGAGGGGACAGCAAATTTACACTGTTATACAAGCTGTACACTCACTACTTTACATTGTAGCAAAGTGTCATTTCTTCAGTGTTGTCCCATGAAAAGATATAATAAAATATTTACAAAAATGTGAGGGGTGTACTCACTTTTGTGAGATACTGTACATGAGTCAGGGGACGCTTGAGAAAAGGAGGACCCGCGCTTGGCAGAAATTAAACAAACTAAGTAGCCGTAAACAAACACAGCTTGCAGATTATATTCAAAGCAGCGCTTAGGTCTCACAAAAACAGTATTAGAGACAAAGCTTACAAGAATATATCCAGGGCATTACTTAAACCATACAAAAAGAGTATTAAGTATATTATAGGAAAAATAACAAAAGTAAGTGCTTAGAGTAAAAATAATAAAATGAGAAGAGTAAAATGAAACTTACACATTTTAGGCATCTTGAAAAAAGAATAATGGTGAGGTGTCTTCTTCTTTTCTTTCTTTTCCTTTTGGCTGTTTCCTACAGGGGTCGCCACAGCGAATCATCTGCCTCCATCTAGCCCTATCCCCTGCATCCTCTTCTCTCAGACCGACTACCTTCATGTCCTCCTTCACTACATCCATAAACCTCCTCTTTGGTCTTCCTCTCAGCCTCCTGCCTGGCAGCTCTAACCTCAGCATCCTTTTACCGATATATTCACTCTCCCTCCTCTGAACATGTCCAAACCATCTCAACCTGGCCTCTCTAACTTTGTCTCCAAAACATCTCACATGTGCTGTCCCCCCGATGTACTCATTCCTGATCCTATCCATCCTCCCAAAGAGTACCTCAACATCTTCAGCTCTGCTACCTCTAACTCTTCCTCCTGTCTTTTCTTTAGTGCAACTGTCTCCAAACCATACAACATTGCTGGTCTCACTACTGTCCTGTACACCTTTCCTTTCATTCTTGCTGGTACTCTTTTATCACACAACAGACCTGACACTTTTCTCCACCTATTCCAACCTGCCTGCACACGCTTCTTCACCTCTTTTCCACACTCCCCGTTGCTCTGGACTGTTGACCCTAAGTACTTAAAATCCTGCACCTTCTTTATCTCTTCTTCCTGTAACCTCACTGTTCCACTTGGATCCCTCTCATTCACACACACATGTATTCTGTCTTGCTGTGACTAACCTTCATTCCTCTTCTCTCCAGAGCAAACCTCCACCTCTCTAGAGTTTCCTCCACCTGCTCCCTGCTCTCACTACAGATCACAATGTCATTCACAAACATCATAGTCCATGGAGATTCCTGTCTGACCTCATCTGTCAGCCTGTCCATCACCACCGCAAACAAGAAGGGGCTCAGAGCCGATCCTTGATGCAGTCCCACCTTCACCGTGAAGTCCTCTGTCACACCTACCGCACACCTTACCATTGTCCTACTGCTCTCATACATATCCTGCACCACTCTAACATACTTCTCTGCCAGCACGGTAATCCACTGTGGAATGTGTCGAAAACTAGGAAGTTTAGTTTAAATACAGACAGTTTTTTTAATAACAAAATGACGCCAAAGGCTGAAAATAAGGGAAATCTAGAAGACAGGAACATCCAAAAAAGCGCATAAGGAAATGAGTAAAACCGGGAAATAAGGGGAAATTTAGAAAACAGGATATGAGTCGAAATGACGTATAGAGAGGAGTTTCCCAGAAAAATGGAAAATAAGGGGAATTCGGTGAGGGATGCAAATTAGAATAGGAGGGGCCAGAAGGGCCATAGTAAAAAATAAGGGGAATTCGCCAGGGCATATGCAAATTAAGAAAGGAGGCGCTTCACAGCGCCCTAGGATAAGTAGAGGGGATTTTCTGGGAGTTTTTGAGAACACAGAGGACACTGAGGATTCTGATATGCACTTGCTTACAATAACATAGAAATGTGTTTTGTATTGTGAGTGTTGTTCTCCTTGAGCTCAATGGATTTTTATGTTTTTGGATTGCATTAAAACAATGTTTGCTCTTTCTCATCCAAGTCTAAAGAGTCTTGATTTATTGGCAGTTGTTTAAGTAAAACAAGAGTTGGAAAAGACTAAAACAGCCGAGAAGGACTTCAACTCCACCCTGGATGTCGGAGCTCGGAGGGAGGCTCTGAGGTCCCTCTCTGAACTTTTTTTCCAACACTCGTACCTACATAGGAATAACATTCATGAAATATATCAGTCAGGATTTAGGCCTCATCATAGCACAGAGACAGCACTGGTTAAAGTGGTAAATGACCTACTGCTGGCCTCTGATCAGGGTTGTAGGACCACATGCAGCTAGAAGTAAGTTTTCTGATTACATAGTAACTCTGGATGGCCTTTCTGTTTCATCATGTGCAGCAGTAAAAGACCTTGGTGTGATCATTGACTCCAGTCTTTCCTTTGACAACCATGTAGTGAAAATTTACAAAAAGGGGGCATTATTATACATTATTCTTTTCCACCAGAATAATGTAATGGATCAACTTTAAACGTGAAACGAAACAGAAGCGCGCGCTTGGATTCAACGCACCTTTTTAAAGGTGACGAGTTTTAAAGCGTGCCCGCGTTATCTACAGGGATGTATAGTAACTCGGATGAATCTGCAACGTTTAAAATAATATTCTCCACCAGTTACAATTCATGTAACAAATAAAAAAAGATGTTTAACACGTTTAAATGTATTCTCCAATTTATGTAAGGAATTAGCTCGACTGGCGTGAAATATATCTATATATCTAATCAACGCGTGTTGTGACCAGTTATAAATATACATCAGCCATGAAAGGGAATTTATATAGATGCACATATACATATAGATAATTAACTACAACGGATTATAATTAATTATGACTATGTATGTGGCCTAGATCAGCTTTATAAACTCTAAAGAGTGAGTTCATCCTTCTGGCCAGGAAGAATTAACTCACGAAGTTTATTATTAAAGATAGAGCGGATAATCGAGATCTTATGCAGCATTTAAGGGACTCATCATGTGACAAAACAGAGAAAATCAAGCGTGGGATAATAGATTTTAATAGCTATATGTGACTATGGATACACACGACTAACTCTAAGCAGAACATACATATATACACATCTATATACAAGGAGAGAAAAGGGATAGAGAGAAAGTGATGAAAGAAAGGGAAGCAGACAAAAACACAACTATTTAGCCTTTTTCAGAACCAGCACGAACTTAATTCTCCTGTAACACAGGGGTCCAATCTTAAACGCAGATATAGGTCATTAACTATACTTGCATAGCCTCAAGGTTGAGAGTTTGTGCGAGGTCGTGTAGAGTTCGCTGGTTCGTTGTTGTTTGAAAGGCGTGAGCCCGGAGGTAGTTGCATCTTGTGTCTGGAGAGAGAGAGATCCTGGCTTCCTCTTCCCGGGGCACGTGGCCCCGGGGGAGAGAAACTGGAAGAAGTGAAGTTGAGAAGTGAAGTCAAACTCTGAAGTCTAACTCTCAAAATCCGCAGTGAAGTGAGCGTGGTGTTGTTTTAAAAACAACACCAACGCACACGCCTCTTTGGGCTATGGGCCAATCAGGAAGTTGGGTTTGCATGTCCGGATGACTCTCTTTGTCTGGTCTCGGACCCTAATTTAAATGTCGAGGGAGGAACCGGTCTATACCGTGTTATAAATGAAATTAAAGGAAAACCATGAAATGATGTATCCCATTGCAATGTGATATGCATAATCAACCCGGGTATCTCGAGACGATTAACTACATACCAAATTCGATGGATTTGTAAAGAATATTACAAATAAAACCTGGTTACAGACATTTAAAATGGTATGCTGGATTAAAACTATTTAAAGTCATTAAGGTTAGTTAAACAACAATATATGTAAACAAAATAACATCACACTATTTAGACATGGAATAATTACATATAATTACACGTTACATTGAAGAGAGAGGGGTTTCTCCATTGTGTGTGTAAGGTAAGCATGGGGGTGTGTGTGTGTGTCGTAAAGTAAGTGTGTGTGCGTGTGTGTGTGTGTGTGTGGTGGATCCCTGCTGACGAACTAATCATGAAGTTTCCCAGACGTTCAGTCATCAAAGGTTTCTTTTATTGCAGGGGTAAGTCCTGTGTGGGTCCCAGAGAGACTTTTTGCATTCCAAAGGTGCATCTGGTCAAAGGAGGCCTCTCGGGGTTACTCTATGTTTAGTTTGGGTAAATTTAGAAATCAGTTTGAGTATAGATCATACGCTACAACCACGTAGATAATACTACTAGGATAGCCTTCTTTCACCTCAGAATTATTGCTAAGATAAGAAATATATTGTCACTACATGATGCAAAAAAATTAGTCCATGCTTTTGTCACCTCTAGGTTGGATTATTGTAATGCCTTACTGTCTGGATGTTCCAGTAGGAGCATAAACAAACTCCAGTTAGTCCAGAATGCAGCTGCAAGAGTCCTTACTAGAACCAGAAGATATGACCACATCACCCCTATCGTATCCACACTGCATTGGCTCCCAGTGAAATTTTGCATTGATTATAAAATACTACTATTGACTTATAAAGCGCTAAATGGCTGCATGCCACAGTACCTAAGTGAAGTTTTGGTCTTTCATGATCCGCCACGCCTACTTCGATCAAAAGGTGCAGGCTATTTGTTGGTACCTTGAATAGTGAAGGCTACTGCAGGGGGAAGAGCTTTCTCTTACAAAGCCCCACAGTTATGGAACAGGCTTACAATTAGTGTTCGGGATTCAGACACAGTCTCAGTGTTTAAGTCCAGGCTGAAAACATATTTGTTTAGTCAAGCCTTTTGTGAATAGTTTTTCCTTAGGTAAAGGAGCAGATCTAGAGATCTCACAGGCATAGAGTGTTGTGGTGAACTGGGATGTTTGGATGCTGTCACCCCCCCACTTTCATGCGTTCACCCAGGTTTGAAGATGGTGGGGTGGCTGGCCGCCTTGTCCCAGGGAGCCCTCATGTCTGTGTTACCTTCTGGCTCTCCCTTTTAGTCATGCTGTCATAGCTAGTCTTGCCGGAGTACCTGCTTTCACTCACGCAAAGTACACTGTCCTTACCCATTTCGGGACAATAAGCAAACCTAATTCTCTCCCTCTCCCTCTCCCTCTCTCTCTCTCTCTCTCTCTCCCTCTCCCCTTCTGTCGAGCTACAAATGATACTCCTGAGATGCCAGTGATCCCGACCCCTTCTGCTCTCTGGACCTGCCTGATCCATCCTGATGCCCTACTTCTGGTTGGAGATCTCATCAATTGGAAGTCACATGCTGCTGCTGAGGATGGCCCCACATGGTGCAGCCTAAAGATCATTGAGATTACTGAGGATGGTACCACTTAAAAACCATAAAGATAGCTTTGGACCTCAATTAATATGAACAGTTATGCTATGATGACTAGGACTGCAATTGCCACAAACAGTTTGGCACTCAAGTCTCCATCAGTGAACAGTGAAGAAGTTCAACAAAACAGACTTCATATAAAAACTGTAATGAATTTTCATGGATTCACAACTGCTATTTGACCATGTAGTACTAGTACATTTATAGAAGGGATTTATTTATTTATTTATAATTGCACTATCCGGTGTTACCCAGATGAGGATGGGTTCCTTTTTGAGTCTGGTTCCTCTCAAGGTTTCTTCTTCATATCATCTCAGGGAGTTTTTCCTTGCCACCGTCACCTCTGGCTTGCTCATTGGGGATAAATTCATACATTTAAAATCTATGTCCTGAATTTATATATTTCTATAAAGCTGCTTTGGGGCAATGTTCATTGGTAAAAGTGCTATACAAATAAACTGAACTTGAACTTGAACTTTCACCTGCTGCAGTAAGTTTCCTTGGCCAACCACAGCGTCTACGGTGCTCAGTCTTGCCATGCTGTATGACTTTTGACAGTATACTGTCTTCAGCAACCTCACCTTGTTAGCTGAGTTTGGCTGTTCCTCACCCAGTTTTTTTCCTCCTACACAGCTGTTTCTGTTTCAGTTAATGATTCTGTTTCAACCATTGGTTATAGAAAAGAATCACCCCTTTAAAATAATCACATTTTGTTGCTTTTAAACCTGAAATGAAGACAGACACAATTTTTGTTTTATCCAGCTGTATTTACTCAGTACAACTTATAACATCCAAGTGAAAGATATAACACCATGTCAGAATTTTTTTTTAATTAAAAAACAATCACTGAGTTGGAAAAAGGATCACCCCCCTCCTAAAAATGAATTGTAAACTCAATCAGGTGTAGATAATCACCTTCTCAATGGCACACAAAGCCATTTGACTTTCAAATGTGATCAGCTGTGGTCATTTTGATTAGCTCAGCATGAAAAGAGCTTTCCTGGAGCATTTTGTAGTGCAACTGAAGCAAACAATCAATTATGGGTGGCAAGGCACTGCCAAAAGATCTCCAGGATAAAGTTGTGGACAGGCACAAGTCAGGAGATGGATACAGAAAAATTTCAAAGGCTTTATCAATGCCTAGAAGCACAGTGAAATCTATTATTAAGAAATGGAAGGTATTTGGTACAACACAGACCCTCTCTGGATCAGGACGTGGCTCCAAACTGGATGATAGCCAGGAGGAAACTGGTCAGCAAGGCTACCAAGAGGCCTACAGCAACTCTGAAGCAGTTGCAGGAATTTATGACAAAGGGTGGCCATTGTGTGCATGGGACAACAATATCACAAATTCTCCACAAAAGTTGCTTGTATGGGAGGGTTGCAAGAAAACAGCCACTCCTCAAGAAAGGCCACATGAACGCACCTTGAAGATTCTGAGGTCACATGGAAAAAGAAGTTATCGTTAGATGAGACTAAAATTTAATTATTTGGCCTCACACCAAATGATATGTCTGGTGGAAATCCAATACAGCTCACCATCCAAATAACACCATTCCTACAGTAAAGCATGGAGGTGGTAATATCCTGTTATGGGGGTGTTTCTCTGCATCAGGGACTGGAACACTTATCAGGATAGAAGGAAAATGGATGGGGCAAAATACCGTCAAATTCTTGAGGAAAATCTGCTGCCCTCTGCCAGAAAGTTGTCAATGGGAAGATGGTTTACCTTCCAACATGACAATGACCCAAAGCACACAGCAAAACTGACCGCACAGTGGTTGAAGGAGAAAAAGATGAATGTCCTTGCATGGCCTAGTCAGAGCCCAGACTTAAACCCCATTGAAAATCTGTGGAATGACTTGAAGACTGTAGTCCACAAATGGTCACCATCAAATTTAACTGAACTAGATTAACTAGTCTAGATGTGCAAAGTTAGTAGAGACATATCCCAACAGACTAAAGACTGTAATAAAAAATTAAGGCAAATTGAAGCAAGGGGTGAACCAAAAAATTTGAATACCGTGGAACAGTTCATTTTTTTCCGTAATTTAATTTAAAAAATGGAACTTTCATATATTCTAGATTCATTACACATAAAGTGAAATATTTCAAGCCTTTTTTGTTTTAATCTTGATGATTATGGCTTACAGCTCATGGAAATCAAAATTCCAATATCTCAAAATATTAGACTAAAGAATTTATAATACAAAAATGTTGACCTTCTGAAAAGTATGTTAATTTATACACTCAATACTTGGTCGCAGCTCCTTTTGCATGAATTACTGCATCAATGCGGCGTGGCATGGAGGCAATCAGCCTGTGGCACTGCTGAGGTGCTATGGAAGCCCAGGTTGCTTTGATAGCGGCCTTCAGCTCGTCTGTATTGTTGGGTCTGGTGTCTCTCATCTTCCTCTTGACAAAGTTCAGGTCAGACTGGCCAATCAAGCACAGGAATACCACGGTCAGAAAATCAGTTACTAGTAGTTTTGGCACTGTGGGTAGGAGCCAAGTCATGCTATTAAAGGAAATCAGCATCTCCATAAAGCTTGTCAGGAGATGGAAGCATGAAGTGCTCTAAAATCTCCTGGTAGATGGCTACATTGACTCTCTATTGAGAAAACACAGTGGACCAACAACAGCAGATGACACCCCAAATCATCACTGACTATGGAAACTTCACACTGGACTTCAAACAACTTCGATTCTGCGCCTCTCCACTCTTCCTCCAGACTCTGGGACCTTGATTTGATTTCCAAAAAAAATGCAAAATTTACTTTCACCTGAAACGAGGACTTTGGACCACTGAGCAACGGTGTTTTTAGTAAAAAGGTGTTTTGAGATAATTAGCTGATTAGAGCTCTTCTCAGGTCGACATTGCTATATTATAAATTCTTTATATATATATATGCAACAAATGTTTCAAGTGATTTCCCCAAATTAAACTGAAAATGCAACTTATAATGACTTCTCCAGTCTCAAAATTATTCAACCCCCTGAATAGAATCCCTCAGAACAGCACAAATATGTAAAACAGGGGTTGTCTCAAGTATGCCTGATGCAACTAATCAAGGGCTTAATTAGTTGCACCAGGTGTGCTTGAGCTGGAACACCTAAAATACCTGACTGAAAGGTTTGTAGAATATTCAAGTAATACCATGTTGGAGGTTAATTGGTAACAGGAGAAGTTATCAGCATTGGGCATAAAAGGAGCATCCACCAAAGCTCAGTCTTTGCAAGCAAGGATGGGCCGTGGCTCACCACTTCGCCAAACTTTGTGAGAGAATTGTCAATCAGTTCAAAAAGAACATTGCTCAAGGCAAGATTGCAAAGAATTTAGGTCTTTCACCATCTACAGTGCATCATATTGTGAAAAGATTCAGGAAATCCAGAGAAATTTCATTGCGTAAAGACGAAGGCCAGAAACCACTGTTGAATGTACGTGACCTTCGAGCCCTCAGGCGGCATTTCCTGAGAAATCGTCATGCTACTTTGATAAATATAACCACATGGGCTCGGGAGTACTTCGGAAAACCACTGTCACTTAACACAGTCCGCCGCTGCATCCAGAAATGCAACCCGAAACTCTATTACACAAGGAGGAAGCCACACATTAACTCTATGCAGAAACACCGCCGAGTTCTCTGGGCCCAAGCTCATCTCAGATGGACTGAAAGGCAGTGGAAACGTGTGCTGTGGTCAGATGAGGCCATGTTTCAGCTTGTTTTCGGGAAACACGGAGAACGAGTTCTCTGTGCCAAAGATGAAAAAAACCAACTAGACTGTTATAAGAGAAAGGTGCAAAAGCCAGCATCTGTGATGGTGAATATTGTATAAACTTTTCAGTCTTATTTTTGCGTCTGTCCGAACTTGTTTTGAGTGTGTTGAAGGCATCAAATTCTAAATTTGTTTATATTTACAAAGTACAATTAAGTTGGTCAGTGAAAACATTGAATATCTTTTCTTTGTACTTGAGAGAGACTTGACAAAGTGACTTGACAAATCACAGATTTTTGTTTTTATAGCAGTTTAGAAAATATCCCAACTTTTATGGAAATGGGGTTTTGTATATATATATATATATATATATTTATATATATATATATATATATATATATATATATATATATATAATATACACACAAGCCCATTTCCATAAAATTTGGAATATTTTTTAAATTGCAATAATATATATATATATATATATATATATATATATATATATATATATATATATATATATATATATATATATATATATATATATATATATATATATATATATATAGATAGATAGATAGATAGATAGATAGATCAATAATGATCTTACCTGAAAACAAAGTCGTGAGCGTCTATTATAGCACCGTAATGGGATCTGATCAGGTTGGCCGAGTTGCCGACCACAGCGCAGGTTCTACAGCGGTCAGGACTAGAGTCGTTGTAGTGTTCCTCATCACGGAACAGTGAGAACAGAGGTCCTATGAGGTCACTGAGATTCACTGATTTGGAAGGTTGGAGCCTCTGCCCAGATGTGAAAGAGTAGATCATAGTGAATAAAGCTTGTAAGTTCACATAAACAAATAACAGCTATTATTAAACCAAACTTCTCTTTATTTGAATATACAACAGTGTTTATTAGAATCCTATCATAATATAAAACATTACGCTAATAGTCTACGTTAAGATCTAAGTTATAAAAACAGTTTTAATTAAATAAATATTTAGCCTACCCTATTTTTTTTCATTACAATGTCACTGTGTTTGACATATAGACCTGTTCTTTGGACTTGTACAAGTGATCTGTTTATCAGTTTATTAACAGGTAAACTGTCAATTAACACCATCCTCCAGAAAGGTGAATGCGGATGCTTCTCTGCTTGCCTTGAGGCTGCAGCTAACAGCGCTAGTAACGTTAACAGTGCTAGTAGTGCTAGCCGCGCTAAGAACAGCACTACCACTTTATCCTGTGTTAACCTGTATTTATGAATATTTATTATATATGTCAACAATTTTCTTCAATACAACTACCTCAGCTTAATGTTGCACAGCATTATCTTGCACAAAACAACATATCTGCACTTTATCGCAATTAGGGTCAAACTGTTGCTGCCACCCATCTTTATATCCTTACACTTTTTATGCTTTTTAATTACTTTTCCTTTTTCTAACTGTATATAAGTAAATCCTAGTCTATGTAATGTCTGTCACAGACAGTCGTGAAAAGAATTTCATTACATGTCCTACTGTGTATCGTTGTGTGTGTGACAAATAAAATTGAAATTTGATTTGAATTTGAATTGCTTAGAGGCATTAACACAGATTTTCATGCTTTATTGATATTTAGATACTTATGTCTCCCAATCTTCTCATCTCTTCTGCTGACTCTGTGTGTCTCTGTCTCTTTCTGTTTGAGTACATATGTCTTTCTCTGGTTGATTGCTTATCTGTGTATTGCTCTGCTCTAGTGGTTTTCTTTCCCCATTATCATTCATGTAGTGCGCACACACACACACACACACACACACACACACACAATCTGAACCTGTACAGGCAGCTTAGCAGGAATACTAATTTTTAAAACACAATCAAAACAAGGATAAGCAAAATTCCAGAGATTGTATACAGACTACAGACAGGAATCACAGAAACAATACAACTGGTTTTGGTTCTTCTGAAATGGGAGCTCAGTGGTTAAAACGTTGGGCTACCCACGGAAGGTCGTGAGGCCACCACTGTTGGGCCCTTGAGCAAGGCCCTTAACCCTCAACTTCTCAGATGTATAAATGAAATAAAAATTCAGTATTCAGTTCAAAAAGTCACTCTGTATAAGGGTGTATGCCAAATGCCATGAATGTAATTGTATTCATATTAATTAATTAATGTACAAAAGTACATTTCACTGTGTGTATTACTAAGCTTCTCTGTGTTCACCACAAAAAAATTCCAATTCCAAATCATATGGAGCATGATTTGGTGCAATTACTTTTAATTGTGCATTGTCCCTGTAAAAATGAACTATAAAGTAAAGTATGTAAAGTAATATATTTAGTCCCCTCAAAAATTGGAATTTCTCAGGAAGTATTATCGTCTCAGAGAGTTTTTCCTCGCCACCACCACCGCCTCTGGCTTGCTCATTAGGGGTAAATTCATACATTTAAAATGAATTTATATATTTCCATAAAACTGCTTTAGGACAATGTCCATTGTTAAAAGCGCTATACAATTAAAACGGAATTGAAATGAATTGAATGGCAAGGCAAATTCTTTTGTTTTTGCAATATACTCAAGACATTTGTATTTGAGATCAAAAGATGAATATGAGACAACAGATCAGAATTTCGGCTTTCATTTCCTCATTTAAATCTATAATGTTAAACAACTTGGAACATGGCACCTTTCATTTGAACCCACCAATTTTCAAGTGATCAAAAATAATGGAACACATGACTGACAGGCCTTTCTTGTTGGCCAGGTGTGCCCTTTTATTAGATTGATTGTTTAAACAGTTAATAGCTCTGAATATCTACTCTTGGTTTGAGCCCTAGGTTTCATCTGTGAAGACTTCATTTTTTGTTAAAAAGGATAAACTTACATGAAGAGGAGAGCTGCCTATGGGAGAAAAGCAAATCATTTTGAAGCTGAAAAAAATAATGAAAGTCTATTAGCGCCATTGCACAAGCATTGGGCATAACCAATACAACAGTTTGGAATGAAAGAGAAAAAGAATAAACCACTGGTGTACTATCAACCAAACATGGAACAGGTCGGACAAGGAAAACAATAGCAGTTGATGACAGAAACATTGTGAGAGCTGTGAAGAAAAACCCCAAAACAACACTCAGTGACATCACCAACAACCTCCACAGGACAGGGGTGAAGGTATCACAATCCACCGTTCGAAGAAGACTTCAAGTGCAGAAATATAGAGGCCATACCACAAGATGCAAACCACTCATCAATTTGCAAAGAAATACAAAGATGAGCCACAAAAGGAACCAAGATTAATCTCTACCAAATTGATATAAAGACCAAAGAAATAGGAAAAAAGGGCAGGAAAAAGAAAGGATCTGCTCATGATCCAAAACATAGAAACTCATCAGTCAAGCACAGTGGAGGTAGTGTCATGGCTTGGGCTTGGATGGCTGCTTTCTCACTAATCTTTATTGATGATAGAACTCTTGATGGTAGCAGCAGAATGAATACAGAAGTCAGAAACATTCTATCTGCCAATTTACAGAGAAATGCATCCAAATTAATCAGGAGGAACTTCATCATGCAGCAAGACATTGATCCAAAACACTGCCAACTCAACGAAGGACTTCATCAGGGGGGAAAAGTGAAAAGTTTTAGACTGGCCAAGTGAGTCACCAGACCCTAACCCAACTGAGCAGCATTTCACCTCCTGAAGAGGAGACTGAAGGGAGAACCCATGTTCCATAACATTATTACCAGAGAGATATTCTCACAGAACACAGGGTATACTGTAGTATAAGCCATTTATGCAATGCAGAGTCATTAAGGAGCTGTCCATGGTTAATTATTCCTGCAAATGCCAAACTCTCTGACCTTTGTCCACTGTTTAAACGAGTCTGTATGCTCATGCTGAGCTTTGCATAATTCTATCAGGTTATGGTGTTTATGTGACATGGAATGCCGAGGAATCTGCACGAGTCTGTGTGTAAGAACACATATGAAAAAGAAAGAAAGAAAGAAAGAAAGAAAGAAAAAAAGAAAGAAAGAAAAAGATCTAGGCTAATATCATTTTTTTTGTTAATGTATAATTCGTTCAGCTGTTCAATAAAATCCCACAATTAAAAAAAAAACAAAAACAAATAAAAAATAAAAAGAAACTTTTGTTTTTAGGTAGTTTTTATTATTTACCTTACTTTTACTACCATGTTACTTGTACATATTTTAATCACTGTACTTGTATTCTATTTTTATACATTTTTAATAAATTTTTTTTTTTAGATTATTTTAATGTTTGTTATTCTTATTGTTAGATTGTTTGATTTTTTCCCCCCTTCATCACACTGCTTTTATTTAGTTCAGTATTATTATAGTGATTGTTCTATTTATTTATTTTATTTTTTTTATTTTTTTACTTCACACTCTAAAGCACACTGAGCTGCATTCCAAATGCATGAATGGTGCTGTATTATAAATACATGTATAAACATGTAATAAAAATACATGAATAAAAATATGAATAAGAAGAATACTCTTTACATATATACCACTTTTCTTACATACAATTCAGCCAATAGTGCTTTACAGAAGAAAAAATAAATAAAAATAAAAAGTAAAACCATGCAAACCATTTAACATCAAAGAAAACAATGTAGTGGAATAATGTTGATCATATAGAAGGTTTACAATTGAAAGTAAATCAATTATGAAAACAATAAAGATCATAAAATAACATCAAATGAAATCAAATCAAATAAAATATGTGAACTTAAAACAGAATAGATTGGATCATGATTAATATAACATAATTATATTTACTTCCGTTGTTATTTGTTCGTGGTATTTGTATTAATATTGCATATAATTTAATAAAAATAGTTGAAATAAAGTGTACCTATAAAGACATTAGGAATTGATGCGTTTTTAAAGTATAAACAAACAAACAAACAAACAAAAAAGTACTTACCAACCACCACTTTTGTGTGAGCGCGCTGATATTACTGTTGGTCCTGTTCATAAGTTTTGGCACCCGGCTGTCGTAGCGCTCGATGAACCACTGATCCTGCGGTTCCATTACGCAGCTCATGCACCCGCACACCGGCGCAGTGACATCGATGAAATCGTCCAAACTGAATCTGAAATCGACTCGTACGAACACAGGCACGAATACCATCCACATGGCCAGGTAAATGACACGAACCTGGAATTTCATCCTCCGGATGGTGGTAAACATTATCGAATAAATCGAATAGAATAGAGTATAATAAAATTAAATAGAGTAAAACGCAATAAAACAGAATCAAATCAAATCAAATTAAATTACATTAAATTAAATTTAATTTCTACCCTAAATAAACTAGACTTCTGTACAATGTGCCAGGGAGGAATACTGCTTTGATGTGTCTCGCGCTGCGACCTTAATTTTCATTAAATGTATTATTATAGATTATATATTATTCGTTATGCAATCTCCACCTGCACCCCTGAAATAATCTTCCTCCCGGTGTCAGGGCTTCTTCAGGTGTTCTGCTACTTTGCTGATTATGGACCGCTCCCCATTGGTCCAACATTCTGACTGTCTCTGCAAAGAGTCTACCATTGGAGGAGGAGGGAAGGTGGGGTTGAAAGGCAGGTAAACCTCAAAGCTGCTTGTCATTACTGAAGAGCTCATCCAATCTATTGTGCTAACTGAATTACATCAGAAAGCTGTAACAAAAGTCTGTTTGCATTCCTCTGGAAGATTCACTCCATGAAAAGAGTCAAATTCGGAAAAATGTGGCCATAGTAAACTATACCGCTGAACGATGTATGTCAAAAACAGGGGCGTAGCCATCATTTCAGATGTGGGTGGGGAGGTATTCTTTTTTTCTGACCTTTGGCAATTTATGATTCTGTACTTGCATGTTATATTGTATATTGCACTGTATTATTTAAATATTTAAATTGTGTTTAAAAATTATTTTAAAATTATTGTGTTTAAATTGTGTTTTAAAATTATTTAAATTGTGTTTAGTGTACATTGTATTGAATATACATAGCACACAGTATATAATATATTCTTGTGGATGATTTTGTTTCAGTTCTCTCCCTTTTCTATTGAATTATATACAGTAATGTAAAAATGGCAGGGTTACACTTTTGTTTCCTATACTACTGACCTACTACTAACTTAAACTGCTGCATAACGACTTAAGTTATTATAGCAGCCTGTTATGGCTCAGTTATTGTGTTTATAAAATGAAAATGTGTTCTATTCTATAACATTTCTATTAATATTTAGCATCAACATTACAACAACAGTAACACGCAACGCTGCCTGATCCAGACATAAAGTATGTAATCCATGCAAATCCGGACTCAGATAACACATCTGTAATAAAAAATAAGACACGTTATAAAAGAGTTTGAAAATAAGTGCAGGTTTGTGGTTGCGGGACTGTAGGCTGATATTACCATCGAATCTTGCTAATTATTCATCAATGGAAATAGGCAGAGTTTAAAAATAAATGTTTAGCAAATTATTCATCACAGTGCAACACGAATACCACATGCCAAAAGAACTTACCCTGCTCGACTTAGTAAAAAAGGAGTGAAGGTTTTTTTTTTTTTTTGCCTCTTTGAACTCATCTCGAACTCTGAGCGCGGGTGTGAGCATGGGCGTGACACACACTCTATCAGATTGCCCAGGGTTCTTCTGTAAATATTTTCAGGAATATTATAAGAAATAAAAGCTCTTCATGTCCGTTAAATATAGAATGGAATTGTGGTGATGTGAGGAAGCAGCATTGCTGTTATGTTCCTGTAACAATGTTCACAATGTTTTATTCCTTTTATACCACAGAAATTTATTCATGAATGACATGTCAGACTTTTTTTTGTTTATAGTTATATACATACACACAGGGGTGGACAAAGTACACAACTCCATTACTTGAGTGAAAGAACAGATATTACTGGTCAAATATTACTCCATTTTTACTTAAGTAAAAGTACAGAAGTACCTGCTTTTAAAAGTGCTTAAGTATCAAAAGGAAATTTCCTTTTTTGTGTCAATGCATTGTTTTATTATTGTTGCATTGTTGTATGTAATACTTACAATACCTTATTCCTCTGAAGCGACCTACTGAATACACTGACTAGCTTGTAGTATCAGTAGAATAAAGAGCTTTTAGAATGTTACAAAACCTATAGAAATGATAACTGCTCTCTCTCTCTCTGGCTCAGCGGCAGCACCAACACAGATTTGAATGCTCCGGTGTGATTTTTGTCAAAGGTTTAATAGACAATTAATTGTTATTGTTATCATTTAGGAAAGCGATCGTGTGGGTGTTTGAATTGAGATCGCGACCTTTTTATGATTAATCGTGCAGCTCTACACATAACTATAGTAATTATGCAAGGTAACAAAAAAAACTATAAAAGTTACAAGATATGCACTTATTTAACTTTTAAACTTGTTTACATTTGAATTCACACTTTTGCCTGCTAACTAACGTCATTGTCAAACATTACCTATGCGTATAAGCGGTGTATCCTACAAGAGTGATTATTGATAGGCTGTCTGTCATCTGCAAAAAAACAACCAGGTTTTAGAGAAGAAAAGAAAAAATCATCCACTGATTTTCAAAGCTGCTACATAGTAATGACTCGAGGACCTTGATAGAAATGTAGTGGCGTGAAAAGTACAATATTTGTTTTTCAAATGTAGTGAAGTTAAAGTCACAAGTTTCCAGTAAAAGTAATACTCAAGTAAAATACAGACACTCAAAAAGTGTACTTAAGTATGTAATGTACTTAATGTACTTCGTTACTGTCCATCTTTGCATACACAACATAGTTAATGTTGTGGAACGTCCACAAAACAAGTTCCTCTTTTCTTTTATATTATAGCATTGATGAAGTGATTGACAGTTTAGGACATGACACTCGAGTCTCATGAACATGCTTATACTTTCTGTAATTTCACTCACCTGAAGCTCTGGACAGTTCTGTAGCGAAACCATGTCCTCAGCGACGAATTCTTTGTGGTTTTTCCGGTATGTTGCTCATTTTGATGTCCAAGCTAGCTTATTGTACAGTACTGATGTTATAACTAGCAAAACAATGTGAGTGAACGTAGTGATGGCACAAACCAAGCCAGCTAAGACTTCAGATGAACTTCATGGAGAGCTGCAAAATTTCCCCTCAAATATAGGTTGTATGAGAAATTGAGAAAATGCGAAATTAGAACGTAAAAAAAAAATTAAGTGAAAAACAATCAGAAAAATTTTATGGAAAAACAGGGAAAAAAAAAACCCCTTACAGTAACCTGGTTGCATAAGAACCCTTTTTTAATTAGGGATGTAGCTGTGTTCAGAATCAACCAATCACATTCAATCTCAAACAGCTGTCATCAATAAATTATTTTGATTAACCCCAAATAAAGATCAGCTGTTTCTGTAGGTTTTTCTTCACACCTTCTTGGTTTCATATGATCAGTGGCATTTGACCAGTGGCAAGGAACTGCAGGAATATCTGACAAGTACTGATGACTCTCTGCATGTGACAGCAATCTCTCACATTCTTCACAGGTCTGGGCTAAGGGGGAAGGGTGGCTAGATGGAAGCCTTTTCTCACAAAAAATATCCGAGCTCAACTAAATCACCCCAAACTATGTGGCAAAATGTGTTATGCTCTGATGAGACCAATTCCAAAAGGTATAAGGTACTCCATTATTCCAAAAGGTATGTTTTGCGAAACAAAACATACAAACAAAAATAGCACCACCAAAAGATCACCATACCCACGCTGAAGCATGGTGGTGGCAGCATCATGCTTTAGGGCTGCTTTTCTTCAGCCAGAACTGGGGATTTTGTCAAGGTGGAGGGAATCATGAATAGCTACCAGTTGATTTTAGTGCAAAACCTTCAGGTGTCTGCTAGTAAGCTGAAGATGAAAAGGAATTTCACCTTTCAACATGACAATGACACAAAGCATACATCCAAATCAACAAAGGAATGACTTAACTAGGCCTGAATCCAACTAAAAATCTGTGGGGTGACCTGAAGCAGGCTGTGCATAGGAGATGACCTCACAATTTGATGGATCTAGAATGGTTTTTTTTTAAATTTTTCCTATTTTTCCCTATGCAAGTTTCTGATTGTTTTTCTTTATATACTTTGCAAAAGAACATGATCTTCTGTATCTTAGTGTCATTCTGTTACTTCACAAAAACCTATCATTTTAACACGGGTGTGTAAACTTTTCATATCCATTGTACATTATTTTGCTTAAAAATGATGGATGACGTCAGCTAGCCAGCAAATGGTACTGTAGCTCAGGCCGTCATGGCTCAAACCTCCAAAATCTTTTTCTCACAATGGTAAAATCACTACACCTACTATACCAAATTATACCACTACAATTTAGCATTTTACATATTAATTAATTTCGACCCCGAAAAAGCCTCAAAACCACACAATGGGAATAAATGGCGTCATGCTGTCCACTCATACATATAGTCATTGGTTGGTAACAGTAACTGCGCTTCATCGCTCCACCCGGACACTCATTATTTTACTATAACAGCACCACACACAGTGTTTTATTCCTTACATAAAGAACTTGAATGATTGTGGATCTCTGACAGCTGGAGTTCTGGGTTGCTTCTACCTGTACTTCACACTAAAAAGCCCTAAAACTTTGAGTTAAGTGTTTGCATAGAAAGAGTTTTTCACAGTGGGAGGAGATTTTCTGGTGAACTCAATTACTAAGCCTCTTTATAACTCTGCCTTCAGAAGTGTGCTGTAAAATTTGTTGGCCTTCTCTAGCTGTGTGTTAGAGTTTCCTCTCGTTCTCTGTGTCGCTCGCTAGGCGAGTGATGGACTCGAACACTTCCGCATTCCACTGCACGCTTTCCAGCGCTATTCAAAAACTCTCCGATGGACATTTCATTCATAAAGACTCTCGTTTTGTTTACCTCGGCCATGTGCTTTTGTTTTCGTGTTCACGTCATGTCTCCGCCTCCTGTGTTTTCCCATTTGCTTCTGTTGTTGTTCGTGTCATGTCTCCGCCTCCTTATTTCTCATTGGTTCATGTTATTTCATTGATTCATTGGTTTCAGGTGTGTATGATTTGTGTGTGTTTAAAAACCCCTGTTTGTTTTCACTTCCTGGCGGAGTATTAGTTTAGCGTTAGTTTAGTTAATCATAGTTTAATTTGTTATAGCTTAGTTTAGATGTGTTTAACCGTGCGCTTTGTTCCGGTGATTCCCAGATCTCTACTCTTGTTTACTACAGCCTGGATTATACTTTGTTTTGTTCATAGTAGGGATTCTTCTGTTTGGAATAAACTCTTCTATATTTACTGACGTCTCCCCAGCGCATGCATCCTGACTCCCTCTTCCGTCCTACACGTCTGTGTTACGTAACACTGTGTGACCTGCAGTTCATAGAGTTTGAAGGTAAATGGCATCTTTGGGTTTACAAACATTAACATTTGTATAACATAAACAGAATTTAATTTAATCTAAATTATTAACGTTACTTCTAGCTAGTTAACAGTCAACAGTCCAGCATCTTAACCATTGAGCTACCACAGCGTGACATGAGGGTGGAATTCATGACAGAATGTGACTATGTGAGTAATAAGTGATTACATGTGTGAACAATGTGGAAGTTTCACTAAAGTAAACCCTGAAAGTGCACATGTGGCCTCATGTGAATAATATGTGATGAACAAAAGCATATGGCATTTCACATACAGTACAATATAATGGTAAAATCACATATGAAAATAAGTTAATTAATTTCACATAATATTTCATTATGTTCATACAACATTCATAACAAGCATTGTATCTTTGTATGTTGTAACTACAATTTCCCTTCACTGGAACTAAGAGGCCCAAACCTGTTCCAGCATGACAATGCCCCTGTGCACAAAGTGAACTCCTGCACAGAGACCTGACCTCAACCACTGAACACCTTTGGGATGAACTGGAACACCAACTGCACCCCAGGCCTCCTCACCCAACATCAGTGCCTGACCTCGTGCTATTGTAGCTGAATGAACACAAATCCCCACAGACACATCACAAAATCTAGTGGAAAGCCTTCCCAGATGAGTTGACCTTATTATAACAGCAAAAGGGGATCAGCTCCATATTAATGTGAATGGTTTTGTGTCCACATACTTTTCGCCATTTAGTTTCGGATCATTGTCCCGTTGTAGAAGCCGATTTCTGTCAGCTTCAGTTTTTTGACTGATTGTGTCACATTTGTTTCCAGAATTTGGTCTTCCATCTTCGTGTGCAATGTTTCATATGCCATGAACTGCCACACAACCCTTTTCTCTCCTCAATACCTTTGGTGATAATGGTAAAATGTCTATGGGCTTCAAACGTTTTTCACGTAGGCTGCTCTTTCCACCAAAAATAGTTTGCATTAAATTAATGAACAGCCTGATATTGCAGTAAGATATTTGATCATTTGATTTGCTAAAATATTGAAAAATTCAAAATGCATTCAGTATTAGACCTGTCTATTACTGGCTGGCTACTATATTACTGCACATTTTTTTCTATTTTGTACACTATATTTTTATATGGATAAATATTCGTGTAATAATAATAATAATAATAATAATAATAATAGCTGCAAGCTACAATCTTTTGGGGCCAAGCACTGTGTGCAGACTGCACCACAGGTACAGTAGTTAGTTCTCACTAATTTGCATAAATTTTTACCTAAAAAAAGCAGAACAAATTCCATCTTCATATATTCATAATGATTGAGGAGATACATGTATTTTTTAGTTAAAGCATCCCCTATGGGTCAATTGTTATGCAGTTTGAAGGGTGGCCAGAGAGTGTCCTACTGACTACATTTATAATGTTCGTAGATATTTGACTTTGCATTCAGAAGATACAGCTCTTTAAATTTATACATGCAATGAGCTAAAATTTCTTGAACTGTAGCAGCCAAAAGGTTTGGTCAATCAAAATGGTTTTTGTCTGAAAACTCTCTATTTGCTAGATTTCATATTTTATGCTGATCAAGAAGGTTTTTTAAATGTTATTATTATTTTTTTTATATATATAAAGTAAAGAACACAGAAAGTATATCAGCCAAACATAATTAAACTATATAGCAAAAAGTTGCAGAAGGACTCAGGAATTCTGCTTTTCTTTATCCCCTACATGTTGAAGATATAAACCAAAAAGTAAATTATTTTATTATAGTGCCCCCTTAGTATGGGTCATTTCATTTGCCTCAGTAGTGGGTGTGATATGGAATCTACGTACCAAATTTGGTGGTAATATTTCAATTATAACCCTGTCTCATAACTGTTTAAGCAAATGATGCTCCGTCTCATTAGAATTGATTGTCATGTGGTGGCCATGTTGTATACAAATGTCAACATGTTTTTGATAATTATCAAGGGACACACTTTGCTGAGTATTCTGACACCAAAATTGTGAATATAGGATAAAAATCCTAGGACAAATTCTCAGAGGTATGTTTTGCATATTAAGCAAATTATTAACCATTTGAGTGGATGGAGCTAAGTGGAACAAAAGGTACATTATAGGGGATGAAGAGACAAAGCATAGGAAAAAGTTTCACTGTACCCTATATTTTATCATAGATATGCTTGTTTTTAAGCGCAAAAACATGAATCGTGCCCTACAGAGGTCAAGTAAGATTGTATAAATTATTAGGGAGTCTTTAGAGGGACCATATTTTTCGTGACCATGTTTATTAAGCAATAGGTCATCATTGAAGATCCACTTGCAGATTAGTATAGAGATGCACTTTACCAAGTTTCATCTTGATTGGACATATGGTTCTTGAGAAGCAATTATCTGATTTTAGCGCTGCCCCTCATACGTACATGGCAATCCCCCAACTCCAGCATTAGAGCCCTCACAGTGGGGTGAATGGGTGACAACATTAAGGCTCACACATGGGAGCACCACTCCTCTCTGCTTCATATGTCTAACAGGTTTGCTCTCCACAATGAAGCACTCATTGAGAATCCTGAAAGAGCTCTGGTTATAGGAGACTACCTTATGGCACGTGAAATTAGTTAGGCCTTTAGGGGCATAAGCAACTTAGGTGTTTACCGGGAGCCAGGGTGCCAGACATAGCAGGTAATCTTAAGGTCTTAGGCAAAACTACCTTAGGCAAAGGTAGTTTTGCACAAAGGAGCTAATGACATATGCCTTTGTCAGTCTCAGGTTACTAAGAGTAACACTGTAGAAGTATGTAAATTAGCAAAGGTGATACAGTAGTATGCTCTGGCCCCATCCCAATATGGCATGGCGATGTAGATTACAGCAGGTTATGGTCACTGAACTGCTGGATGTCCAGGTGGTTCTCCGAAAACAATGTGGGCTTTATAGATAATTGGTGTTGTTTTGAGGACAATGCTGGCCTGTTAGGGTAGGATGGTATCCATCCCACTCGGGGAGGTGCTGCTCTCATTTCTTGCAGCATAGCACATAGCCTCAGAACAGGCCTAGTTAATCAGTGACAATCCAGAACCAAGTCAGGGAGCAGGCAAGCAGGCTAAACCGACCCACCACTAGCTGCACAACTAGTCGTCCTAAAGGTTGCACACTGCATTGGCTCCCAATAAATTTCACACTGGGTTTGAAAACACTACGATTGATTTAGAAATCAATAGTACCACTGAATGGTCTTGTGCCACAGTACCTGAGCGAATGTTTATGGTTTTAGGTTGCTTTATGGTCCACCATGCCTACATTGATCAAAAAGTGCAGGCTATTTGTTGGAGTGGAACCCAATGTGAACTTCTTCTGTTATAGGCCATCCACCTCAAGGTTCGATGTTTTGTGCATGCTGAGATGCTTTTCTGCTCACCACGGTTGTAAAGAGTGATTATATGAGTTACTATATCTTTCTTGCCAGCTCACCAATCTGGCCGTTTCCCTCTGACCTCTATCAACAAGGCGTTTCCACCCTCAGAACTGTCACACACTCAGTGTTTTTTGTTTTTCACACAATTCTGTGTAAACTCTAGAGACTGTTGTGTATGAAAAATCCAGGACATCAGCAGTTTCTGAAATACTCAAACCAGCCCATCTGGTACCAACAACCATGCCACAGTTAAAGTCACACCTTTTCCCCCCATTCTGCTGTTTGATGTGAGCATTAACTGAAGCTCTTGACCTGGATGGATGGCTTGGATGGCAAAGCCACCCCCCCGATTTTGCTGCCGTCGATGGAGAGAGGTGGCTGGAAAGCACCTCCTCCACCTTCAGCATAGCAAAATAGCCATACTGTTTATCCCCCATGATGGCCGAATAACCCGACATCGCGGGATTATAGACAAGGCTTTCCCCAGAAGCGTGACACTTCATGGTGCACTTACCTGCAAGGGTCTTCTACAGTAGAAGGATTGGCAAGATATTCCTGCTGTGATCAACTTTTGTGGCTGTCTGTCGGCCATTTTGGTTCAAAAGAATTTTAGTTGCAGTTACAACTGCTGGCCACTGGGTAGAAGCTTGTGGAGTGATGTAGTAGCGTCCACTGTAGTAGCTTATATGCAGTTACACCATTGAAACCCGTGCATTTAAAAGAAAATGTTCTTACAGGAGGCCACATGAGGTTCTGCATGGTTCCTATCCAAATTATGGGTGCCAAGCCACCCCTGTTGGGCCCATGAGCAAGGCCCTTAACCCTCAATTGCTCAGATGTATAAATGAAACAAATGTAAGTCGCTCTGGATAAGGGCGTTTGCCAAATGCCATAAATGTAACTGTAAATACACACCAAACACTCTACGGGTCATCATCAGAGGTTTCTTTATTTACTCAGTTTCTTCAGTCAAAATATTTTCAGTTAAAAGATTTTGACATCAATAAAAGCTCCTTTCACGGTAACATGACAAGTTGCATTTTTTTTAAAAATTAACCTGTTTCATAGACTTGTTCCTAAGTGCTGCTGCTATAATAATAAAGACTGTCCTATGCTCATCCCAGAACTCTTATTCACAATCAGCAACACACTCAGTGCTGTTTACTCTTTACTCTTCTATACCTGTACGATGTAACTGTGCAATGTGGCTCAAGTTGATTTTCTCCCAGAGGAACTGTAGAGAACAAGATTCATATGGTTCACATCTGGATCCATTCCCAGCAAATATACGAACAGGAACTAAGAGTTACTAAGATGCGATATGGAGCGATATAAATTCTCCAAACAAACTATAAAATGATTTAAGTGTACACCTGGCATGTTTAAAGTCCATGGTAATGACAGTTAGAGCAAACAATAAATTGAGACATGATATTTTATGGGAAATGCCACCTGCAACACCTTGCAGATAAAACCTCTAATAAAAACACTTATAAAACATTGCATATAGTGATATCCAACAAATATCTTGTAAAGATATGCACAAAGAGGCAAAAGAGCCGGTAACCCAGAGCTGTTTCAGTGACATGCTGTTAGCAGGAACATTAAAACGTGGGTATTCTCACCTGGGTGCTGTAGAGTTGGGACTTTCCTAAGAGTTGCTGCTGAAATCCTACAAACTGTCCTGTATGAAATATCTGTACATTAACAGTATATATATATATATATATTATACTATATATGTAATAACTTTATATTTTATCAGAATTTGTCCATAGCACATGATTCACAGGTGTTTTTCCAATTGTTTACATTTTCAAATTGCATTATGGGACCTTGAGCTCTGCTCTGATGACTTTTGGTGGCAGCACTGTTTCAGCGGTAAGTAATTTTATGGAAAATTTAACACTGCAATTTAACAAACTGACTTTTATTGCCATTATAATAGTTTGAAATGACATATTGTCTGAGTTGGTCATGTAAAATACGATTGTGATTTTTTATTGGATATCGCTAACGTAGTGAGCTGGAGATTAAAGGATTTGAGATTTATTTCATAAGTTAATATTTTTAATCTGGGTGGGAGCTTGGCGCATGCACCAGCACATGAAATGGTTAAAGTAAAGTTTTTACATTTGATTATTTCATTTCTGTATGGCAGCACGTCTCCAAGATGATACATACACTGTAAAAAATTTATTGTCAAATTAACTGTAACTTACTGGCAGCAATTATCCAGTAGTTGCTGTATTTCATACAACAGTAAAATTCCTGTAACACTAACTACAGATGTACTGTAAAACTGAAAACAGCATTTTACTGTAATTTTTTTACCATCTTGAAGTACAGTATTACACTGTAACTTTTAATAATACTGTATAGTATTATACAGTTATGACGTTATTGTAATTTCATTTATAGTGCTACTGTATAACCTGTAGAATATGTAGAAAATGTAAACTGTTGATGGGAAACAGGAAAAACGACAACTGAAGATTTAACTGCACAAAATAAGTTTATTGTGTATTTTTAAACAACACATTGGTATTAATAATAATAATACAATATAATACAACAATAAAAATCTGTTTTAAAACAAGACCAATGAACAATTTAAAATTAATAATTAAAAAAAACCTGAACCACACAGAAGAAATGTTTAAGGTGACATCAAGTTTTGTGACGAGCCTGTGACACCTGCAGAGCTGTTTTTTAATACCAGTTTTTTTTAGTGGCAGAGCTGTCTGTGTGTTTTAGATGTCTTTCATAATAATGCATGAGGCCAGGCAGAGCACAGCTGTAAGAGTCTTACTAAAATTAATAATTAAATTAATGAACAATTCATGTATCAAAAATTATCCTGAACAGATAAAACTTACAAACAGCAGAATATAGAAAACAAGACAGGTGAGGAAGAAGGCCAGGTGAGGGCGTGGTGATGGCAGGGGAAAAGGGTGACAGCACTTCTGATTATCCCGCAAGAAATAAACACAAATCAGTCATTGAGGCAAAACATACAACTAATCATCAAAAAAACCCAACTCACATCATCAACACCTTTAAATGAGAGGCAAATGATAAATGAAAAATTTAACTTTAGACGGTTAAATAACAAACGATTAGTTAATTCTGACCTTAGGAGGCTACATATACTATCTATCTTTATAAAAATCACATTTACTAATCAAGTATTTTAAGCTATTAATATGAATGAAATCCTCTTTTAACTTACAGACAGACGTTATAGAACATCAAAGCCGGGCGCGGTTCTTTTAAACTAACGTTAACGCTGTTACTGACATTTTGGTTTGCAGAAAACAAAGATTAATCACTAACCAGATATTTATGATGAAAACTTTACAGACAGACACAGCGACTCGAGGCAAAGGCTCTCTCAAAGCTGCTGAGAGAACTGAAGAGTCCTTCACAAAATGGCAGTTTGTGGTTGTTTTTCACGCTCAGCTTGTATTACTGTATTTAAATATACAGTAACATTTCTGAAATCTACAGTATCATACTGTACACAGCTTATACACTAGTAAAATGTTGAGAATAAATTAAATACCTTGAATATCAAAGTCGCGGTCAGTTATTCTAAACTAACAACAAAGTTATGCTACTAGAATTCCTGTATGCATAAAAATATTAAGATTTATTACTCACCAGATGACGAAGCACATTCCAAGTTGGCAGAGAAGAGACATGATGCACCGACACGACGAGTATTGGACACGACAAAAAAAGCTCTTTCAAATGTGTCCTTTTTAAAAAAAATTGTTGTTGTTGTTGTTGTTGTTCTACAGGGCGTTTGTTAGTCTTCGCTTTGTAAACACTGGGTTGGTAATTCCGCCTACGCCATGCGTGACCTTGCCAACGTGGTTACGTGAGCCATTCCACCGAATGGGTGACATTTCAGTCCCCAGAACATTATATGTATAAAAATGCATGACAATTAACTCTAAAATACATTTTATTATTAAGCAAAGTGTCCTG
>CM042545.1:21767206-21812206 GCA_023630585.1 Cranoglanis bouderius | reverse complement strand
GCTGCTTGTTTTGGTATTTTTTCCTGACTGCTTTACTGTCCTCTGGGTAGTGGATCACCAGACTATCTAGACTCCATCCATCTGATTGTAGCTATGTTTTTTTACATGGATGTATTAGAAGTCGAGTATTTCTTCAAATAAAAATGTTGATACCCTTCAGGAATGTTCTGTATTTAATCCTTCTTATTCTTGTTTCTTTCCTTTTCTTAGCTATGTTATTGCTTCCGTCCTCTTTTTGCTGTCCTTTTGAAATTTGCCCAATTTCTTAAGTTTAATTTATTATAAAACTTGCCACTAAACATGATCTAAAAGCAGTAAAATTATTTGCTGAAGTAGGAGTTCATTTTTTGTTTGCTTCTTCTCTCTCGGTTGCCTTGGTTCTTATTATCACTTGGTTCTCTCTGTCCCTACCTAGCTTTCTCTCTCTTTCCTTGGCTCTATCTCTCTGTCTTCTTCTCTCTATCTGTCTCCCCAAGTCTATTTCCCCTCCTCTGAGTATCCCGTTCTCTCGCTCTTTCCATCTCTTCCAACCTCTCCCTTTCTGTCCCTCTATCTCTCTTTTTCTCCATCTTAGTCTTTCCCTCTGTGACAAGTCTCTTTCTTTCTCTGTTCCTCACTCTCCCTCTTTCTTTGTCGCTCTTTCTGTTTATATTTATTCGTTTGCATATTTTTTTTTAAACAGCCATTGAGTTTTTTTTTTTTTTTTTTTTCCAGCATCTTTCTTTTTTAGGATCTTACCTGCAGACAAGAAGCAAATCCACTCCCCATCTCGGTCCCTCGGTAAAAAAAATTTCTTCCCTTGCAAATTTTCGAATAATTTACACAGTGGATGTAACTTGTTTGTTTGTTTGTTTGTTTGTAATGTTAAGAGAGACTGTAATGAATTAGCAAACTTGGAACACTTTACAGATAAGAGACATTTCCCTTTGGGACGTATGTTTTTGTTATTGTTTAGTATTTATATGAAATTGTGAAAGATCTATAAGTTAATAAAAAATCTGTTTTTATCGCAGAAGATTTGTTTGAATTTTTTTAACAAAAGTTATTATGACTGTAGGTTTTGCTAAAAGTATGGAGATGGCTGTGGTGAACACGTACTTTCAGAAGAGGCAGGAACACAGGCTGACATATAAGAGTGGTGGCAGGAGCACACAGGTGGACTATATCTTATGTAGACACTGTAATCTGATGGAGATTAGCGATTGCAAAGTAGTGGTAGGAGAGAGTGTAGCTAGACAGCATAGGATGGTGGTGTGTAAGATGACTCTGGTGGTGAGGAAGATGAAGAGAGCAAAGGCAGAGCAGAAGACAAAGTGGTGGAAGTTGGAAAAGGAAGAGTGCTGTGCGGTTTTCAGGGAGGAGTTGAGACAGGCTTTAGGTGGTCAGGAGGTGCTTCCAGATGACTGGACTACTACAGCCAAAGTGATCAGGGAGACAGGTAGGAAGGTGCTAGGTGTGTCGTCTGGAAGAAGGAAAGAAGACAAGGAGACTTGGTGGTGGAATGAGGAAGTTCAGGAGAGTATCCAGAAGAAGAGGTTAGCTAGGAAGAAGTGGGACAGTGAGAGGACAGAGGAAACTAGACAGGAATATAGGGAGATGAAGCATGAGGTTAAGATAGAGGTGGCAAAGGCCAAACAGAAAGCTTATGAGGACATGTATGCAAGGTTAGATAGTAAGGAAGGTGAGAGGGATTTTTATCGGTTGGCGAGGCAGAGGGATAGAGATGGTAAGGATGTGCAGCAGGTTAGAGTGATTAAAGATAGAGATGGAAATGTGTTGACAGGTGACAGGAGGGTGAGGGAAAGATGGAAGGAGTACTCTGAGGAACTGATGAATGAGGAAAATGACAGAGAGAGAAGAGTAGTAGAGGCAAATATTGTTGAGCAGGAAGTAGAAAGGATTAGCAAGGGTGAAGTTAGGAGAGCTTTGAAGAGGATGAAGAGAGGAAAGGAGGTTGGTCCTGATGACATACCAGTGGAGGTATGGAAGTGTCTAGGAGAGATGGCAGTAGAGTTTTTAACTAGGTTGTTCAACGAGGTCTTAGACAGTGAGAGGATGCCTGAGGAATGGAGGAGAAGGGTTTTGGTGCTGATTTTTAAGAACAAGGGAGATGTGCAGAGTTGTGGAAACTACAGAGGTATTAAGCTGATGAGCCATACAATGAAGTTGTGGGAAAGAGTAGTGGAAGCAAGGCTAAGGGGAGAAGTGAGCATTTGTGAGCAGCAGTATGGTTTCATGCCAAGAAAGAGCACTACAGATGCAATATTTGCTTTGAGAATGTTGATGGAGAAGTACAGAGAGGGTCAGAAAGAGCTGCATTGTGTCTTTGTAGATTTAGAGAAAACGTATGACAGGGTGCCAAGAGAGGAGCTGTGGTATTGTATGAGGAGGTCTGGAGTGGCAGAGAAGTATGTTAGAGTGGCGCAGGATATGTATGAGAGCAGTAGGACAATGGTAAGGTGTGCGGTAGGTGTGACAGAGGAGTTCACGGTGAAGGTGGGACTGCATCAAGGATCGGCTCTGAGCCATTTCTTGTTTGCGGTGGTGATGGACAGGCTGACAGATGAGGTCAGACAGGAATCTCCATGGACTATGATGTTTGCGGATAACATTGTGATCTGTAGTGAGAGCAGGGAGCAGGTGGAGGAAAGTATAGAGAGGTGGAAGTTTTCTCTGGAGAGAAGAGGAATGAAGGTTAGTCGCAGCAAGACAGAATACATGTGTGTGAATGAGAGGGATCCAAGTGGAACAGTGAGGTTACAGGGAGAAGAGATAAATAAGGTGCAGGATTTTAAGTTCTTAGGGTCAACAGTCCAGAGCAACGGGGAGTGTGGAAAAGAGGTGAAGAAGCGTGTGCAGGCAGGTTGGAATGGGTGGAGAAAAGTGTCAGGTCTGTTGTGTGATAAAAGAGTACCAGCAAGAATGAAAGGAAAGGTGTACAGGACAGTAGTGAGACCAGCGATGTTGTATGGTTTGGAGACAGTTGCACTGAGGAAAAGACAGGAGGAAGAGTTAGAGGTAGCGGAGCTAAAGATGTTGAGGTTCTCTTTGGGAGTGACGAGGATGGATAGGATCAGGAATGTGTACATCGGGGGGACAGCACATGTGAGATGTTTTGGAGACAAAGTTAGAGAGGCCAGGTTGAGATGGTTTGGACATGTTCAGAGGAGGGAGAGTGAATATATCGGTAAAAGGATGATGAGGTTAGAGCTGCCAGGCAGGAGGCCGAGAGGAAGACCAAAGAGGAGGTTTATGGATGTAGTGAAGGAGGACATGAAGGTAGTCGGTCTGAGAGAAGAGGATGCCGGGGATAGGGTTAGATGGAGGCAGATGATTCGCTGTGGCGACCCCTGAAGGGAACAGCCGAAAGGAAAAGAAGATTATGACTGTCACCGTTAACTAACAGAAAAGTTCAATTTTTATTGCTGTACACTGGAAATATTTATGCTGCTCATACTGTACGTTGCATTATACGTTATATGTTGCTTTATTCTGCTTTTATACTGGGTGTCATTCGCTCTGCTGAGAAGGTGATTGGCAGCAATCTGCCACCCCTTCATGACCTGTACACTTCCAGGACCCTGAAGCAGGCAGTTAAGATTGTGGCTGACTCCTCTCACCCTGGACACAAACTCCCTTTTGGCATGAGGCTGCGGTCAATTATGACCAAAACCTCATGCCACAAAAACAATTTCTTTCCATCCGCAACTGGCCTCATTAATAATACCCAGGACCCACCATGGTCTCTTTTCCACCTCCATGGACATTATACATTACATTGATGAACAACCCAATATTGTTGTTTCATATGCGTTACATTAACGCACACAACTCAGACTGCAATACTGCACCTTCTTTCTTCAAACTGTGAGCATTTTTTTATAACTTTCTCCCTTTTACTTTTATATTTTATCTTGCAAATGTTTATTTTATTAATATTTTTATTTATTGTATTTTACTGTTATTGTTAAGCACCAGTACACCTTGTACATGTAAACCCATGGCAATAAAGGTGATTCTGATTCTGATTCTGCTTTGAGGTGAGACTTTGATTGAGCATTGTAAAGGCATTGTAAAGGCACTGTAAGTGTATGGAATTTCAGGTTTTACTGCTTGCAGCATGTCATAGTCTTCTTGTATGAAATGAAGAAAAGGTTGAGCAGCTGAAGGGTGCATGGGTTGTACAATTATGAGGGACCTGTAATCATCTAGCAACCTTGGCTATGTTAATTTATTTTTCTTCACTAAGCACTTAAACCTGGTCTGGACTGGGGTCGATTCAGTGCTCTGTGCTGGCCTTGTGTCCTGCCTCGGGTGAATTCTCCTGCCTTGTGCTCAGTGTTCCCAAGATTGGCTCTGGACTCACCGCGACCCTGACCAGCATAAAGAGCTAACTGAAGATTAATGAATGAATTAGGTACTGCCAGGCTGCCATGCCCTTCCTTCATCTGGTGAGCCAATGGTTTCAGGAACAGATTTAGAAATATCAGGCATTCCATCTAGAGTATATTCCCAATATTCCTGGGATCTTTGTGAGATGTGTTCACCAATGGTTGACTCTACTGGGAACATTAAGCTCCCTGAAGTTCACTGAAGTACACAGTCCACTTCAATATGGCAAGGTCTCGATCCACAGAGGGGTGGTAGAAAAAGCGTTTGACAAAATTGACTCAGGGCAAAACATGCCTGGCGAGGAATTTAAAGGCTAATATAGTACTTATACCAAATATTTGAAAAATATTGTTTTAACAGATTCTTTAAAATAACAGCCTCAAAAGTGCCAGACACAGTAGGCAGCTTTGACGAGAAGACATGAAGATGACCCTCTCAAGGTTTCCCCCTTTGTGTCACAGTTGTGATGCCCACCATGTATTTGTGTTATGGTTTTTGCTCTTGTCCTGTTTCCACATCTGTCTTGTCATTGATTTGTTACCAGATTGTGTTCACCTGTTATGTGTTACTGCTTCATTAGTTTGTCTATGCATACCCTGCTGTTTCTTTGTAGCATTGTGAAATCCAATTGTGCAATTCATTGTCCAAAAATTGTCCAAGCCTTGTTTTTCTGAGTTTTAACATTTGCCTCTTTTTGACATAGATTTAAAATTTTCTTGTCATGTGTTGGAATTTATGCTTTTAATAACTGACACGAAGCAAGCTGGATGCATCATTGGAGACTGCCTCTGAGAAGCAGTATCACTTCAGAATGGACCTCAGAGATTATCCACTGGATGATTTTGACCAGGATGTTTAAAACTTGTGCATACATTCAAAAAAAGATTTTTTGCCTCTTGTTCAGTTTAACTAATTAGAATGAGCTAAAGTAACACGATTTTTGAATATTTCATTGTGTTCAATCCACCTAACATATTTAAAACTGAAGTTTACTTAATTTATTTTTGTTAAAACTAGATGAATATTTTTTCTTGACATAACTAACTGGGCAGTGGATCTGAAGTTCCCAGCATGCTTTACAAAGGACTGCATTAGGAGAGTAAATTTAGGGAATATTTGTTATTAGTTTTTTTTTATGTGTTTTTCAGTAAAGGGAAAGACATGTTAGTGTTTAATGTTCAGTTATGGTGGACATTTGAAGGAGTTTCTGTAATGTTTTTGAATTTTGTGGTTACCATTGTGAGTGGTGCTTGTGCTTAGGCTGTGGGCCCTCAGTGATCTATACTAATGTCCGTACTGACACCAGTCTTTTCTAATTTGTTCATTATATACATTGTGTACAATGGTGAATGAAACTGCTTGTTTAAACATAAGAAAATTAATTAAATTATTATTTTTTTTAAATTAAGTTGGACCAACATAAGAAAATTTAGTTTGACAAATCTAATAAAGTCAATTAAACATACTAGAGTAAATTAATTTGACCTAATCCAGCTAAATTGTGTTGACCCAACTAAACCTTTTTATTTTGAATGAACCAAATTAAATTGTGTGTAAAAACTTTCTTCAATTAAATTAACTTAGAGTAATGAATTCATTTTTTGAGTGTACAAAAACTGTGTGCATGACTGTCACTGATGCCTGCACACACTCAACTTGTCATATTTGGTGTTGGTCATCTTTAAAAATAGATTTGCATTGAATGAGGAATATGACGGAAGAATAAACAAACAAACAAATAAAAAATTACTACGTGATTTGATCACAGTCATTCCACATAATTCAGACTAGTAATTAAAAATGTGTTTAAATTAAGTTTAGTGTAAGCAATGAAGTCACGTTTTGATGAGAAACTTAATATTTTCATGTAAATGACGTCTTCCCTTAAACTATAGAAATGATACACAGCAAGCAGAAAAATGTTTATTTCACTTTTTAATTTTTACTTTTATTTTTGTCCATTCTCAACCATCACATTACCCAAAACTTAGCAATCACAACACATTCCTAAAAAACTTGTTTCCTGAGATGCCAGTTTGCCATTATGAAATGTTTATGAAAAAAAACTTTCAAAATCCCATTTTTTAAATAACAGAATGTTTTCTTTCTTAAACAGTAAATAAAAGCTTTTACAAATTTTCTGTAAAAGTCTTTGTCGTAAGCATGTCTTCACAGTGAAATAAACTTCTCAATTCTGACATCATCCAATGACTAGACTTTTTCGTTGGTTTGTTTTATTGATTATGGACATTTAGGCATATTTTAATTATATGAAACCTCATTTGCATGAATAAATATAAGTAACTATTAAGATTAAATTTATAAATATTAGCAATCGTCTGGAAAAGCCTGATTGTGTCTATCATTTTTAAAAACGTTTCCTTTTTTACTTCATCATATCTTGCATTAAATATGAATTAAACTAAAAATTAATACGTTGTACCTGTACACAACTTTCTACACTGTGGACTTATTAATATGCCTTAATTACAGATTTATTAATGTATAATAATGTGTGTAATGTAAAGTATGGGCAGCAGACTTAAATCTGCTCAGTGACTTTTGTTCAGACTAACGTCAGATTAAAAGCAGTGATGTTTGGAGACATGTTTAACAATCACCAAAGGCAGTTTGGGTGGGGGGGGGGGAATGTGTTTGAATGTTACAGCATTCTTTGTGTGTGTTAGGTAAACACAGGGAGGGAAAAAGTCACTTTATTCGGAACAACTCAAAAGTAAAGGAACACAAAAGCATGGGTATAACGTAAGACAAATAATAATCCAAAAAAGGCAAGGCATAGATCCAAAAGGTAATGAGTGAATAATCCACAGTCCATGAAACGCGAAGTAATGAGTAATTCATAGTCCATGAAACGCGAGGTAATGACAAAGGCAACACATTCACTTACTTATTTAGTTAGTTCCGTAATACTCCGCGTCGGAGTTTTTGAGTATATTACTCAAATATAAACAAACACTAACACAAAACACCTGAAACTAATAATGAGACAATAAATGATAAAACAATGAACGCACAGGGGCGGAAACATGACATGAACCAAAAACAGAGAACCAGTAAACAAACGGGGGCAGAGACATGACGTCAAACAAAAACAAAAGAGCACATGGCGGAGGTAAACAAACTGATAGTCTTCAACAGTGGCGCGGAGAATGGAATGCGGAAGTGTTCACACAGCGAATGACTCCGGGAGTCAGCCGCTCGCTTCGCGAACGACTCTGGGTGCGAGGGGTTCACTAACAGAGTGTCTCCGTAGGCTGAAAGATCCGGTTAGGGCACATATCTCAGCAGGTCCAGCAAGCCCATCAAACCCAACTCAGCGAGTGAATATGTGCACTGTTCTGTCTGAAAGAAAATTAAATGTGACAAAGTGTAGGAAATATTTGTGAGAACACTCATAACCCCTCTGACTACCTGCACGACAATAGGAGCCATCTCAGGTGACAGATATTTTGTATTTTAAATGCCTTTTTACTTAATCCACCATCAGGGCAATAATTAAGACGTTCCAGTCAACTGGAAATTTTTATGAATCAACCTGGAATTAGACGTGTGTCTATATTGTCTCAATGCACTGTGAAGAGGATGGTTCGAGTGGCCAAAAAAATCACAGCTGGAGAATTGCAGAAGTTAGTTGCGTCTTGGGGTCAGAAAGTCTCCAAAACTACAATCCGAAGTCACCTACATCACCACAAGTTGTTTGGAAGGGTTTCAAGAAAAAAGCCTCTACTCTCATTCAAAAACAAACTCAAGCATCTTCAGTTGGCCAGACACTACTGGAACTTCAAATGGGATCGGGTTCTATGGTCAGACGAAACCATAATAGAGCTTTTTGGCAATAAACACCAGAGGTGGTTTTGGAGCACACAGAGAGGTAGCCATATGGAAAAGTACCTCATGCCCACGATTAAATATGGTGGTGGCTCTTTAATGTTTTGGGGCTGTTTTTCTGCCAGAGGACCTGGACATTTTGTTAGGATACATGGCATCATGGACTCCATCAAATATCAACAGATATTAAATGAAAACCTGACTGCCTCTGCCAGAAAGCTTCAAATGGGCCGTGGTTGGATCTTCCAGCAGAACGATGTGCTTATTAATTTAAGAATGATCTGTTTTCTTTGTGGTTAAAACACAAATAACACTAAAGCTGTGTCCAAAATCGCTCACTCGGTCTCTCATTCACTATTCCCTATATAGCAAATGACATTTGAGTCCACTGTATGGGGAAGAAATGAACGAAAAACGAGTGAGCGTATTCAGACGCTGATGTAAATACAATGCGTCAGAGAGCAGCCTGTCGCGGACATTATGGATTGTATCGTAAAACGGTAAAGTTCATTTTCTCACTGTTCATTTGTCACGTTTATTGCATTAGTTGAAAAAGTGAAGAAAAACGACTGCTTGTCATGTTTATTTACTATTATGCTCATTTATTATATTTAATAAATATATTTATTATATATACAAATAAAACAGAGAATAAAACACTACTGTATGTCACATAAATTTTATTTGTTTATTTTTTAAAAAGTAGAAAATAACTATTTTTGCTGGGTATAATTTTTCACGGGGTTTCCTGACAGTGTCCTGAAGCCGACTCCTGAGGTAAACCTGCCGTGAAATGCAGTACTCCGTCTTGCTAGTTTTGGTCTTGGTAAAACTTCTTTTCCTGAGGTGAAGAAAAGGGCGTATTTCAGACAGAGCAACAACTTTAAGGCGTGCTTTATTAGCTCGAAGATGCCATCTATTGGTAAGAAGACATTTTTTAAAATACACCCAGCTATTAACTAAATAACTGACAACTAGATCCTTCACCTGTAAGAAAAAAATGCAACTAAATCATACCCCCCCTCCCATCCGTCCCTGAATTAATTAAAACGTCATCAATACGTTATTTCTAATATGTATGTGAATACATACATGTACATACATGTGTTAACTAATATATGTGAACAATCCACCAAATTATCATTTATCTTTTTATTATTATTATTATTGATATGATATTTATCATATCAGCTAATTTAAAAGTAAAATTAAAACTAGTAAGTGGCTGAAAATAAATACTGTGCCAATCAATCAATAATCATTTTGCTTCAAAATATCTTGATACAGGTGTATTTTAATTAATAAAAAGCTACACTTACATTTGAAAAAATTTCCCGCCTCCGGTGTTACCGTCCGCCATGTTTATTTATACGCATTGGATTATGGGAAATAGTGCCTTGCTGAGTGTACATCGGCTGTACACTCAAAATCAGAGTGCATTGTGGGTATAAACGAGTGAACGAATGTTGAGAATGGACACCACTACAAAATGGCCGACACCTGATATAGTGCACAATATAGGAGATAGGGAATGGTTTCGGACACAGCATAAGTTTGTGCTTTTGTTAAAGATGTTTAGAAACAAAAATTACTAAAACAAAAAAAAAAACAAAAAAAAAAAACAACATCAGTAATTCTTTCTTTCCTCTCTCTCTCTCTCTCTCTCTCTCTCTCTCTCTCTCTCTCTCTCTGGAAACACTCTTATGAACATTCTAGAACATTCTATTGTCCACCACTAGAAGACAACCTGACTAACCCAATGGCCTTTATTGATATTTTATTATCGTGGAACAGCATAAATAATCACTTCATTATGTTACTGATTCAATACAGCCCTGAAAATTCACCTAACCTGCAGAGTAGCTGATGAGGACTATGTGAGAAATCATGTCATGCCTTTATTCAGCCACAAGATGGCGATGTTGTAATTCAGTTCACACCCACCCCACCTCTAATTATCCTCACACAGCAAGAAATAAATCAGCAGTAATCCGTTTAGCTTGATTTGTGCCAGTCTTAAATATCACTTTAATGTGCTTGTGTTTGACCATAATTATCATAATGATCTTAATTTTCTGAGACGTTAAATGAAGCAGAGTGAGTGGGAAAAGTTCAGGCTGTTTGTACACCATCCTATTTTATGTATTACTTATCTATAAATACACTTATTTATTTTGAATATTCCTGTTATTTTTAATTTCTTGCATCCTTTAATGTTTATTGTTGTATTTCTGTCTAGTATTTAATGACAAAAAATAAAAATAAAGGGAATGAAATTAAATCAGCTTTAGTGAAGTAGGTGTGGCCTCTGTCTGTGTCAATCTCAGTAAAGTTTTTTTTTTTTTTTTTTTTAATAATCTTATAATGAGTTTCTGGTTTAAAAATTTTCAGTGACATTTCAGGTTGTTGCTGTGAGAGTGTTATATCAGCTCAGACGTGAATACGCACCCTCACTGTGTATTCATATATTCATACAGGTATTAGATCTCAAAATCCTATTTCAGCTGCTGTGTCAGTATCTCACTTCATCTCAGACTACACACTCAGACACTGAAGAGGTTTTATACAGCCAATGTCTACTCTCCTGTTATGTGTACTGATCCCAAAACCACATTTTCAAACCCACTCTATGTTTCCTGACAAGCTGGTTATACTGAAATTGTGCAATTTTCTGCCACAGTGAAAAATAAATAAATAAATAAACAAGCTCACATATTGTAGTTTTGTAATAATATCCAACATGATAAACATTACTTCCTGTGCTTCACATTATTATTGATGTGAAGTAACATGGTGCTGAGACTAGTCCCGTCCTGGTGTCTGAACACAACAGTATAATATAGCAATATAAATTCAGTATGTCTCATATGACAGGCAAAAAATATTATATATTCTCTATATAATAGAGTTTATTCCACCTCTGTAGCACAAAAAGGATGAAATTGGAATCTCATGACCATTTAAATGGCAATGGACATGGAAATTTCCATTACGGAAAAATCACATACATTTCACATGAGTAATGTTCCATTTCACATGGTTATTGGGAACAGCGTTGTTTAGTGATTGGTTGTTGGGAACAGTGTTGTTCAGTGATTGTTTGTTGGGAACGGTGTTGTTCAGTGATTGGTTGTTGGGAACAGTGTTGTTCAGTGATTGTTTGTTGGGAACGGTGTTGTTCAGTGATTGGTTGTTGGGAACAGTGTTGTTCAGTGATTGGTTGTTGGGAACAATGGTGATCAGTGATTGATTGTTAGGAACAGTGAGGATCAGTGATTGATTGTTGGGAACAGTGATGATCAGTGCTTGGTTGTTGGGAACAATGGTGATCAGTGATTGATTGTTAGGAACAGTGAGGATCAGTGATTGGTTGTTGGGAACAATGGTGATCAGTGATTGATTGTTTTGAACAATGGTGATCAGTGATTGGTTGTTGGGAACAGTGAGGATCAGTGATTGGTTGTTGGGAACAATGGTGATCAGTGATTGGTTGTTGGGAACAGTGATGATCAGTGATTGGTTGTAGGGAACAGTGATGATCAGTGATTGGTTGTTGGCAACAATGGTGATCAGTGAGTTTTCCCGGCCTACGTCCTTTCCCCTTCAGTGAATTGGCTTTTCTGCCAAGTGAATTTTATTTGTGTTTGGTCTGAGTGCTGTTTTAGCTGAGAAAGCAGAAAAGTGTTTTCAGGTGTCTCCCATATCAACAACAGGTCAAAATTTGCAACATGTGATGGCTAAACTATAAACGTTGGCTCCTCTGTAGACATTTTTCTAACCACTTCATGTTTGTAGGTGTTTGTACTAAATATTGGACTGATTTTGAACATTGCTTTCTTACCTATATGTTTAGCCTTAGGGTTTTCTTTTGCATTCAGCTCATCCTTTGATAATAAGCATCATCCACTGCACTTTTCTTCTGACAGAAGCACTTGTCTCATGACAGAAATTCAAAACGCAGCCTGGAGACAGTCATTTATAAGTCAGTCACACAAGCCAGGCATTCAGTAAAAACGCACGACTCAGCTTTGCATTTGAGAATGTCACTTAGAATCAGTTTTTGATTACAGTACAGTGAAGGAGGAAAAAAGGCGGCAAATCGGCAAGCAGATGAGCGTCTGCTTTCTCCCGCCTGCATTATTGAAGCGGAATCCACCAAAAGATGTTGATGGATCCTGATTTCTGATGCTGAGCATTTCTGATAATAAGGAAGCACTACATGAAACCTAATAGACCTCTATCTGTCAAAAGAGTCATATTTCCTCCTGAGGAATAAGGGAAAGTGAACGAGTGTTCTACAGTGCCTGTCTTGGCTAGTCTTTGTCTATAGTGCTTAATCAGTATAGTGTCAGTCTACCTTAAGGGGTGAATTGTGGGCAGGGCTAAGTGATATATATTGAAGTCCTTAATGACTGTAGCGGTTTGTTTGTAGAACTCTCTTTGAATAACTGATTCTTTGAAAACTGACTCTTTCCCCTAGGAAATTAACCCTTCTATGCTTTATGTTTAGTCATGTGCCTCACTCCTATTGCTGTTGTCACCCCTCACAGGCCCAGGCACTTTCACCCACAAAGCAGAGGACGCTGTTGCAGCAATTTCATCTACCTCCTCTGTTGTCTCAATCTCAAACAGTGGTGGTAGGTGGGCTCTGGAATTGCCAGTCTGCTGTGAAGAAAGTTGATTTCATCCCAGATTTATCCACCCACTACTATTTGGATTTCCTGGCACTCACTGAGTCCTGGATTTCACCACAGAATTCTGCCACACCTGCTGCTTTAACCTATGCCTATGCCTTCTCTTATACACCATGAGAAACGGGCAGGGGTGGTGGCACAGGTCTTTTGTTGTCTCAGAGATGGTGTTTCACACCTTTCCCTATGTCTCATTTAACCATCTCTTCCTTTGAATTTCATGCAGTTTCAGTCACCTCTCCAATCAACCTCTTTATTGTTGTCATTTATCGTCCTCCTGGTCCACTGGGTAACTTCCTGGATGAGATGGATACGCTACTTAGTTCCATCCCTACCGATGACACTCCTCTGACTGTCCTTGGCGACTTCAACCTTCCGTCTGAGAAATTTCACTCCTCCTGCCTTCTGCCCTTATGGATTACTTTGCACTGACCTTCAACAGTTCTCCTCCCACACACAAAGGAGGAAATGTCTTGGATCTCATCTTCACTCGTCGTTCTACAGCCACGAACATGACCACCACCCTGCTTCACACTCTCCCCGCTTCCTCTCTCTCCTCAACTATGGATCATCTTTGTCCTCTGTTTACCAAATATAGGAAGACTTCTTGCCCTGCTCCTTGGCTGTCGGACATGTTGCGTAGCTGTAGAAGAGAACTGAGATCAGCAGAGAGATGGCGGAGGAAAACACATCTTGACACAGATCTTGCCTCTTACCGCGCTCTCTTGTCTCAGTTCTCATTGGATATGACTTCCGCCAAGACTGCCTTCTACAAGGAAAAGCTTGAAGCTTCTGTCAAAGATCCTCACAAGCTCCCAACATCTTCTCATCACTTCTCAACCCTCCGGCTTCACCTGCTTCTTCCTCACTGTCTGCAGAAGACTTTGCCTCCTTCTATGATGAAAAGATTAAGGAAATCTGCAAGACCTTCACCTCTACCCAGACTAATTCTGTTCTCACACAGGTCTCTCCTCCTTCTCTGTCACATTTTTCTACCCTAGCAACACAGGAGATTCAAGAAATCATCCTGTCCTGCAACCCTACCACCTGCCCACTGGATCCAATTCCCTCTGCATTGCTCCAGACCATCATGCCTGACCTTCTACCCTTCATCTCTACAATCATCAACGGTTCCCTGTCATCTGGCCAAGTTCTGGCTTCCTTCAAGAAAGCTCGGGTTACTCCCATCCTGAAGAAGCCTACACTGGATCCCTCAGACATCAGCAACTACAGACCGGTATCACTTCTCTCTTTCCTTTCTAAAATACTTTAACGCTCCATATATAATCAACTGTATTTTTATCTCTCACAGAACCACCTTCAAGATCCATACCAGTCTGGCTTTAAAGCAGCACACTCCATAGAGACTGCCCTCTTGGCCGTCACTGAAAAACGTCATGCTGACAGATCAGCCAAACAGTCCTCTTTTGGACATTTGCGGAGCAGCATGGCAATGGTTTGCTTCATACTTGGCAGGTTGTTCGTATCAGGTATCATGGGGGGGATCAAGATCTGCACCTCGCAGACTGGTGTCCCACAAGGCTCAGTACTTGGTCCTCTCTCTTTTCCCTCTATACCCACTCTCTTGGCAAAGTAATCTCCTCATATGGGTTCTCTTACCACTGCTATGCTGATGATACTCAACTTATCTTTTCCTTTCCTCCCTCAGACACCACTGCTTCTGCCCGGATCACAGCATGTCTGACAGACATTTCATCATGGATGGCAGCTCATCAGCTGAAACTCAACCCCAGCAAAACTGAACTATTCTTCATCTGAGGAGATTCGCCATGCCAGGATCTCATGATCTCCTTAGACAACTCCATGATCTCTCCTTCAACTACTGCTCATAACCTTGGGGTAATCGTGGACAATCAACTGTCCTTTTCATCACATATTATTATATATCTAACACGGTCCTGTCGGTTTATCCTTTACAACATTAGAAGGATTCGTCCATTTCTAACTACACAGGCCACTCAGTTGCTTGTGCAGTCTCTTGTCATTTCCAGACTAGACTACTGTAACTCGCTCCTGGAAGGTCTACCCGTTGAGTGCCACCCGTCCTCTACAGATGATCCAGAATGCATCTGCATGACTTGTTTTCAACCTCCCTAAGTTCTCTCACACCACCCCGTTGCTGCGCTCCCTTCACTGGCTTCCAGTAGCTGCATGCATCAGATTCAAAACATTGATGATTGCCTACAAAGCCAAAAGTGGAACAGCACCCTCTTATCTTAGAGCTCTCATCACCCCACGCACCGCACCACGCTCCCTCAGGTCAACGAGCACTGCTCGACTGGTCCCACCCTCTCTCAGAATACAAGGTAGATCTGCCTCATGACTTTTCTCTGTTCTGGCACCAAGGTGGTGGAATGAACTTCCCATCAATGTCAGAACAGCTGAGTCGCTGGCTATCTTCAAGAAATGCCATAATCGTACGAACCAGAAATGAAATATTCATTGATGGAGAATTTAAAGCACTTTTGTACATTGCTCTTGATAAGGGCGTCTGCTAAATGCTATAAATGTAAATGTAAATGTCTTAAACTTTACATTTATTATAAAGCTGTGATTTGCAGCTGCACTACTGCATTAACACCTTCTGGCCAATCAGAATGCAGAACTCAACAGCGCTGTGGTGTAAGATGGGTTTAAAGTGCTGGGATAAAATGTTTATAATCAAATCTTTAAAATGAGCTCCCTATCTAACAGCCTCCCAGTGACCAGTCCGACATGTCACAGAAAAGCAACGGCTCATTAATCATAGAAAACAAATCTGAACAAATGTGATAACAAATCAATGGAAAGGAAATGTTTACTAGCTGCGTGTGGTCCAAAAGCTCCAGCATGTCTGCAATTATAGATTTTAAAATACAAATTTCTTTATTTTTAAAGAAATTGATGTGTCAGACTCTAACTGGGCGATCTGGCAGGAGTCTCTTTTCTCCCCAACACAAATAAGCAGTTCGAAGAAACAGGAAAAGCAATTATTTAGCCTCTTAGCGACATCTGTCATTTTCACACCTTCCTGACACTTTGTAAATGTGGTAAGTTAAGCAATTTATATTCCTCTATATATCATTCATAGATGAGAGATGGAGCAACGGAGAGATGGAGAGACGGAGAGACGGAGAGACGGCAGTGGAAAAGCAAAAAAAATAAAATAAAAAGAGAAATGATTTGAGTGGAGATCAATTTGAAATGTAATGGAATGAAGTGGCGAGATTGATTTTATGGCTGGTTGGTGTGTGTGTGTGTGTGTGTGTGTGTGTGTGTGTGTGTGTGTGTGTGTGTGTCTGTGTGTGTGTGTGTGTGTGTGTGTGTCTGTGTGTGTGTGTAATTGTCCTGGTCATTACAGGATAGAAATTGTGTGGACACTCACTAAAGTTGAACAGTTCAGGTGACCAAGAACCTTCAGAAGTTGTCTTACACTTGACAAGATCTACACTCGGGTCTTGTCTCTTGTCTCTGGAAGAACCCTTAAAGGTTCTATGTAGAACCCTACAACAGACTCCCTGATTTCCCTATCAGACAGGGTTCCAGGTAGAACCCATTCTGAAATCTAAAAACCCTTATTTATTAAATCAACCTTGAAAAAAAAAACATTGAAGAACCAGTGTAAGTTACACAAGGAACCTTATTTTATTTATTTTATGTAATTAATATAACTTTCCATGTCTCCGAGTGTTTAATTCCTCTTATACCAGATCAATTTATCAACAATTACAATTTTAGAGAATATAGCTGCAAGCAGCAATGGCGGATTCCTGCTCAAGATTGCAGACCATTACAAAATTGACAAGGTAGAGAAATGTATCCCACAGATACAACATTTCAACGCATTGGCAGATTTTAAGTTCATTTTTGTAGTTTTAGACAATTGATCGTTCCAAGAGAAACAGCGCAATCTAGCGGACAATATAAAGATATTGTTAAACATAATATATGTTTTGTATATAACATAATATATTTTTGTAGTTTTGGACAAATTTTTAATGTACTGGAAAATCTATCGTGGCGGACTTTATGGGTCCCAATGGCTTTTTTGTTCCCCATGAGAAATAAGGCATGAATACCAATTTTAAGACATTTTAGACTTATGGGGCAAACGGAAAATCACATAGATTTTGGGTCTGGCCTGTAGCGCCACCTATGAGCTCATGTGGGTAATTTGTGGTGTGGCAGTTACTCATGGCCTGTAGTATCAATGTGCCAAATTTAAAAACTTTTTACCATTCAGATCTTGAGTTATTGGGCACTTTAGGGATATAAGGAGGAATAATAATATGAAGGATAAGAATAATAATAAGGGGAAGAATACTGACAATAACAGTAGGTTTCCTCCTGATGGAGCTGTGGTGTAAAATATATACATGAGATGATGATGCGTTGAGAATGTGTTGTTCGGTTGGTTCATGACAGTCTGTAGATGATTTGTTGTCTTTTTGCTGAGTGCCTACAGTAGACTATTCAAACAAACACACACACACACACACACACACACACACACACACACACACACACACACACACACACACACACACACACTCAAAATCATTGACCATCACCCTGATGAATGAACTTACTACTACTACACATAATTAAATAGATTTGTGTGTAAGGGGTAGTTTTAATGGACTTCCAGTCTGCTTTTTTGAATTCAGATCAATTAATTCTACTTTATCTGGGTATTACCTCTCGCTTATTCATCCCTCTGTCTCCCTATCTGTCTATCTATCTGTCTACTACACTCCCCCACCCCTGTGTCCGCCCTGCAAAATTGATGTTTTGTGTTAAGTAAAGCTGAAGCTACTCATGTTCTCGCACTCCATCAATAAGGGAATACATTAACGATATCTACGGGGTGGAAGAGGCTATTCATTTCCTCCGAGCGTGTCCCAGTGGAGACGCCTTCTCCTCTTTCAGCTCCTCTCCTGCATGCGGCGTCACTCCTCCAGGCTAATCAATGCGAAATTGAGCGGCAACGAAAGACACCAGAGGAAGAGAGCGAAGGAGAATGATGGAGGGACAGCGGTGAAGTCAAGCTGACTTTCGTTTCTGAAGGGCAGATCAGCGGTTCAGGTTACCTGAGATGGCCATGCAGACGCAGTGGAGACAGAGAGTGAGAGAGAGAGAGAGAGAGAGAGAGAGAGAGAGAGAAAGAAATGCAAGAGAGGGAGAAATGGGAGAAAGAAATGCAAGAGAGGGAGAAATGGGAGAAAGAGAGACAGAGAGATCATTCTTTACTAACCTGCTCACATTCCTTCAGTCTAACCTTTAGCAACTGAGGTTTCTCAAAAGAAAAATAAATAACGTGTAGCTGAAAATCCCTCATACAACAGACGGAATAAATTAAAACTTTCAAAAGCGTCTCAAGTCAAGGAGAAACAAATAGAGAGATAAATAGAGAGAGAGAGAGAGAGAGAGAGAGAGAGAGAGACCAACAGCTTATGTATGTGAAGGTTGGAAGTGAACAGCACTAATGAATATTTGGACTCTCAACACACACACACACACACACACACACACACACACACACACACACACACACAAACTACAGTCAGAAGGCTCCCTCTTTGACCTCACATTCACACCTCTTTCTCACACTCTAAAATCCTGTGTGTGTGTGTGTGTGTGTGTGTGTGTGTGTGTGTGTGTGTGTGTGTGTGTGTGTGTGTGTGTGTGTGTGTAGCTGGTTTTCTAAAGGTCACTGCATGGAAGGATTCAGTGAAGGAAGGATACCTTGACATTTAGGCCAAACCTTATAACCTGTAACAACACTATCTAGAACATACATACAAAGAGAGAGAGAGAGAGAGAGAGAGAGAGAGAGAGAGAGAGAGAGAGAGAGAGAGAGAGAGAGAGAGAGAGAGAGATTCTGTTAACATTTGCAATACACAATCCACAAATTTACACCACATCGCTGTTGAATTTTCTGATTGGTCCGAAGGTGTTGATTAACTTTCTCTGACAGTAGAGCAGCTGCAAATCACAGGTTTATATTAATGCCCTATTGTTTAATACGTTATCGTTTCTATAGTAACAGCTCATTCACATGCTCCACATAAACGGATAAACGGATAAAAACATGTTGACATGGTGAAGTTTTCTGTAAGGACAAATGCGTTTATTTAACATTTATGGAAGGAGTCTCCAGTGTCAGCGCTTTGTAACAGTCAGGAGTAAAGCTGTAACTTTAAGTTTTCTGACATCTTCATCTTCAGGACAGAGGAGTTTACACTTCTTTGCCGTTTCACGGTTACAATATGTGTTGGGTTTTTATTTTTTATTTTTGTGAAGGAAAAACAGCATGGTTCCAGCACCTTGGACCCCTAAAACTTAAAAGAATAGGGTGTTCAGATAGATTTCAGACACATATCACACACATAAACACTGGATGTGCCTCAGTTATAAATAAATAACATATTCTTGAGTAATAAAGGACAACTGCAGGAAAAGACAGTATTAATATCTGTAGATATTCACTTTACTGACCTTGTGCTGTACAGATTTGTAGGTATAATGTTGAGTTTGCTAACCTTTGTTGATTTATGCACTGGAAAGGGTTTAATGAATGAAGCCGTTTTTAAACCCAACAGTATTATTATTATTATTATTATTATTATTATTATTATTATTATTATTATTATTATTATTATATTGAAGAAAAAAAAAAAACAGTGCAGAGAGACGCAGTGACTCATTGACACACAGCAAACTGTCACGAGTGCAGAAATAGCATCAACTCCACAAGCCTGACACCTGAGGAAACAGTCAACATGGACATTATCATCAGCAGCTCACAGACGTTTATCACAGTAAAGAATGCTGAATGTCTAGTGCAGACTTATAGAAGCATACAGAATATATTTGCTTATTTATTGGCTGACGGGTGACACATTCGGCATCCTGATTGGTCAGGAAGTGTCGCTAAACTTTCTATAATAGCTATAAGTAAATGTATAATACAGCAATCATTATTGTTAATATCAGGGGCATAGCCTGACCTTAGCCCCGAATAATTCTCCACTCGGAGCGGTTTGTCACTACGTAACAAGAAGACAGCAGTGTTGTAATTTTGTATCTTCAGTGAAGGAGGTGAGACCAATCAAACAGGGTTTACAGGAAAATACGTGTAAATACTCGCGTCTTATTGGCTGACGGGTCTCAATTCTGCCAAATGCTAGCTCACGGTCAGTTAGTGTGAGAGGAAAATGGATATACGCCGATTTTCTACCAGTAAAGGGGTTGAAACTGAAACACTAACGTCTTCTGATGCTGAGCAGGAAAACAACGTGTGTAAATGTCTATATGAGTTCCAATTTACGTGAACATGATATGAGCAGTGCATAAGGACAGATAACGCACTCTGCATGGCTCTGTAGCAGCTAAACCCATACAATGATAGCTTAGATGTGCCTCCCCTTGACTAGAGACACCAAACTAGCCTAGTCTCGTGTTAGATAGAGAAAACGTTTTAGATTTTCCACTGGATATGAACTAATTGATGCACTTACTCATTGACCTTGACCAATCAGATTTAGTAAGGTTGATTCTCCTGATGAACACATTTAGGAACGTTTGATCAGTAGCGACGGGCAGAACGATAGCTCTGAGGCAGTTAAATATTTGAAGCGAAAATGATTCGGCGCACTGAAGCATCTGACACACATTGTTTCCGGACAATAAAAATTCTCACCGCACTTCCACATCAGCCGAGTGTGCCGTCATGTCGGCGTTAATAGAGGCTGTTTGCTTTCTGCGTAATGTTTGCTTGTTTATTACTTTCTGCAGATGATATTCTATAACATGGACATCACAGGACTGACTAGACTGGATAAAAAAAATCACCTTGTTTTTCACCTCTAAAGCTTTATAGTGTTGAAAAAAAGGGACTGAAATTCAGGGCATTTTCCTAAAACATGATACCAAACACTGGAGGTAAAAACATTTCTCATGGTGGTGAAATACTGGAAAATTACATCGTTTTTTTTTTAAATTCCAAAATGTTATAAATAAACAATGTAAAACATTACACATTCCCATTTACAGCTATTTCAGGCACTGCAGTAGTAACAGAGCTCAGAGGCAACCTGACCTGACCTCTGTGTGTGTGTGTGTGTGTGTGTGTGTGTGTGTGTGTGTGTGTGTGTGTGTGTGTGCGTGTGTAGTGGCTTGACACGTTCCCATCTCGTCTCATCAGATAAACTTCTCCTGTAATGATTTTGTTCTTTCTCTGTCACAACAAGACATTGATTTGACAGCTTTCATTTCTCTGGTGAATTGTGCAATTACAGAGGAATCCATGACTTACAGCATACAGCGCTGAGGCGTCTGTCCTTGTTCACATATCTCCATCTCACTGCAAAGCTTTATAACACCTTATTCACACCTGCATTTCACTGCGAAGCTTTATAACACCTTATTCACACCTCCATTTCACTGCGAAGCTTTATAACACCTTATTCACACATCTCCATCTCACTGCGAAGCTTTATAACACCTTATTCACACATCTCCATCTCACTGCGAAGCTTTATAACACCTTATTCACACATCTCCATCTCACTGCGAAGCTTTATAACACCTTATTCACACAGCCTCTAACTGAATGGATATGAGAACCAACTTTGGATGAGTAATATCTATGCATATATTTATAAATAGCACTTTTGCGATCTTGTCAGCTACGAGCATTAAACGTCTGTTACTCCTGGCTGGCTCGCCAATCATGACAGGTAACACAGCTATCTTTTCACTTCATTACATAAATATTCAAGTGTGATATTAAAACCTGTATATGATGATGGTACATCAAGTCACTTCAGTTTGGAAAGTTTCATTTCCACAGCTCAGTCAGGAGATGTTAATTATATCTCACACATACACACGTGCACCTGCAGCTCCATGTGGCTTGCTTTATTAATCAAAATCCACAAACATCCCACCATCACTGAGTGTAATAAAGATCAGTCACGCAGTGAGGTTTTATGAAGCAGAGGTTAATTTCAACACGAAAATAAAAAGTGAAAGCTGGAAGAGAGCAGAGATTATTTTAGTAAAGCACCCATTTTTCAAAATAAAAAAAGGTTATGAAGCATGTTAGTATATATGCTAGTTCGCTAGTAAGGTAGTAAATTAAAGCAGTAGAGGTCACATGACCTTCACATGTAACATTTTTTTTTTTACATTTGTTACACACTATTTGCTTTCACATCAGATTTTCACTCACATAATCACACTATATGGCCAAAAGTATGTGCACCCCTGATCATAATACTCATATGATTTTTTTCCCCCTTTGCTGTTATAATGAGCTCCACTCTTCTGGGAAGGCTTTCCATTAGATTTTGGGGCATGGCTGTGGGGATTTGTGTTCATTCAGCTACAAGAGCATTAGTGAGGTTGAGGTCAGGCACTGATGTTGATGTGAGGAGGCTCCAGTTCCAGTTCATCCCAAAGGTGTTCAGTGGGGTTGAGGTCAGGGCTCTGTGCAGGACACTCCAGTTCTTCTACCTTCTTCCAACCTTAACACACCACATCTTCATGGAGCTCGTTTTGTGCACAGGGGCATCGTCATACTGGAACAGGTTTGGGCCTCTTAGTTCCATTGAAGGGAAACTGTAACACTAGAGCGCACAAAGACGTTCGATACATTCGTGTGCTTCCACATATGAGTTTGACGTTTATATATTGCATGTGAAAAACAGTGCTTTTTGACTGATTCATGGTGATCATTTTGAGGCAGTTTAGGACATGAGTTTCGAGAGTTTAAAGCTCAGCTCCCTGCACTTCACAGAACACACTCTCAACGTCGGCCGGATGAGGAAAAGGTCAATATATTCAGCATGTACTCTGATTTTGATTTGTCTGAACTTCAGAGATGGGAGACAGCTTACAATGAGAAGAGGCACATGCACACACACACACACCCACACACACACACACACACACACACACACACACACACACACACACACAAATATCAACCAGTTCAGCATTGAACAGCGTATCATGATCTGCATTTTAAAGTTCCTTAGGTACAAGTTAAGTTCATACATCTTTCAAACGTAGTCTGATTTGTCTCTCTAATACCTGTAAAAGGGAGAAAGCACAAGATTACGTATTTATCAATCCTTCTACGTGATTGGAGGTCCACCAGGTCTGTCTCCTTCACACCTAGTGGAGTTTTCTCATGCATTTTCTTACTGAGTGTCAATAGCAACCTGGATAGTGTACATGTGTCGCTAAAAGCTGCTGCTGTAATCATAAACACTGTCCTGTGCTCATCCCAGGAGGACTCTGATTCACACTGTTCAGAGTTCAGATACGAGCATGGGGTCGGAGTCTGAGCAAAACAGAGGCGTGTCTCGGCTACATGCGATTCTGATCTTGAACTTAAGCATATTTTTCTTGTGTTGATATCAGCTAGAGATTTCACAAGGTATATTTTGACTTTAAAATAGTTGTTTTAATTGAAGATGCGTTATTAATTTGCGGCCATGGTTTATTTGTATGTTCCTTTTAAATTACCCTGAAGTATTATTTATTGTACTTATGTGTTTGTTTGGTTTTTGTTTTTTTTAAGTATTTTTGCTGTAATTCTAGATTTTTAATTTGTTATTATTTCAAATAAAAAATTATAATCAGAAAAAAAGGTATGTTTTGACTGTAAATACACTCAAAAACACTAAGGAACACCAATATTAAATACACAAATATGACACTATTCATTAATTAACCCCCTCATGCATGATATCCACACTTCTAGACAGTAAATTTTAAATATAACGTAATTTAAGGAGAGAACACCAAAATTAACCTAAAACAGAATTTTCGTTTTAAAAGTCTACAATTTATGAGAACATTTTGGTATGAATGACCTAAATTAGGTTTGAAATGTTTCCAAGAGCAGCCACTGCATTTAACCCTACTTAACCAAAAAAAAAAAAAAAATGTTTATTAAAAACTGAGAAAAATCAATTATCATCCTATACAGTAATTTATGTTAATGTAATGATATTTCTGTTTTAAAAGCGTGTTTGTTCATCTGAGATTGAATTCTGAACCGAACTCGATGTGTGTTCAGCTCCAGCCTCCACTGCATCCTTTCCTCATGAAGGTCTTACAGCTGAGAAGCTCACAGAGGAGTCAGGAGTCGGCACACGCCGTTTCTCTGCCTTCAGGTGAAAGAACGTTATCTGCACATTCATCTCTCGCTGCTTTGCCTCGTCTGATATCGCCACTGAGAGTGAAAAGCAGTCACGGCTCACTGAGTGTTTCATGATGTGACATTTCGGCGCTAACAGCCGCATGCTTACCATTAAACTCCGCTGACATTTACAGAGAAAAGGAGAAAAAGAGAGAAATGGACGTGTGTCAGGTTTGACATGTCTATTATCACAGTCCTGATGAGATGAATGGATTTTCTGAGTCATTTCTCTAAAGCGGACCGCTTCACTTGGCACCGTGTAATGAAAGTTCTCACACTTCACACACACACACACGCACACACTTTCAAAGCAACAGATCTGAGATCATGGTCGTCGTTTCACAACCAAACGTCAACGACGGGCTAAAATCTATCAAAACATATGCTGATATCCAGTATAATCAGAAACACAACAGATGTAAATGTAAATCAACATCAGTTTAAAAAATAATAGTAATGCTAACTGGAGGAGGATAGCTAACGCTAACATGGTTACAAGATTATTAGCAGCTTTGCCGTTGCTACAGCCTCCTGACAGAATTCAAGTCTTGCTAACTTTAACACAATATAAATATATTATTAGGAAGTAGGAACACCCTCCATGCCCCTGCGCCATCCTGAGAAGAAGCCTAAAATCATCTAGCACGCTAGCTATGTAAGATGCTAGCTGGAATCATCATTTTCTCAGTCAAATACACATATTAAACACACATAAACACACATTGTAGATTCTAGCTCATGTCCAGCTCCAAAGCTCAAATCCTTTTTCATAGACGTACTGAGAAAGGGAAAGACGAATATACTGTCATATACTGTATAAATCATGGTACTGTATATAACATTAACAGCTAGTTACCCGAATAACTTTTACTGTTATACAGTGTTCTAATGCTAACAAGCTACAGGTACTATACGTGTGAATAAACTGAATATTTGTTTATTAGAAATGTGAATATATTTTATTCTCAGTTTCTGGCCTCAGATATGTGTGCTGTATGACGTGTAATGGTGTGTATGATGGTGTGTGTAATGATGTGTGTGTGTGTGTGTGTGTGTGTGTGTGTGTGTGTGTGTGTGTGTGTGAGAGGAAAGTGCAGGCGGAGGCATGTTGAGGTATCTGAGGAATCCACCTTCACACATCCGTGAAGGAGATGGAGGGATGCACCATCGTGGGAGGGAAAACCATGCGTGTATATATATATGTGTGTGTGTGTGTGTGTGTGTGTGTGTGTGTGTGTGTGTGTGTGTGTGTGTGTGTGTGTGTGTGTGTGTGTGTGTTCACTTAGTAAAAAAAATAACTTTGCAGAACTGGAAATAGCTTTGGAATAAAAGTAGGTTTGGATTTGTTATGTGCCAGAGTGCAAAATAGAGTTCTGTTTCGTACAGGGTTATGAAAATTAAAGTAAGCATTCATTAAATAACGCCTTATGGTTTCTAAAATTTGAAATAAATGCTTTAGTGACGAATTCAGTCAAAAATTCCATGAAATCACTGATTTCTCTTAGCTTAGATTCCTACAAACAAAAGATTCCTACAAATTAATTTCGCAGAGTTTTATTTATTTATTTATTTATTTTTGGTGGTTGTTTCGGCCAAAAATGCTTGATTTTGCTCCGGGTTTTTTTCCTTCAAAATTTGCGATGCAGTTTGTGTAGTTTTTTGTGCCTTTTTTAAATTTTTTAAATTAAAATTTTTTTCTTTTACAGAAAACTACTTGGATTGGCGAAATCGCAATCGCAGGAAATTGTTCTGCACGGCCTTTTACAGTGATGTTTGTTGGTAAATGAGACCTTTTAGCCGTACTCATGTCCGACGCACGTGAATCGAAGAGGGCTTTGGCTGAATGCGTGTCGCGATGACGTCACATGACGTGTCTCGGTCCAAATCTGCCGAAAATCTATGGTAAATTGGAAAAATGGCAAGCTCCTCCGAATATTGCGAAGTTTGCTTGATTTTGCGTTCACTTCTGCCATCGCAAAATCCTGGAGGGACTGAATACATGCCAATATTTATGCAGTTCCTGGTACTCAGAGTCAAGTTCTGCACGTGCTTAAGTGTATCTTCTGAATTTTAACTATTTCTCATAGAAACACACTGATAAGTGTGTCTCCCACCGTGGAGAACGCCGCCGGTTATTCTGTCCCCCCCCCGGCTATGACACACTGTGATGATGTGGACAGAAATAGCGTGTCCCTCTCTCCAAAGAAGAATACTAATTGGACATTTTTTTCTGGTGATGAAGGAACTGCTTTTTTATGATTTATGAGAACAGGGGTATTTTTTTTTTCTTAGATTTAATTTTATTTGCAAGGCCAAAGTGTACACTAGTCTCAGCTTCTCCAGTTTATCTATGGTACAGACTGAGCTGGACTTCTACTGCCAGGCGGCTGTGGTTCAGATGGTAGAGCGGGTTGTCCACTAATCACAGCGCTGGCGGCTCGATCCCCGGCCCACGTGCCTCCACATGCCGAAGTGTCCTTGGACAAGACAATGAACTCCAAGTTGCTCCCGATGGCAGGCTAGTGACTTGCATGTGTGTGAATGAGAAATCCTAGATCTGCTAAGGTTAACAGGTGCTATATAAGTGCAGATCATTTAATATTTTGTGCTACTGACAAAATGTTTGTGAGGTTAAATCTCAGAACTGTCAGAAATGTTCATCAGTTGCAGTTCTTAGGAAAAATAAATAATCTCTTCCAAATGACTATTCAAAAAAAAAGAGTATGTATTTCTACTTAAAAAATATCATAAATAAAGGTAAGTGTATGTAAAATTACTTATTCTGATTTATTTATTATATAATACGTATAATATTATTCAGGTTATTTCTCAATATTTTCAGGCTTGAAATCATTTGTCACGAATCCCCTCAGAATCCCTTCAGCCCTCCGGCCCTGTTCTGTCATTGGTTTGTTACCCGATGGTGTTCACCTGTACTCTGTTTAGCGCTTGATTACTTTCTCTATATATACGCTTCTGGGTGTCTTTCGCATTGCAAAATCTCTCCGTACTTTTTTGACCGTTAAGTCTTGAGAGTTCTCTTTGTGTCCATGTTTTCATTTTTTTTCATGTTTTTCTGACATTTCCCGCGTGTGTATTGATCTAGAATTGAGCAAAGAGTTTTGGAAAGCACTTAAATTTCTCGCAGTACACTGGCGTTCCATTCCGACAATGGAATGGAAATCGACTTATTTTCAATCAGCGTAAACAAACGAATCGTTTTATTTCCGCAAGTCTGTTATAAGATTAGTCAGGATACTGTTGGGTTTCTGTGTGTAGAGTATCGTGACTGTGTTTAGCTGCTGGTGAGCAGGGCGATGGGAAAGTGGAGGGCTGTGAGCCTCCCTGCTGGCCAAACAATTCACATGTCTCCACAATAACACTGTTACAGAGATAAAACAGACAACGCAACTAAAGCTTTTTTGATAGTAAAACACTGTATACACAATACTGCCATATTAAAATTATAACATTTAAACTTACTAGGCTAGGTAAACAAAGAAATACTTGTAAAAAAAAACAAACAAACTACAAATTCTTAAAGCCCCGAGTATCTACTTTCATATGAGGCATTAACCACTTAACACACTCGCATCCTGTCTCTGACCAGCGGCTTCTCACGATACCGTGTAAACTTACAAAAGGTTACAGCTTCACCTCTGACTGTTACAAAGCGCTGACACTGGAGACTCCATAAATGTTAAATAAACATCTACTTACAGAAAACTTCACCATAGCAATGATTACACACGTGCTTTAGCAAGTAGTGGGCACCCTTTTGAGGTCCACAATGTTTACATTCTGGATGAAGAAGACAAAAGGATTAAGGGAGGAAAGAAACTGGACTTCATCTCTGCACCAGACATCTGTACCTACTGAAGAACCTATGAGGAGCGGAGACACTTCTTCAAGATGAAAACTGCACTTCCAGAGATAGAATTAAAATGTTTTCTTAAAATACCATCTGTCGTTACATTTACTCTCCTTTATTCACCAGTCACCTTTTCTCTTCTCTGACAGACCACATCTCATCTGATCATCTCTCTCCTCACATCTCGCTTCTGTCAAAGCATCGTTCTGTTAAAAAAAAACAAAAAACAACAACACATGACATGAGGAATAAAGTGGCTTGTCAGAGAAAACTGGGTGTTTCCCCCTAACATGGGCATCCATTTTTAAATTGCCAATCATATGAAAGCTTTAACAGTGTACTCATCACACACACACACACACACACACACACACACTCTAAAGGTAAGCCTTTTCTTAGAGAGTACGTATATGAGATCTGTCTCAGAGACACCTGTCAGGGACCGAGTGTGATGTGTTCTCAACAAAATAAAACAAAAAAAAAAATCTGTCTTCTACTGCCTACGCTCCTGAGTGAACAGAGAGACGGAGGGGATAAACAGTGAGAATGACACAGAGAGAAAGAGAGTGAGACAGGAAATAAAAAAAAAGAGAGATTGGGAGTAAGACAGATGAAAGACAGGAAAGAGAAAGAAATCCGAGAGGGACGGAGAAGAAAGAGAGAGAGAGAGAGAGACAGAGAGAGAGAGACAGAGAGAGAGAGAGACAGAGAGAGAGAGAGATGGAGGGGAATCGGGTTCTCCCTCCTACCTGCCTCCTACACTCAGAGTGATTTTGGTAGACTTGTAGGAGGAGGAAGAGGAGGAAGGAGATCTTCATCACCACTCTGTGGCATCTCATAACCTTCGTAAAAAAAAAAAAAAAAAAAACGCACACACACAACTTCACAGATTTTGAGCTGGCTCACTCCCACACAGCACGGCTTCGAGGAGACGGAGAATATTCTGCTTCATACAGAGTAAATAAATAACACACTGAACTATGTGCTACTCAATACTTCTGCTGTTTCAGCTTTAGTTTTATTGAAATTAAGACCCGCTTTCTCATAAAGCTTCTTTTCATATTCTCCAGTTACCACTTTCACCTTAACAGTGCGAATAACTACGCTTACTGTGACCTTCTGATCTAGAAAGATGATGATGTTAGACGATATTCGATTTTGTGGCTTATTGGTTAGTACGTTTGTCTCGCACCTCCGGGGTTTGGGACTTTGATTCCCGCCTACGCTCTGTGTGTGTGTGGAGTTTGCATTTTCTCCCAGTGCTTCGGGGGTTTCCTCCGTGTACTGCGGTTTCCTCCCCAAGTCCAAAGACATGCGCTGTAGGCTGATTTCTAAATCGTCTCTAGTGTGTGAGTGTGTGTGTGATTGTGCCCTGTGATGGGTTGGCACCCCATCCAGGGCATCCCCCGCTTTGTTCCCCGAGTTCCCTGGGATAGACTCCAGGCTCCCTCGTGACCCTGTGTAGGATAAGCGGTACAGAAAATGGATGGATGGATGGATGGATGGATAGATGGATGGATGGATAGATGGGATGTTCGCTCTAATGACACAGACATGAAATAACATAACGTTTGAAAAATCAAGAAGTGTAAAATGGAATATACTTTAGTTTGTAAAGAACAAACTGTGTGTGGTGGTGTTATAGTAAAATACTGAGTGACGGGGTGGTGCGATGAAGCAGGGTTACTGTCACCACCCTGACACTGATTATTTTCCTAGAATAGCACGTCATGTTTTATTCCTCTTACACCACAGCAGTTTGACAACAATTACAACTTTGGTACTTATTAAAGAACGACACATTATACTTCTGAAATTTTTAGCCATTTATAGTTACATATAATGCTCTGTGAAACAAGCAGATATAAACAGTCATTCCCTCACCAGCCTTTTATTCTCTCTCGCTCTCAAAGTTAATAATGAGGCAAAAAAAAAGCACAACTTGTCATATTACCGTAACTCCTCTGTCCTGAAGATGTCAGAAAGCTTAAAGCTACAGCTTTACCTCTGACTGTTAGAAAGCGCTGACACTGGAGACTCCTTCCATAAATGTTAAATAAACATCTCCTTACATTGTTTGTTTGAAATCTAATGCAACAAAATCTTCTAATCTTATTTACTGATATGGAAATAAATCACTACACCGTACTGTATAAGTTTATATAAAGAGGAAACACATTACGTTAGCAGCAGTGCAGGGGAAGAAAACTCAATCTAACTCCCACATGACGGTAAAATAAAAACATGACAGCTTATGAGTAACAGATGAGTAATACATTGTTAGTTATTCTCAAAGGTCAGCATGGCTAAATGAATCATGATAATAGACTCTATGAAAAGAACGATCATATATCACTAAGCCAGATTAAGAAGCTTTTTTTTTAAATTCATTATCTCAGTTTAAGACGTAGTGAAAATATAATTAAATAATCAAATAGGTGAAAAGTTTAACAATGTTTTCAATGTATTTTCAGATGTGAAAATAAATGAATCATGTGTAAAGAATCAGATGTGAAAATAAATGAATCGTTTAAAGAATCAGATGTGAAAATAAATGAATCTTGTAGAGAATCAGATGTTAAAATAAATGAATCGTTTAAAGAATCAGATGTGAAAATAAATGAATCATGTGTAAAGAATCAGATGTGAAAATAAATGAATCTTGTAGAGAATCAGATGTGAAAATAAATGAATCGTTTAAAGAATCAGATGTGAAAATAAATAAACCATTTAAAGAACCAGATGTGAAAATAAATGAATCATGTGTAAAGAATCAGATGTGAAAATAAATGAATCGTTTAAAGAATCAGATGTGAAAATAAATGAATCTTGTAGAGAATCAGATGTTAAAATAAATGAATCGTTTAAAGAATCAGATGTGAAAATAAATGAATCATGTGTAAAGAATCAGATGTGAAAATAAATGAATCTTGTAGAGAATCAGATGTGAAAATAAATGAATCGTTTAAAGAATCAGATGTGAAAATAAATGAATCATGTGTAAAGAATCAGATGTGAAAATAAATGAATAGTGTAAAGAATCACGAATCAAAATAAATTAATCTTATGTAAAACCAAATGTAAAATAATTGAATCATTTAAAAGAATCACATGTGCAAGTAAATTATTCATACGTAACAAACAAACAAACAAAATGTAAAAAATTACATGGGAAAAAAATAAAACACATGCATTACTTTTGTTGCAGCATTAAACGTGAGTGTGTGTGTGTGTGTGTGTGTGTGTGTGTGTGTGTGTGTGTGTGTACTGTATGTCTGACAGTCTTCACTTATTAAAGTCATACTGTACGTATGTCACTTATTTTTAATATCTTGTGTTCTTTCCTGTCAGATTTCCCCATACAGTTGAATCAATCTCTCTCTCTCTCTCTCTCTCTCTCTCTCTCTCTCTCTCTCTCTCTCTCACTCCTAATGGGGAAGGTATGTTAATTATGCTTAAACACAGCTTCATCTGTGTTCAGGTTGTAATAAGAAATGTCAGTGAAGCTTTGACAGGTGTGTGTTAATGGAGAATGTGATGCCTCAGGACTAAGAGTCATTAAAAGAAAATCAGCCATGAAGCAAAGAGCAGTGATCAGTAGTGATAATATACAGATAGGCTGTGTCTTGAATTGCACATCCTGTAAACCCACTCAGGAGTCAGGAGTCCTCAGGAGTCTGTATTCTGTAATGATTTATAATCTCTCTATCCAGTCTCACTCAGAAGAGGACGGTCTCCTTTTTTTATTCTTGTTCCTATCAAGGTTTCTTCTTCATGCCATCTCCAAACCAGTCTCACAGAAACCTGCAACACATGCTCTTCCTGTGTCCTTGTGGGTTTCCTTCATACCACTAGGTGGATTGCACCTTCCTTGCAGGTGCCCTGCATTGGAATGGCATCCCATCCATGGTGTATTCCCACCTCAAGCCCAGTGTTCCCGGGTTAGGCCCGGGACCGACCACCTCCTCCAGCTCATCCGCCTCACGCCAGACAATAGATATAATATCTCCATCTAGTCCGTGGTCCGCCATGGGGTCTTCCCCCCATTGGACATGCCCGGACCACCTCAACTGGCTCTTTTCAATGCAGAGGACAAACGACTCTACTTTGAGCTCCCCCTGAATGTCCGAGCTCCAAGGTATGGTGAAATAAATGCAAATGCAAAGGTGAAGGAACCTAAGATGTCAGCAGTTCAGTAATGTCTTGGAAGTGTTCAGCTGCCCTGTGATGTAGCCCTGTAGCATGGCTCTGGTGTCTCAGAGGAGGCATGTGCTAGCTTTCACCCTGTTCCATGCTAGGGGAGAGTTAGCTATGTGGAGGGAGGGGAGGGAGAAATAAATAAGAGTACTTCTATCTTTTCTTTTGCTTCAGGTAGAGAAGAACAAAGACTATGGCAACATTATATCATAGAATCAAAAATATCATCCGAAACCACTGCGAGAATGAAGCTTCCTCTTTTGTTGGATCTTTATTTCTAGAGGATGAAGGGCCAATGGAGCCAAAAGTGCTGTTTAAAGTTTTGTCACTGGTCAACAAAGTTGAACTTGACAAAGCTGATTTGCTACCAAGATTTGAAAGGTAACTGTTCATTTTCACTGGACATGTGTGACACGGAGCCGCAATTTCAGTGCCAATGACATCTGAAATGAGACTTTCACAATTCTATGAAAATTAGATATGATACATACAATAAAGCAACAAAAATCCAAATGATCATCCCAAAGGATTTCTTGGACAAATCCTATGGCCTGATGTCTCTTCAGTTCCTTGCTTTAGCTCCTACCAGCAATTAGTTTCTGTTTGCTGTTTGCGCGGAAAAAATATACAGTCTCTCATTAAATGTGAACAGAGACAATCCTGCTGAAAAAACCCAATAGAAACCATTACAGAAATTCTAATGGTTTTAATGGTTATAATGGGAATTGTATTGGTTTTAATGGAAACTATTATGGTCCTTGTGGGTCTCTACTGGTAATGTGTTGGGTTCTATTGGTGGCATGTTTATGTCTAGTGGAAACCAATACAAACCATTAAATCCTAATAGAATATGGCCCAAAACATGCTACATTAGTGGTTTTAATGGTATTTGTAATGGAAACCGTTCGAATTTCTGTAATGGTTCCTATTGGTTGTTTGTTTTTTCAGCAGAGAACACAAAGAAAAATAAAGCTTGGAAGGAAGTAGCAGAGATCGTCGGTGGTTCGGGAGTGTGTACGTCGCTAGTAGCTTGCTTTTGCTGATGAAGCCAGCACATGTAAATCAAACAACTTTCACATTTTCACACTGATTAGTACGTTATTTAATTTCTGTTTTCTGTAAAATTTAGAAGATTTATACAGCTACCACTGTTTCTCATTAAAAGAAAACGCTGCACAGGCCACGCCCACAAGTAGCGGTTGCTACGTGCCCACAAGAGACAAACTACAGTACAAGTGACACGAGTGACTTGTCATCTGCTAGTGAGAATGTAGTGTAACTGTGTTCACTTCACACCGAGTTTTTGGGGATTAGAGCGAATGCTTCAAGTGGAATTGTAAAACTTTCCATGAATGCAAGGTCATCCTGCAGGTTAGAGGCATCATGAAGCAGAACTATCGCATCTCAAACAGGTATCATTTCTGATTTTACAAATTTGCTGCAGATTCCCAGCGTGACTTCTGAGAGAACGTTGACCTTGAAAGCTCCTGCAGTCCATTGATTTGTTTAGCTGGATAAAGCTGACAGCTCCTCGTTAGCCGACACTTCTAACCAAGAAAGAGAGACAGAGAGAGAGAGACAGACAGACAGAGAGAAAGACAGAGAAGGAGAGACAGAAAGAGGGAATCAATGTATTGGATGGATGAGAGCTGCTTAACTCATTCAGTTTGAATAGCTCTGAATAGGGGTGTGTGTGTAAACCACGGTTCTTTTGTGCTAGGATGCATAGACAAAAGGACAAGTGGACAGATAAACAAATCCTACTGCATTAGAAGGTATTCAAGTGCACAAGCTCTAAAACTTTAAACATTTATCCAATCATTTATATATATATATCGCCTCTAACCTTTAAGTGACCTCACGTTACTTTTATAACCCTACAGGACAGTGCTGTGTGTTGTCAGCAGGAGGCAGTGTTGTCACTACAATCTGACAATCTCTCTCTCTCTCTCTCTCTCTCTCTCTCTCTTTCTGGTCTTTTTCCGGTCTTCAGCTGTCCAGTTCGGGTGAGTCTGCACCCACTGTAACCTCAGATTCCTGTTCTTGGCTGACAGCAGTGGAACCCAATATGGTCTTCTGCTGTTGTAGTTCATCAACCTCAAGGTTCAGCATGAGAGGTTGAGATGCTTTTCTGCACACCGTGGTTGTAAAGAGTGGTCATTGGAGTTACTGTAGCCTTTGTCAACTCGAACCAGACTGGCCATTCAATCCTCTCTCATCAACAAGGTGCTTCCTCCAGCAGAACTGATGCTCACTGGACGTTTTTTTTTTTTTTTTTTTTTTTTTTTTTGTACCATTCTGCAGTTTCTGAAATACTCAAACTGAAACTTTCAATAGTAACAGTAGCACCACATAAATGGATTTAAAAACATGTGGAATTGTTAATATGGTGAAGTTTTCTGTAAAGAGATATTTATTTAATGTTTATGGAAGGAGTCTCCAGTGTCAGTGTTTTGTAACAGTTAGAGGTAAAGCTGAGTTTGCACTTTGCGGTTTCTTGGTAACATGACAAGCTGCTTTTGATTTTTTCATTTTTTTTTTTTTTTTTAAGAGAGAGGGAGAATAGAGAGAGGTTGGTGAGGGAAGGACTGTTTACAGTTAGGAATGAAGCTGATTTGCAGAAGTTCCACAACAATATATGTAACTATAAACAGCTAAAACAGTGTCTTTCTTGTTGCTTGTTGGAAAATTGCTGTGGTATAAGAGGAAGAAAATGCTTTGAGACATGTTGTTATAGAACAATACTGAGTGCAGGTGTGCACTGATGAAGTGAAGTTACTGTTGCCACACTGATGCTGTTTTGTTTCCCTTTATATTAAGATGAAGCGAGTAGATAATGGGATTTTAAAACAATATAGTTGTAACATGTAAAGAAATGGATCAAAAGGACAGAGAAGAGAAGAGGACAGAAGAGACAAGAAGAGGACAGAAGAGAAGAGAAGAGAAGTTACAGAAGACAAGAGAAAAAGACAGAAGAGTAGAGAAGAGAAGTGACAGAAGAGAAGAGAAAAGTAGAGGACAGAAGAGAAGAGAAGAGAAAAAGACAGAAGAGAAGAAGACAGAAGAGAAGAGAAGAGAAAAAGACAGACGAGAAGAGAAGAGAAAAAGACAGAAGAGAAGAGGACAGAAGAAAAGAGAAGGGAAAAAGACAGAAGAGAAGAGGACAGAAGAAAAGAGAAGAGAAAAAGACAGAAGAGAAGAGAAGAGGACAGAAGAGAAGAGGACAGAAGAGAAAAGAAGAGGACAGAAGAGAAGAGGACAGAAGAGAAGAGGACAGAAGAGAAAAGAAGAGGACAGAAGAGAAGAGAAGAGAAGAGAAGAGAAAAAGACAGAAGAGAAGAGAAGAGAAAAAGACAGAAGAGAAGAGGACAGAAGAAAAGAGAAGGGAAAAAGACAGAAGAGAAGAGGACAGAAGAGAAGAGAAAAAGACAGAAGAGAAGAGAAGAGGACAGAAGAGAAGAGGACAGAAGAGAAAAGAAGAGGACAGAAGAGAAGAGGACAGAAGAGAAGAGGACAGAAGAGAAAAGAAGAGGACAGAAGAGAAGAGAAGAGAAGAGAAGAGAAGAGAAAAAGACAGAAGAGAAGAGAAGAGGACAGAAGAGAAGAAGACAGAAAATGAGAGAAGAGAAGAGAAGAGAAGAGAAAAAGACAGAAGAGAAGAGGATCACTTTGGGACCATTAGCCTTAAAAAGCAATAAAATGAAACTAAAATCTTCTAAAACATATGCTCCAGAATAATAATAATAATAATAATAATAATAATAATAATAATAATAATAATAATAATAATAATAATAATAATACAAACGCAAACTAAGAAGTGGATAAAACGTAATTTGTTCCCCAACGAGGAAACCGAGACAAACACACCATACACCTAGGAGAGGAGACAGCAGATGTGTGTGTGTTTGGACGAGCAGTCTCTCTGTTTCGCGGCGGTACTGTTCATCTCCCCAGCGTGCTGTAATTAACGCCACACTTATGAGACAGGAATTAAAGGAAGAAGTTCTCGGCAGCAGGTTCCCTCCCTCCTCGATGATTACCATCGCTCCCTGTCACGATAACAACCCTCTCAATCCCTGCGAGCTCTCAGCGCTCGCAAACGAAAACACACACACACACACACACACGGCTCTCCACACGGTTAACTACAGCGCTGCACATCATCAGCTGCACATCCATTCTCAAACCCTAAAGCTTGGTGTTTTATTCCTCAACCCCCGGCTTGCTCATAGCCATCAGACGCAGGGAAGCTTATTGTGGGTGATATCGACTCGCTGGTGGATCATACTGAGTCTCGGTGGCTGTCGAGTCGCAGATGGCATCTCTATAAATAAATCCCACATGAGCCAAAGGAGATTATGGATTACAAGTACATTTCAATGGAAGACTACAGAGATTACAGCCTAAGCTCTTTTGTAAGAGTTTATTCTCCTTATGCGAGAAACATTTGCAAACAGATATCTGGAGAACTTTATTTAAAAAAGGCATACCACCATGTTTGAGATCAGTGACATGGCAGACTCATGGTGCGTTCAAGACATGTCGGAAAGATCGTATTTACGAATTGAACGCACAAGAACGCCACCACAAAGTCGTAATTACGAGTGGGAAACTCTGGATTTTCTTTGAGCTATGAGCTTCCGAGTTGGGGGCGTGTCAGTAAGAAAACATGGTGGAATCAACAATGGACGCAGCGGTAAATTTGTTGAACTTGAACGTTTACTCGCCTCAGAAGCTGATTTCAGTTATTATTTGTTTGGTTTATGCAGCAAGTTATTGTCAGGCTTTTTTTATTTGCAATAAAACAAGCTAATTTCCTGCACAAAATACGATAGCATTGTACAATTACGATATAATATGTGACAATAAAGTTTACAGAGGCTTCATAAATTGATTGAAAACATAAAAAAGTAAAACACATCTGATCGAATCTGAGCGAATTATCTGTTCATTTTCTATAGAAGTAGAGTTAAAAAAACAAACAAAAACCCTCGCTGTACTTAAGAGAATGTGCACCACCATCTTGCTTGAACGCACATGTCGTACAGTAATTACCACTTTCCAACTTGTAAATACAAACTTCCCAAGAGGACTTGAACACACAGTCTGACACAGGATGAAAATCCATGTCCAGAAGGTCAAAACCAGAAGGTTATCTAATAAACAATAACACTAGCCCTCTATTTTGTTTCCTCACAGAGCAAAACCCATTTCTATTGGGCAGAAATACCCCATGAGCCACACAGATTGCAGCTGCTCTGGCCCTGCATGGTTAACATTTGCTAGCTAGGCTGTAGTTCCACTATGCTAACTACATTTAACACATGAGAGCTGTTGAACTAAGCTCACAGCTAATGTAGCTACTTACAGCTAATGGTTTTGAGTAGACAGAATATTTGAAATGACATTTCGTACTACTACTAGATGTATGTGCTGTTTCTTAAAATGCTCACCCTCATCCTCTTTCTCACAAACACATCAGTGGAAAATGAGTGAAATCTTAAGTATGGATGTTTGCTTGAATTATTTGTGCACATATTTACACTGTAGTGATTGTGAGCTTTATTCGCTGCCATTGTTCACTATTTCACCAGAGGTTTTGAATTGCTACTGCTTACATTCGTAAACATAGAAGTGTCTAGAACGTCAGCTGACTAACTTTTTACATACATGCTTTTCTGAACAGTTTTATAGTGTGGAACCAGGAAGTAAAGAGGACGTGAGAGGACTGAAGTTGCACAATAATGTGACCTCTGCTGGCAGGGAGGGGAAATGTCCTGAGTCCTTGTTACGGAATGTAACTGGATATTGAACACATAATGTGTTATAAACAGATACAAATACAGATTGGAGTAAGAAAAATTGCCAGAAAGATTCACAGGGCTTCTGTGATTCTGTCAGATATGAAGCTTGCGGGACAAAGAATGACCACATTCAATAATGTAAATATGTTGCGCTGTGTGATGTATTTACAGCTTCCTTTCATTCATCCTTAGTAACTGCCTGGTCAGGGTTGAGCTGGTTTAAATTAGGCTAGTAGCTTATTTATATTTTGGGAAATAGAACCAATTACCTATTTATCAGAAAATATGGTGGGCAGATACAAACAAAAACAATACCTGCATGAGTGGGATTATTAAAACAGTATTGTACAAGGTATATCTAGTTGACAACGATTACAAACTGGAGTGATGTAGCTGAGGGTGAGGAACAGTCAGAGCCAGATGTCATACATCATCTTGGGTGTTTTCCAGTGTTTCCAGGGACAGAGTAGTAGGGTTGACATGTGAAAATAAAACACATCGCATAAAAAAATGTATCATGTGTAAGAAAAAAAAATGACATTAAATAAATGACATAAGTGTAAAAATCACGTGAAATTTTTGTAACTTCTTTTTAAATGATATGTCTTAAGTATCTTAAGACTTCCTGCTCACTTTTTGGTTGCATAAATGGCAAAGTTTTAATTGTCTGCAGGGTGGAACTGGTGCGTCAGTGAGGAAAACCTGAAAATATTATTTATTTTTAATCTATTACAGACTTTGGATTGATAAGGAGGACCCAATAACCGCTAAAACCCTACCTGCATTTCCTCGTCCTGTTCTTCATCACGGTATCGCCATCCCCCGCACACTCTTCTCCAACACCGCGCTCAGGTTCGCTTTCTCTGATGAAGAACTCCACAACCCACAGATGCCTATAAATAAGCTTTTTTTTTTTCTTTTTTTTTTTATCGATTGCCCCAAGCAGTGCATTCTACATCAATAAACAAACAATGCTTCACCTCTGTGTTGGTCGTTCGAGAGCCTGATGGAATATACATGATGCGTGTGGTTAATGTGTGACCTGTGCACTGCAGAACCCTGATGTTACGTAACCTGCTTCTCCTCAGCCTACGCCCCGCAGTGCCACCCAGTAAAACCTCCATATTCACATCCTCCTCAAAAGAAAAGAGAGAAAAAAAAAAACGAGAGAATGGTATGAACACGCCCTCGCAGTGTTTCAATAATGTGCATGAACTGAAACGCTCTGAAAGCTGAAAGTTTTATGATTTGATTTTAATATCGCACACAGAAAGTAAACAGTGTCGGTATTGAAGAGATAAAACACTGTGTGTGGTGCTGTTAGAGTAAAGTAATCAACAGTGTGTTTTATTCCTCTTACACTACAGCAATTTGGCAACGATTAGAATTTTATTTATTAAACAACGACACATTTTTTTTTATCCATTTATAGTTACATTTAATGCTGTGGAACGTCCAAGAAACAGGTTAGTTCACTTACTTTATAGCAGTCGTTCCCTCGGCAGCCTCTCCTTTTTCTCTCTTTTGAAGTTAATCAGACAAACACAGCTTCTCGTGTTACCGTGAAACCACAAAGAAGCGTAAACTCCTCTGTTTTTGGAAGATGTCGGAAAGCATAAATTACAGCTTCACCTCTGACTGTTCCAAAGCGCTGACACTGGAGACTCCTTCGGTGAATGTTAAATAAGTCCCTGTGAATGAGCTGTTACTATAGAAATGATAACGGGGCATTAATATTAACCTGTGATTTGCAGCTGCACTACTCTCAGGGCTGCTCTTATAGAAAACTAATCAACACCTTCTGACCAATCACAATCCAACATCACAACATCTTAGTAGCTTAACTTCCTGCCCTATTCAAGTGCATAAGAAGAGCTTGCTTCATGTGTGAGATAGCCACATCCCCACCTTTAAAAGCTCTTGGGTGGAAAGTATTGAATAATAGTGGAGATGTGGAGAAGAAGGTGGAGAAGAAAGTATAGGTTCAGGCCTGGTTTTTCTCCCAAACTGCAGTTATTTCATAACACCATCGCAAACAATAACAAAACTCTCCAAAGCATTTTATAACGATTAAAAAAAAAAGAAGCAAGAAAAAGGCCTTTTACTCCTCGAGTCATCTCAGAAATGGCTGAACATTGCTGGCTGAGTGTTGAGTGAGTTGATTGTCATCTTCTACATGCTTAGCCTTAACCTGTATTTTTGTTTCATTTCAAGCACTAAGCATCACACAAGAGTCCCCCAAGGCTCAGCTCTAGGCCCTTTATTATTTCAGGGCTATTAGCTCCCTGTTTGGCTGCAGAGTTGATGCTATTTTTTTAATTATGGATATCTCATAATACACCCCAGTGAAATAGACACAGTTGCTTGTTATGGGAAGTAAACATTGAAAAAAATTCAATAAAATGGTATGTTTGGATAGAAAACCATTTAAGCTATGCTGCACTATTATTGCTGTATATACTACAGCACTGTTGAATTATGGATTGTGATTGGTCAGGAGGTGTTGATAATTTTTTCTGTAACAGCAACTCTGAGAGTAGCGCAGCCGACCAATCACATATTCATTCTATTATTTGAGCATTTCCATAGTAACAGCTTGTTCACTTGTACAGCAGACGCTCCACTAATAATAAACGGATATAGTGAAATTTTCTGTAAGGAGATGTTTATGTAACACTTATGGAAGGAGTCTCCAGTGTCAGCGCTTTGTAACAGTCAGAGGTAAAGCTGTGAGTTCCTGTTTTGCGGTTTCTCAGTAACATGACAAGCTGCGTTTTTTGAGAGGAAGAAAGAGAGGCTGGTGAGATAATGACTGTTTATAGCTACTATAATGTAAAAGTGAAGAGAAACGAAGCTGTTTGCTGATTAAATGTAACATTAAATGTAACTGCAAATGGATGGAAATGATGACGTGCCGCTCTTTAATAAATGAAACATTGTAATTGTTGGCAAACTGCTGTGGTGTAAGAGGGATTAAACTATGTGTGGTGCTGTTATACGAAAATAATCAACTTCTGAAAACATCAAACATCACACATTGTTTTATTCCTTATGTTTGTCTATGTAATGTAATTTATTCATGAAATCCTGCAAAGAGTCTTCAGTGGACTGAGAGTTTTTTCCTCTCTTCCGATGGTCTGTGATATCTCCTCTGCTCCTGACAGCGAGACTCTTATACATGCAGTATACATGGTTTTGTGGGAACGGGACTGGATTACTCTACCGCTAGCTTATCTGGCCTAGACAGAGCTGTATTACAAATTTACAGAGCTTTTCTTTTCTTTCTTTCTTTCTTTGTTTTTTTCTAAAGCAGGCAGGTTGAAAACAGAATCTACAACAGACTATATTCCTGTCCAAAGGAAAAAGCATTCGTGGTTGTGTGTTTTTTTTTTTTTTTTTTTTTTCCTGTCAGCTTTCAGCTTGTGAAATTGTAGCTGTATCCGGTGAAGTGCGGTCTGTTTTAGCTTCTGGACATGTCTGTAATGAGAACACACATGCCCTTCAGCCAGCCATCAAGTCCTGACTGTCCATTAGTGCTGATGGTGTGGTTTTGATGTGGGCTTTGAATAGCAAACTGTCTCGTGCATGACTGAACCTCCGGACATAACGTTGACCTCACTCAGACGCTCACACTCATGCCGTGCAAAGTACATGCGTGAATATGAACGCTTATCCGATTCCGAGTTGCATATACACCCTACAAAGAGTGACCTGCATAAGTACTCACTCTCCTTTAAGTATTCACACATTTTGGAAAATATATGTCAAAAATCAACACTAAATAAATAAAACTAACTAACTAAATAAATAAATAAATAAGATTCTGTTGTCTGGCGAGGCCAAACTTATTATTTTGTCTTTGTCATAAAGCTCTACATTTGGCAAAACCAAGCACTGCTCATCTCCCTGAGAACACCATTTCACTGTGAAGCATGGTGGTGGTAGCACCATGGTATGAGGAAGCTTTTACTTAGCAGGAACTGGGGAATAATGGGTCAAGGCTGAGGGCAATCCTATTAAAAAAAAAACAGTCTGTTCCAGTCTGCAAGAGACTTGAGCTGGGGGCGGAGCTTGACCTTCCAACAGGACGACAACCCTGATTGTACTGCCAGAGCTACACTGGAGCGGTTCAAAACAAAGAACCGTGTTCAAACAGCCAGACCACAATCTGATCGTGAACCTGTGGCAAGGTTCGAAAATCTGACCTCTGATGCTACCGTCACTCTGTTTCACAGTGGGAACTGTGTTCTCAGAGTGAGTGTTGGGTTTCCACCAAACGTAACGCTTTGTGCAAAGGTGAAAGTGTTACATTTGGCAAAGAAGACTGGGGAAAAATATCAGGATCTAGACTTGCACACCTGATAGAGACATGTCCCAGAAGACTTGCAGCTGTATTTGTTTTTAAATACTAAACCATGTGATGTTGGGAAGATACACAGGGAAATGACATTCAGTATGGATTTTAATTAACAATACACAATTTGTCAACATTAGTTCAACAAATTTGTGTTAAAATGAGAGGAAAAAAATCTTCAGGTGTTAATTTGATGTCTAGTTTCCTACATTATTACAACTATCAACACTCTGTAATAAAATATACATGTATATGTGACAAATAAAGGCTACTTTTTCTTCTTCCTCTTCTATACATCTATGGAAATTATGAACAAGATTGAATAAATGTATTCTTATATAAAATAAATATCTGATTAATCTGGAAGAACCAAGAATATATTTGTGTAAAGTTTGTGTAAAATTGTGGGAATTTAACAGATAAATGCTGTGTTGCTTTAACTCATATTTAAAGTGTATAAAATGCTAAACACAAATATTTCATTGTAAATAAAAATAAATATTCTTAAAAAAAAATTCAACTGCACTGCAAACATATTAAACTCTTGAAACGCAAAAACAACATTATACATCCATATATCCATCCATTTTCTGTACCGCTTATCCTACACAGGGTCATGGGGAGCCCGGAGCCTATCCCAGGGGACACGGGGCAGGAGGCGAGGGACACCCTGGATGACAATTAAGAGATACTAATCAGCCTACAACGCATGTCTTTGGCCTGGGAAGGAAACCGGAGTACCCAGAAGAAACCCTCGAGGCACGGGGAGAACATGCAAACTCCACGCACACAGGGCGGAGACGGGGTTCGAACCCCCAACCCCGGAGGTGCGATGTAATAGTCACGTTAAACATATTAAAACATATTAAAATATTAATAAAGGTTAACATATTAAGCATGGGTGTCACTAGGCCCTTTTTAAGGGGGCTGATTAACTCCGTAATCATACACTAATTCGAGATCGCTTCAGTCCACTTTAAAACTCATATTTTTCTTCCAGCGAAAATGGCGCGATTAACACCCACAGACGCATACTTTAGAAAGTGATCATGATGCTATTTTCATTTGCACTCAACTGCATATCAGAGTGAATGACACACAGAGAGAAACATCATGTGGAGTTATTTTGTTTTGTATTATTAAATATAGTTATGTATTAAATAATGACCCAGGAGTGGATCATGATATACGTTTATTTAGCCTTAGAGTAAAGGGATTTGTGACTTTTGATGTCACTGAATTATAGAAGTGGCAAATTGATAGATTCATGTTGTTAAATAGAAATAAAAATGATTTAATATAGAAGAGATTAAACACATTGCCAATCTAGACAATTACGTTAATACAAGATTTGTCTGTATTCTTAATGAATATTAATGAATATTAGTGGTTAGTTAAAATTATTTGAAATGAAATCAGTTTTCAGGGGTTGACTTGATTTAGAACCATCTGGCTAAAAACCTCAAATGAACTAGATAACGTGATCAAAATTTTGAAATTTTTTATTTCTTTGTAGATGGATATACGACATTTTTTCTTGTGGTGTGGGAGTAGGTCTGGAAATGAGCAGCAGTCAGGTGAGAATAGGACATGGACATCCTCTCACACACACACACAATACCACTCTGTTCCCAAGACTGATTGTCTTGGCACCGTAATGTGTGGGGTTGTTTTTATTGTCTGCCAATTTCCACCTCATAAGAAAAAGCAGTGGTATCGTCAAAGGATAAACAAATCAATGTTCTGACATTATTGACACTCGACAAGAAATTGTTTGCTAATATGGATAGTCAAAGTAAGTTAAAGGTTTTATGTTGTTTTCTGGTTAAAAAGTTCTGTTTCTAAGGTTTGTACTTGAGCATAGAAATGCAAACAGTAAAATTTTGTGTTTGTACAGGAAATACAGTGGAATACAATGGAACCCCCCCTAAAATGAAAATCCTAGAATCGCCCCTGATACTAAGCATATTAAAACATACACCAATGTAAACATATGGAGCATATTCAAATATTACACACATTGAACAAATATAATATGGAAAAACAAACAAACTGACAAATATTAAACATATTATTTAAAAAAAAAATAAACATAGTAATCTAATTAAAAATATGAAAAAAAAACATGAAATATGAAATTACTCCATTGAACACCTGACGCTAAATGTTAGCTCCGCCTCCCTTTGCGCCTGACAGCCACTGAAGCGGACCAATCAGAGCAGGAAGTGGGCGGGACCTCGGTTGCCCGTGGATACAGCAGGGGGAGCTGGAAGCTGTAGAGAGGCAGCGCGCGCAGGAGCAGGACGCTTCCCGGTGTCGCGGCTCTGTGAGGCGGATGGATGAAGCCGAATCTCCGGGAACATTCTCCACCTCCATTAACACACTTCCGGTGATGTGGAGCGCCTAGCTGATCCTCAGAGCTTCTTCTTGTGTGTGTGTGTGTGTTTTTCTCTCTCTCTGAGGCTTGGCTCGGTGCGGGTCTGTAAAGCGCTGCTCACGCGGCTTTCTCCGCGGACAGGACAGAGATAGCCTAATAAATAAATAAATAAATAAATAAATAAATAAAAAACATAATCATAATAATCATGGATAATGAAAAGTATTTGCCGGAGCTGATGGCTGAG
>CM042545.1:21747206-21762206 GCA_023630585.1 Cranoglanis bouderius | reverse complement strand
TAAGGAAAGTCATTACTCATTCATCTTCACCACGTAAACACTTCCATGGAAACCTTGTTTCACAGTTGGAGCCATTTCTCAGTGTGAGTGGTCAGATGTTTGTGTTCGACTCTCAGATCTGTGTGTGTGTGTGTGTGTGTGTGTGTGTGTGTGTGTGTAGTCACTTCTCACAATAAATGAAGCTAAATCTTCTTAATTAAGCACAAACAGCGCAGCAGGGACAATTAAACTTTGTTGATGTCAGTGCACATTTGGTGATGCACGGCTGATTCACTGATTCAGTCTAACAGCTGTTTTATTTTATACAATAGATTTATACAGTGCAATGCAATGAAAATATATATATATACTGTATAAATATTATTAAATAGAGTGTAATGTAAGATTTCTGACCATTTTGTCGATAGGTAAAGAAGAACAATCACTGGCCATAAAAAATTTTTTTTTAAAAATGCCATAAATGTAAAGGAGTTGTTTAGGAGGTGAAAGAGTCGACTCTTATTTGTGTGAGTCAAATGATTCACTAATAAAGAGCTGGAATTCCCCTCACTATTAGATGTACAGTGTGTAGAGTAATGGACCCAAGATAGGACCCTGAGGGATTTCACACACACACACACACACACACACACACACACACACACACACACACACACACACACACACACACACACACACACTTTTTGCCTCATCGCTCCCATTCTCGCTGTAAGAAATAGAAATGGAGAGAGGAAAGACTGTGTGTGTGTGTGTGTGTGTGTGTGTGTGTGTGTGTGTGTGTGTGTGTGTGTGTGTTTCGTGGGCACACAGAATTATCTATCCCCCGGAAAATCCTGAATTAGGCACTGTGTGTGAGCGAGTGGTTAATTTTTTATCTGTCTCAGTGGACACTCATCACTCGGTTGCCAAATCTGCGAGAAGTGAATCGCTCTTATCTCCTCCAGCACGCTGTGTGAGCTCCACTTCATTATTCAGCTGGCAGCACATAACACAGAGTGACACACAAACCCCGAACACGAGCTGTATGTCCGAGACCACACACACACACACACACACACACACACACACACACACATCAACTTATCTTACCAAACAGCAGTTCGGACAGTAGCGCAGTTGCAAATCACAGCTTTATACGAATTATTCTAATACGTTATTGTTTCTATAGTAACAACAAGGACCTGTACAGCGGACGCTCCACATAAACAGATTAAAAAGCGTGTTCAAGTGACAAACTACTTTTTTTGTCTTATTAACTTGAAGAGAGAGAATAAAGAGAGGCTGGTGAGAGAACGATTGTTTCTAGCTGCTATAAGGTAAGTGAGAACAGGAACTACAACAATGATGTAACTATAAACAGATAAGTATGACGTGTCATTCTTTAATAAATACAACACTCATTTATTCTTTACATAATACACTCACACTTTAACCCCGTTATCATTTAAAAAAAAAAAATCTTTTTATTTATTTATTTATTTTTTTAACTCTGGAACCAGCTGTAGTGAGGGTCTTTCTCTCACTCTCTTTCTCTGATTAAAAAAAATTCAGACTTTCATTTTGCTCTGAAAACATCAGAAATGTGTCATTTTTAGCCAGGGAAGGAATTTGAGGCACTTCAGCCGCAGTTACTGATGAATACTGACTACATTATGAGATATTAATTCTGAAGATATCATGGAAAAGTGAAAAATATTTATACAGATTTAAGGAACTCTTAAAGAACTCTTGTTTTACATTAGATACAAAAACAGACGAAGTTATACAATGAGACAGACAGATAGATACAGAGACAGCAGGAGCAGTTACACAGACAGACATACAGACAGATAGGAAGGGAGGGAGACAGACAGACAGACAGACACACAAGTAGACCCAGGGAGACAGACAGGGAGCCAGGGAGACAGATAGAAAGACAGACAGGGGGACACAGGCAGACAGACAGGGAGACAGACACACAGGTAGGGAGATAGACAGACAGATGGGGAGACAGACAGATAGAGAGACAGAAAGACAGGGATACACGAAGACAGACATGAAGATAGGCAGACAGGGAGACAGGCAGACAGACAGACAAACAGACAGGGAGACTGACAGGGAGCCGGACACACAGACAGGGAGACAGACAGACAGACCGAAAGACAGACAGACAAAGAGACAGACAGAGAGGGAGACAGACAGAAAGACAGACAGACAGGACTGCAGACAGACATGGAGACAGATAGACAGACAGGGAGACAGACAGACAGGGAGACAGATGGGAATGCAGACAGACATGGAGACAGACAGACAGACAGGGAGACAGACAAGATGACAGGGAGACAGACAGGGAGACAGGAAGACAGACAGACAGACAGGTAAACATACAGGGAGACAGGAAGACAGACAGACAGACAGACAGGTAAACATAAAGGAATACAGACAGACAGGGAGACATACAGGGAGACAGACAGTCTAGCTGTAGAGTAATTGTATCTTCACCCTGCAGTAGATCAGTGTGAATACAGAATTAGAGTTTAATGCGCTTTATTGCCAGTAATTATGCAGCTGTTGTTTATTAATCAGTAAAATAAAAAGCAGTGGATTTAGAATTTTCTTTTACTCTGTAAACACACTGAATATTTTATAAACACCAAGAGTGTATGAACGTGACTTAATTCATCTGTAGTAGTTATCTATAGTATACACGGATTAGTGTTCAATTCAAATGATCTAAAAGTTTAAAAACGACCCCAGATTGTTTGCATTGTTATATCCCGAGGAGTGGATCAGGCGTTTAGTGTAAACGCTCCGGGAGAATCAGACTCACACATCACGCCTCTAACGACTGTGTGTGTAACAGCACCACTAACACACATAGATTTTCCCATTAACTTCTGATTCACGCCGCTGTAACTTACAAGTGACTGATACACGGACAAGAAAGCCGTAACTACGTCGTAACTCAGCCGTGAAGCGTCTCCGTCACTCATCCCGGTGTAGAGGTAGCGACACTCATCACACAGGTCCAATTCTTCTTAATTAAAATGTAATCAGACTTCTGACACATTCATTTATGATCTCCTGAGTGTGTGGATGTTTCTGCGCTTCTTCTTCCTGTTCTGTATTTATAGCTGCTGCATTTCGAGTCATCACTGCGCACCGATTACACACGCACATATGTGTCCCTCAGAACGAGCTGTTACTATAGAAACCCTAACGTTTTAGAACGAGCGCATTAACATAAACCTGCGCTACTGTCAGGGCTGCTGTTATAGAAAATTAATCAACACCTGACAACCAATCGGGTTTGAGAATTCAACAGCATCTCGAGATATGAATGCACAATGTAAGTAAATACAGTTTACATTCCTGGATTTGGAAATAATACAGTACGTTTGAGCTTCTGGGATGTTAAGAAGAGAATGTTAGCAAATTTAGATGTAAAGAGTGAAAGTACTGTATGCACGCTCTGAAACACTAGCCAAGGTTTTGTTTCTTCTCAGAATATGCAGTGTGTACTTGTAACACTTGTGTTGCTCTGTGTTCCTTGAACATCCTGTCTGGAGACATCTCCTTCCACCCTGTTCAGTAATGCACGGCCTGCACGGCTTATTCAGGGCAACGAGCCTTAAGGAAACACTTTATCCCCAAACACTAATGTTATTAATAATGAATGACAGCCAGTTGGGAACAGTTAGTGCTATGCAAATGAGAGCGGGCTAACAGGCCAACCGCTGGGTTTCAATCATCGTTAACTCCGTTAGCATTTTGGGGTGAACTTTTAAGGTTGAGGAAATTCATTAGCCCAATTTAGCATGTGTATGTACAGAGCTGGCTTGGGGCTGCAGTTTCAGACGTGAAAGTGTTTCCTCAGGAGTGTCCTCACACCAACAGATCAAACACTGGGTACAAGGTGCTGCTGGGAGGACGCCACATTTAAGATGGAAAATAGGAATAAAATAAACTCCAGTCTCATCTTGATCCAGAGTCTCATTCTGTTACTTGAGTGCTTGAAGGTGACAGCAGTGATCGATCAACAAGAAAGTAAATGCAGGAATGAATGGCTTATTTATTTTATTTTGATTGCAACTTGAAGAAAAAAACAAACAGCGCTGATATATTTATTTAACATTTTGGGGTTGGTTACAGTGTCATTGTGGGTGGGAACTGTGGTCTGACTGATTGTAACAATCAGTACAGTAACTACTTTCTGACTGGTTACAGTGGCATTATGGACAGGAAGTGCATTCTGATTGGTTACAGTAAATCCTTTCTGACTGGTTACAGTGGCATTATGGACAGGAAGTGTGTTCTGATTGGTTACAGTGGCATTACAGGCAGGAAGAGCGTTCTGATTGATTACAGTAGCATTACAGGCAGGAAGTGTGTTCTGATTGGTTACAGTGGTGTTACAACCAGGAAGAGCGTTCTGATTGGTTACACTGGCGTTACAGGCAGGAAGTGCATTCTGATTGGTTACAGTGGCGTTACAGGCAGGAAGTGCATTCTGATTGGTTACACTGGCGTTACAGGCAGGAAGTGCGTTTGGATTGGTTACAGTGGCGTTACAGGCAGGAAGTGCATTCTGATCGGTTACAATGGTGTTACAGGCAGGAAGTGCGTTCTGATTGGTTACACTGGCGTTACAGGCAGGAAGTGTGTTCTGATTGGTTACACTGGCGTTACAGGCAGGAAGTGCGTTTGGATTGGTTACAGTGGCGTTACAGGCAGGAAGTGCATTCTGATCGGTTACAATGCCATTACAGGCAGGAAGTGCATTCTGATTGGTTACACTGGCGTTACAGGGAGGCTGTTTATGATGAACAGAGCAGTGAGTTCATGAGTTAATGATCTTGAGCGAGTTTTCTTTAGCTGGAGTAAACCAGTGGACAGGTGGACCTGCAGGTTTTTCAGCTTCATTTCGTCTCAGTGAGAAGCAGGAAAGAGCCACGGCTCTATAAACAGGATCATTCTGACCCACAGCTGCACTTTCCTGTCCCTCAGAGGATTCACGCCTCAGTTTTTATCCTCTAAAGTGCATTCTTGGCGCAGTTCACATTAATGAGACGCGGGCCCGTACTGCCTGCAGCACAATGCTGTGAAGAAAAGAGCAAAACATGCGAGTGTGCAGGAAGCAAATAAACAGTCGATAAAAATCCATTATTAATAACACAGACCTAAAGCAAGATGTATGTAGGTGGAACAGGTATACGTGTGTGTTTGTGTGACCTTCCACCCTACTGTGAGGAGAGCACTCGTGTTAATCTGGTCTGAAGTCGTGTCCTCCGTGGCTTCTCCCTCGTCAATTATGCACACATTAATATTTTATGAGTGCAGCTGGGTAATGCAGCACACGGCACGGCATCAAAGCAGGACATAATGACACGGGATTACAGACGTAGAGACAGACAGCAAGAGACAGTGACAGATCGAGAGATAGAAACACACACTGAGACGAAGAGTGAGATCATCTGATGTATAAAAATGATCCTGTGAAGAAACATTGACAGGTTGCCAGGTCTCAGCAAAATGTCCAGCTACTACATTTGAAAAAAAAAAAAAAAACTGTACAAAAAGACCTGAAACGAGCCCAAAGATGCTGCTGCTGTAGGACCGAACAGTGAACATATAGTAGAGCTGGGAGATATGATGACATAATATTTATATTGTGATAAATTCTGTCACAATACTCTTTTCTGAGATATTGCAGGTATCATGATATCTTTATAAAACTTACAATATAACCTCTTTATATAACTTTTCAACTTTCATAGCCGTGACAAACTCTGTTGATCTGATAACATTTTGTACTGAACCTTTAAAATGGTGAATCTACTTTCAGTTTTCAGTTTATTTTGTAGACATTGTAGAGTTTTTCATGAGTTGGTTTTTTTTTTCTTCTTTTTTTGTCTTTTTTTTTTTTTTAAATTGCAGTTGGATCTATCTGACCTGTATATTGTGATAGATACCTAAAAAAATAAAGTATTGTGAATTTTTAAAGCTACAAAATGGTTTTCCTCACCTGATGTGCTTTTCCCATCGTGTCTCTTGAAGTCTCAGCTTTCTTTACTCTATGAAAAACAAATGTACGTAGTCATAGTTGATTCTTATTTCAGACTCGAGTGCTCTCCTTGACATTACTATGTAGCTAGCCTACCCACTCAAAAAGGCACTCTGACCTGAATCACTGTAATATCAGCACAGCCGCTACAACAGAAATAGTTCTGTAAATCGTAGATACACTCTCTGATCTTACACTTTCCCTTTGTTTGCTGAAAATGATCTTTAAAAAAAGTTATTTGCTATAAATTAGATCTTGGTAGCCACGATATTTAAACTAGGCCAAAAAACACAACTTCCCTTTTTTCCCCCACCCATAACCTTGTTCCAAAATAAGCACAATTTGGCATAAAAATTGTAATCCTGGCAACCCGAAACACAAGGCTTTTTCCACTGTAGTACTGAGGTTTTGGCACCTGAAAACTCCAAATTGGCTCCTGGTCCAATAGAAAACCATTGAATTTTCCATCAGCGGTTCCAGTTGTATCGTTTTTGGTACCTGCTCAACACTGGTACCAAGAGGACCTACAGGTAGACTTCCACTGAGGTTCTGGAGTCTTAACTAACCCTTACTAAAGGGTACTAGAACAATCTTCTTTGAGAACCCTTTAGTTGATATTGTTCTAGAACCCCTTAGTGAAGATTGTTCTAGAACTCTTAATTAATATATTTCTAGAACCCCTTAGTTAAAATGGTTCTAAACTCCTTTAGTTAAGATTGTTCTATAACCCTTTAGTTAATATATTTCTAGAACATTTAGTTAAGATTGTTCTAGAACCCTTTAGTTAATTTTGTTCTAGAACCCTTTAATTAATATATTTCTAGAACACTTTAGTTAAGATTGTTCTAGAACACTTTAGTTAAGATTGTTCTAGAACACTTTAGTTAAGATTGTTCTAGAACCATTTAGTGAAGATTGCTCTAGAACCCTTTAGTTAATATATTTCTAGAACCTTTTAGTTATGATTCTTCTAGAACCCTTTAATTAATATATTTCTAAAACCCTTTAGTTAATATATTTCTGGAACCATTTAGTTAAGAGTGTTCTAGAATCCTTTAGTTAATTTTGTTCTAGAACCCTTTAATTGATATATTTCTAGAACACTTTAGTTAAGATTGTTCTAGAACACTTTAGGCAGTATTGTTCTAGAACCTTTTAGTTAATATATTTCTAGAACCTTTTAGTTATGATTGTTCTAGAACCCTTTAATTAATATATTTCTAGAACCCTTTAGCCAAGATTGTTCTAGAACACATTAGTTAAGATTGCTCTAGAACCCTTTAGTTAATATATTTCTAGAACCTTTTAGTCATGATTGTTCTAGAACCCTTTAGTTAATATATTTCTGGAACCATTTAGTTAAGACTGTTCTAGAACCCTTTAATTAATGTACTTCTAGAACCCTTTAGTTAATTTTGTTCTAGAACCCTTTAATTAATATATTTCTAGAAAACTTTAGGCAGTATTGTTCTAGAACACTTTAGTTAAGATTGTTCTAGAATCCTTTAGTTAATATATTTCTGGAACCTTTTAGTTATGATTGTTCTAGAACCCTTTATTTAATATATTTCTAGAACCTTTTAGTTATGATTGTTCTAGAACCCTTTAGTTAATATATTTCTAGAACCTTTTAGTTATGATTGTTCTAGAACCCTTTAATCAATATATTTCTAGAAACCTTTAGTTAAGATTGTTCTAGAACCCTTTAGTTAAGATTGCTGTAGAACCCTTTAGTTAATATATTTCTAGAACCTTTTAGTTATGATTGCTCTAGAACCCTTTAATCAATATATTTCTAGAAACCTTTAGTTAAGATTGTTCTAGAACCCTTTAGTTAAGATTGCTGTAGAACTCTTTAGTTAATATATTTCTAGAACCTTTTAGTTATGATTGGTCTAGAACCCTTTAATCAATATATTTCTAGAACCCTTTAGTTAAGATTGTTTTAGAATAATTGTGAGGTTTTATTGGCCTCATCATTTAGAGGAAGTTGCTTGACACGTGTTCACCTCAGTAAAGTCATTTAATATTCGCCATTCAGCAATATTCTAGCTATAAATAACATAATAATGTTGAATATCACACACAGAGCCAAACACAAACCATCTGTTTAATAAGGACATTTGGGGGAAGTTTTGCTGAGACAGACTTGTTAAAACACAAGCCGTATTGCTCCTTGTTGTTATGGTTACAATGACACTAAACGTCCTTCCTCAGTTAAGATTACATGTAGAGTGCATAGAAATTTTATAAAGGGTGTAACGAATCAATCATTACTAGCATTATTCTTTTCCACCAGAATAATGTAATGGATCAACTTTAAACATGAAAAACGAAACAGAAGCGCACGCTTGGATTCGAAGCACCTTTTTAAAGGAGACGAGTTTTAAAGCGTGCCCGCATTATCTACCAGAATGTGTAGTAACTCGGATGAATCTGCAACATTTAAAAATATTCTCCACCAGTTACAGTTTATGTAACGAATTAAAAAAATGTTTAACACGTTTAAATGTATTCTCCAATTTATATAAGGAATTAGCTCGAATGGCGTGAAACATATCTATATATCTAATCAACGCGTGCTGTGACCAGTTATAAATATACATCAGCCATGAAAGGGAATTCATGTATGTGCACATATACATATAGATAATCAATTACAACGGATTATAATTAATTATGACTATGTATGTGGTCTAGATCAGCTTTTAGGATTAGTTGTAGTCTAGTTTAGATTTATGAACTCTAAAGAGGGAGTTTATTATTCTGGCCAGGAAGGATTAACCCACGAAGTTTGTTATTAAAGATTAGAGCGGGTAATCGAGATTGCAGCATTTAATTTACTCATCACGTAACATAACAGAGACAAATCAAGCGTGGGATAATAGATTTTAATAACTAGATGTAACTATGGATACACACGACTAACTCTAAGCAAAACATACATATGTACATCTATATACAAGGAAAGAAAAGGCATAGAGAGAAAGTATTGAAATAAAAGGGAATGGCAGACAAAAACACAACTAATTAGCCTTTTTCAAAACCAGCAACGAACTTAAATCTCCTGTAAACAGGGATACAATCTTAAACACAGATATAGATCCATTAACTATACTTGCATGGCTTCGGTTTGGAAGTTCGCACGAGGTCGTGTAGAGTTCACTGATTCATCGTGCCATTTTGAAAAAGGCGTGGCGCCGTGAGGCGGTTGCATCCTTTGTCCGGGAGAGAGAGATCCTGGCTTCCTCTTCCTGGGGCACGTGGCCCCGGGGGAGAGAAACCGGAAGGAACATAGAAGTGAATGAAGAGAGACTGAAGACTGACTAGACTGAGGAGAAAAGTTTCAAAGCGTGGTGTTTATATTATATTATATTTATATTATAAATGAAATTAAGAGAAAGCATGAAATGATGTATCCCATTGCAATATCATATGCATAATCAATCAGGGTATCTCGAGACTTGTAAAGAATATTACAAATAAAACCTGGTTACAGACATTTAAAATGATATCCTAAATTAAAACGATCTAAAATCATTAAGGTTAGGTTACATGAACGCACAATATATGCAAACACGAAAGCATCACACTGTTTGGACATCGAATAATTACATATAATTACATGTTACATTAAAAAGAGAGAGATTTCTCCATTGTGTGTGTAAGGTAAGCTTGTGTGTGTGTGTGTGTGTGTGTGCGTGTGTGTGCGTGAGCGTGTAGGTAGCTTGTGTGTGTATGTGTGTGTGTGTGTGTGTGTGTGTGTGTGTGTGTGTACCAATGGGGAAAGGTTGGTCGTTAGCATTCCAAAGGTATCTGGTCAAACTGGAGCCAGAGTGGTCATTAAACAGATAGGGACTTACAGCTCAAAAGAAACAAAAGAAACTTCTGTGCTAAGCCCAGGTTGATTCAGAAATCAGTTTGATACCGTCAGACGTTACAAGGGAGTCATGTTTGAAGTGTGTATGAACAGTTCATCTGGAAACTAGAAAGCAAAATGAATTCATTCAGACTGACGGAAATCTTTTCACATAACCACAACCAGTGAGACAGACTGAGAGAGAATAAAAATAAAAAAGTCAACTGATATATAGACAGTCACAGAGATGTAGAATGAAAAGGGAAAAAGCACAGGACAGTGAGAGTTATAGAGAGACAGTGAGACAGATTGAGGCAGAAAGAGTGACAGCAAGACAGTGTGAAAAAGACAGAGAGACACTGAGAAAGAGACAGTGATACAGAGAGCAAGGCAGAGAAAGGGAAAGAGAGGGAGAGAAAGACAGAGAGAGGCAATATGGGTGCAACAGAGAGAGGAGAGATCAGAGAGATAGACAGGAAGGAAGGACAGACACTGAGAGAGATAGACAGACAGTGAGAGGGAACAAAAGTACAAGCAAGGCAGTGAGACAGGCAGAAAGACAGAAAGAAGTAAAGATAGTGAGACACCGAGACTGAAGCAAGAATGAGAAACAGAGGTGGAGAGAGACAGACGGAAAGGCAGAGAGAGAAACAGAACGGAAAAGTAAGAAAAGATACTGACAAAAAAAAAATAAAAAATCCAGAGAGACAATGTGTGTGAGTAACAGTGTTTATCAGCTTGGGCACAAGCTGCAGGGTCTGTGTGTGTGTGTGTGTGTGTGTGTGTGTGTGTGTGTGTGTGTGTGTGTGTGTGTGTGTGTAGGGTGTTATTTATGAAGAAGGATTGCCAACAAATTAAATTTCAAAAAAGGAGTGAAAAGGCAATAGAGGAAGGAAGAAATAGAAGGCTGAGATTGGAATTGAAATGGAGGTTAAAAAAATGATGCCACAGGGAGAAAAGAACGCTGTGATAAAAACAAATACAAAAAGGCACTCAGCTTCTTTTAAAGGAATAAATGTGAGTGTGAATAATGTGGAAATTGGGTGGGGAAATAGCAGGAGAATAAATCCCAGGGGACGTGTGCTGTCCTGCTGAGTGGTTGAAGTGCTTCTCCATGCAGCACTGATTGCGCAGGTTATGAAGGCCAAACACAACTAATTTCACACGGTCAGGGTTAAACATACGTGTGAGGAGTGAATCTTGAAGATGTTTCACTACTCAGACAAATGGATGGGAAAAAAGAGAAAGCCTCCCAGACAAGTAGAAGTGTTCTTCAGGATTAGAGCAAGATGCCTTGACTTGCCATGACTACACATTCGAATCAGTTCCTGGAAGAGTGAACATGATCACAGACACAGCAGGCATGTAGATAGCGGTAGATTTGGGCCTGCTGGTCCTGGGGCACTTCTGGTTCAGGGGTGCTGCTGGATCTAATGGTACTGTTTTAGGGGCAGTGCTCATCTTGGTGGGGGGAGGTATAGGGAAAAGGTGCTAGATCAGGGATGGTTCTTGTTTATGGGTGGTACTGGATCAGGGATGGTTCTGGGTTAGAGGTGGTTCTGGACCAAATGGCACTGTTTGTAGGGGCAGTGCTGGGTCTGGAGTGCTTCTAGATCAGGGGCAGTGTTGGTTGTGGGCTGGTGCTGGATTGGGGTTGTTCTGGTTTAGGGGTGGTGCAGGATCTGGCACAGTGATGCTTCCAGGGTGGTGGTGGCATGGGGCAGTACTGGTTCTGAAGTGCTGCTGGATCTGATGGTACTGTTTGTACAGGCAGTGCTGGGTCTTGCGTGGTGCTAGCTCAGGTGGTGCTGCATCAGGCATGGGGATGGTTTTGAGTTGTTGCTGTATTAAAGGTGGTTATGAGGCAAGGTTAGTGCTGTAGAAGGGGCGGTGCTGGTATAGGGGTTGAGCTAGATCTGGGGCAGTTTTGGTTTAGGGGTGTTTAGTCAGTGGCAGTGCTGGGTGTGGGATAGTGCTGGTGTGGGAGCAGCTCTTGTTCTTGTCACAATGCTGTTTGGATATTGATTTGGCTCTGGAGACGCTGGTTATGACTGTACTGATTCTGATGGAGCTGTTTCTGAGGTGTTGCATTTTCATCCTGGTTGTGGTGCTGGTTATGATAATGTTACTTCTGGAGGTAGTGCTGGTCCTGATGCTGTTGGTTTTGTGGGCAATGCTGGTTCTTGGGAAGGTGTTGGTTCTTGAGCATGCTGTGAATATGATCTTTGTTGGTTCTGGTGGTGGTTTTGATTTTGGTAATGTATTTTTAGTTTCCAGCATTGGTTCTTAAATAGTTGCTGCTTGCAGGTTTGTACTGGTTTAATTGGAAGCAGCTTTATTTATCATACTGATATCAGAGCTGTTGGTTCCAGTTTTGCAAATTATGTAGGTTAAGATGCAGAACTAGTTTTGTGAGAAAAAAATGAAAGAGCAAAATGTATCTTCGTACCCAAAAGGTGTTTAGGGTTTTTCTCGAGCACTGATTGGGTGGCAGCTGAGTAGTTTCTGATGTGAAATAGGGCTTGCCTAGCCCTGAGTGTATGTGATATGTGTTTCTCAGTGTTCCCTCTCTCTGTTTCCCTCAAAAAAGCTAAAAGCAGACGAGGTTCTTCGTTTCCTTAGCTGTGTCAGTTTGTGAGGCTTAAATGATGTATTTCAATCAGTGTTTGTTTGTATGTCATTGTACTGGATTTGCTTGATCTGAAACATCTTAAGATTTTGGTTTTCTTGAAAAATATTCAGTATGAAATTAGAAGCTCAGTTCTCAGAGCAACAAAATGTTGCTCAGTTTAAGTGCTGCTTCATGAACCACAGTCCAGTCTTGGCTTGGACTTATCTTGGTCTTGGGCATTGGTCTCACTACATATGGTCTTGGTCTTAATCAGGAGTTTGTAAAAAATGATGTTTATGTTGCATTTTCTTTTTACATGCACAAAATTTAACTTGGAGTAATACCGGTTGGCAGAATGCACAAATGAAACGATTATTCAAGGGCAAAGTTTTTCTTGGCTTTGAATTATGTGTAAATATGGACCCTACATAAAGGAATAATCTCACACATACCAATTCACAAGCACTATTCAGGTGATTTAGCATAATTAAGAAAAGGTTAATCTTTTCAAGAAGTATGATTAGTTATGACGCCACATCCTGCTTTTTTGTACTACATCCTGCACGTAACTGCACGTAAATGCACATTAGAGTGACATGTAAAATAGTGTGAAGTGGATGAGGTAAGCTGCGGGAGGCTTTGCGTTAGCACTCAAAAATCCGAATCGAGACAATTTACCCAGTGATGCGACGTCAGAAAGACAGGACGCAGGAGTGTGAATGACGGAGAACCAGAAATGAATAGAGAAAGTGAAAGAAAGAGGGAAATTAAGAGGGGAAAAAAAGGGAGACAGCAAAAAATAAGTGTGAGAGGGATAGAGCAAGAGCAATTCCCTCACTGACAGTGTGATGAGCGGTGCTTGGTACAAGCTCTTCGCTCTTCTTTATTACTTAGTGCTCTCTAATCCCAGAGTGAGAAACTAAAATTAGCACATTAGAGACTGGAATGTTGCAGCGGAGCACAGCGTGGCAAACCGAAGACGCTTCGGCGTGAAAAAGTGTGTTATTACAAGGATATTGGTGGTAAAGCGGCTTTATTACTCATCTCTGGTTATTAAAGGATCTGGGTTACTCAGCTTTTGGTTTTAAAGGAGCTGTTATAACTCAAATCATATCTCAGTATGAGATGAAGTGTTTTTTTACTTTATTAAAGGCACACAATTAATCTGGAGGTTACTGAACTCTGAGTGTTAAAGAAGCTCAGAGGTATATAACTCTGAGCTCTGAGGGTATTTAAAAAATGACCTCTATTACTCTGTATCACTACAGTAGCTCTTTAAGTAGTAGCTCTTGGTATTAAAGGATCTCTAGTACTCATGGATTGGTACTCATTAATACTCATCTGTTAGTGTTAAACTTTATTACTCCGCTCCGTGTATTAAATGTGCTCTATTGCTCGGCTCTCAGTATTAAAGTAGGCCTCTTACTGAGCTCTGGGTATTAAATGCACTTTATTACTCAGTTCCTAGTACTAAAAGAGCTCTATTATTCATTTCTGAATATCAATAGAGCTGTATTTTTCTGATCTGGGTATTAATTACTCAGCTTTGGGTATTAAAGGAGATACTAAAGGCTACTGAACTCTGAGTGGAAAAGGAGCTCAGAGCTCTGTTACTCATTTCTGGGTATTAATGTAGTTCTATTACTCTGTGCTGAATATAAAAAGTGCCTCTATTACTCAGATTTTGGTATGAAATGAGCTCTGTTATTGGTTTTGGGGTATTAACAGAGTTCTGTTACTCATGTTTGGGTATGAAAGGGGTTCTATGACTCAGTTTTTAGTATTAAAGGAACTTTTGTTCTCACCAGTGAGTATGAAATGAGGTCTGTTTCTCAGCTCTGACGAATAAAGGAGCTCTTTTACCCCAGTCTGTATATTAAAGAAGCTCCATTACTCATGTCACAGTATTGAAGAAACACTATTACTCAACTCTTTCCTTCTCACCTTTAAAACTCAGGTCTAAGTATTAAACAAGCTTTATCACTCATGTCTGGAAGTTTATTACTCATGTCTAGGTATTAAAGGAACTTTATTACGCCACTTTGAGTATGAAAGAAGCACTATTACTCAGCTCTTTCCTCCTTCCTCACCTTTAAAGGTCCTCAGGGCAGCATACACAAGCCGCTGTAAACTCTCTTCAGCGTATTATGGGTTTTGACTGATTATGACCCTCTGGGTCTCAAGGCATATTTTTGTAGATAAGATGTACAGGAGTGGGAGCGAACACACACACACACACACACACACACACACACACACACACACACACACACACACACACACACACACACACACACACAGGGCCCGTATCAGGGTAATGATGTGTATAAAAACACCAGATGTTTAACCCCAGCAAGAACAGTGACAAAACACAAGCTGGCTGGTGTCTGGGCTCAGTGTGGATGATAAACTGCCTGCTGCTTTATGGAGTATAAATTACACACAACAACAACAAACAACAATGAGCTGCATCCTTTACATCATTCT
>CM042545.1:21737206-21744706 GCA_023630585.1 Cranoglanis bouderius | reverse complement strand
AAATTTTCCGTAGTGCATGAGTGTGTGTTTGTGATTGTGCCCTGTGATGGGTCTGAGTGTTGGGTAGTCCATGTTTTTAGAGCTCTGACTCATGGTTAGTTATAGTCCTTAGGGCTCCTACTTTTGGTTATTCTCAGATTTCTCACTCATCGGTAGTTTCAGTCTTTAAGGACTCTTACTCCAGGTTGGTCCCAGTCATTCTTGCTCTGGATCTTAGTTAGTACCAGTCTTTCTTGCTTTGGCTGTTAGTTAGTACCAGTCTTTAGGGCTCCAGTCTGTCTTGTTTTGGCTGTTAGTTAGCCCCAGTCTTTTGACTTATCATTCTAGTCCTGGTCTTTTGGACTCTGTCTCTTAATTAGTCCGAGTCTTTAGGGCTCTGGCTTTTAGTTAGCCCAGGTCTTAGACTTCTCACTCTTGGTTAGTCCTGGTCATTTAGACTCTGGCTCTTAGTTAGTCCCAGTCTTTCTTTCTCTGGCTCTTAGTTAGTCCCAGTTTCTCTGGCTCTTAGTTAGTCCCAGTCTTTCCTACTTAGTCACAGGGTTTATAATGTCTACATTTTCTTATTTGGGTGTTTCTGACTCTTGTCATCTCTGACTCTGGGGTTTTGCTTGGAGGACAATCTCTGGTAGAGTGTGTTGTTAAAAGACTTTCATTGCTTTCTTCCTCATCCTATACTATACTAGCACGGGTCTGTGAGGGGTCACTGATTTCGCCTGTACAGTGTGTAATTTCCACTTAGAGGGTGATGATGCAGCTCCAGACCAAACAGAGATGTTGTCAGTGTTTGGATCAGCGGAGCTTGTGACAGCCTTTCTCTTGAACATGTGAAAAGTTTGTGTAGATCTTCCAAAATGAAGTTTCTGTCAGAACGACATAAAGGGGAAAGAGTTCTTCAGGGAACATGCTACAGTGCTATTAATATTAATACTGAAGTGAGAGCCTCACTTACTGTCTTTATTCTGTTTAAACTGTTCTTTTTAGAATTTATCATCTGCAAACACACACACACACACACACACACACACACACACACACACACACACACACACACACACACACACACACACAGAGACACACACATACACACTATATTTCTCAGCTCATGACAACTCTGAGTGGATGAAAGTCTCGAGCTCTTTAATCCCCCCTGTTCTTCACTTCATTCTGATTATTGTGGTGTGTCATTGAACTGCTGACATTCTCCTTTTTCTCTCAGAAATGTGTGTGTGTGTGTGTGTGTGTGTGTGTGTGTGTGTGTGTGTGTGAGTGCACTCATTTTTGGGATGACAGCACGATGCTAAAGTGGCTTTACGCCTTTAATGTGACAGCCCAATTTCCTCTCTGCCAGTCTGGGCATTGCCTTGAGAGACAGCACACACACACACACACACACACACACACACACACACACACACACACACACACATACGCACACACACACACACACACACACACACACACACACACACACACACACACACTGGCAAAATAAGGACAGAGGAAATACAATTGTATTTAAGTCTGTGTTGATCAGTCATATATTATTTAATTATAAATAAATTAACGAACAAAAAACACAAATAAATAAATAAATACATACATAAATTCAGCCTTGACTTTAAAAGTAATGTAATGCGCATTCAGCCCCAAACTTTAAGGTTTGTGTGTGTATGTGTGTATGTGTGTGTAGAGAATCAGTTCTCTGTTGGAGCCAGGTGAACCTGTTGAACCTGACTGTGTGTGTGTGTGTGTGTGTGTGTGTGTGTGTGTGTGTGTGTGTGCGTGTGTGTGTGTGTGTCTTTGTGTGTGTAATCTGCTCCACACTCCATCATGACTCCTACCACAGAGCCCCTTTGTTTTAAAATCAGACCTGACGCTTTTTCCCCGATGCTGCTTAATTTCATGTCCGACACTGATCTCTCTCTCTCTCTCTCTCTCTCTCTCTCTCTCTCTCTCTCTCTCTCTCTCTCTCTCTCTCTCTGTGGTTAATGAAACATGGCTGTAAGATGGCCAATAATGATGCAGTGAAACGTGCCGGGATCCAGCCGAGCCTAAGATGCTGTAATTGCTCATCCTGAGAACGGGAGAAAGAGAGAGAGATACACAGAAGTGTGTTGCTCATTCAACATATTTCTATTATATTCAATGAGTGTTTTATTAAATGTTCATGAACCTTTTTTTTTTTTTTTTTTTTTTTTTTTAAATGAAGAGAAAACTCTCCCAGTGGGTGTGTCCTAATATCTTAATATGCAGCTTGACTGACTGTGTGGAGTTCCACATGTTCTCCCCGTGCCCATATGGGTTTCCTCCGGGTTCTCTGGTTTTCCTCCCACCTCCCAAAAACATTCTGGATTAGCTACACTAAATTATTCCCACAGTCCTCATATAAAATGGGTTCTTCATGGGTTCTTCATGGGTTCTTCATTACACACTCTGGTTGTGAAACACTCTGTAGTAGGGTTCTACACAGAGGAAACCTTTAAGGCTTCCTCTAGAGGAACAACCAAAGAACCCTTACCAGTTCTAGATGTTGATGGCATCCCATCCGGAGTTTATCCAACCTCACACCCAGTGTTCCCGGGATAGGCTCTGGATCCTATTGGAATGAACATTGTGAACATTGTACGGGTTCTACATATCTTAAGGGGCAACCTGAGTGTGGGTTGGAACCTTTATTATTGTTTTTTTCTAAAAGTGTAAAAGGATATGCAAACTAAACGCCAAAATAGGACCGACACTTTCCACCAGTCATTGCCACCTTGCAGCTCTAGGGTCCTCGATTTGATCCTGATCCCATGTGGGTTTCCTCTGGGTTATCCAGTTTCCTCCTACCTCCCAAAACATCTCAGTAGGTCCATTGGAGACTCAGATTTGCCCCTAGTAGTGAATGAGTGTATTGGTGTCCTGTGACCGAGTGGTGTCCCATCCAAGGTGTGTTCCCACTTCTCCAGGATAGACTCCAGATCCACCACCACCCTGACCAGGATTACTATAGAAAGAATGAATGAATGAATCCAACATAGGTTGGATAAAGGGGTTTATCCAATGTACCCAAAGGTCTATAAATGTGTGTGTCAGTGTGTACTGTACACCAGTGTTATAATGTTACAGAAGTGTGTAAATGTATGAATTCAGCTTTACACTTGTCTTCCTCAGCGTGGTAGCTACATTACAACAGCTCAGATCTCTGGCCCCTGCTTATCGATCCCATCTACTGATAGTTGTACACAAGACCCTGGCTGGATGTCATATCCCATCAGGCCGTGCGTTCCAATAATGCCTAATGACCCATGTGGGGAAGCGGGCTTGAAAACAATATTCGCGTCTTTCCCGACAATTAGCAGCGAGCGGATCGATGGCTGTCTGAGGTTTTCATTATGATAGCAGAGAGATTGCGGTGATGTAGTGGTGGGTGGACGAGTGGAAATGAAGCTGAACATGAAGAGAGATGAGCTGCAAGCTCTGTCGATTTTATTTCTGTCTCTCCATGTTTTTTTTTAAGCATCCTCCCATCCACATCTCTCTCTCTCTCTGTGTGTTCTAAAGTGGTGTTAGCAGTGTTGATTTTCTGAGGAACCCAGGAGAGGAACTCCATCAGGGTGTTAATCAGACACAGAGCCAGACAAGCTGACACAGTCTCTCCCTCTCTTCTGTGGTCTTCTTTTCTCCTCAAACATCTCATACACTTCTCAAGCTCTTGTTTTCTCCACAACCACCACTGTCCATTTTTATATTTTTCTTTATATTTCTTCTTGTCTTCTGATATCCCCAGGTTTATTCAGGTGTTCCATTCTTTCTCATGTCATTTCTCTAGACCTTCATTCTCCCTCTCGTCTTTTCTGGTTTCTCTTGGCATTGAGATCTCCTCGCCTTATCTCTCCTGGTTTCTGCAGAAGTTCATTCCTCCTCATCTATTTAGGTCCCTCCAGACCTTCTTTCCTCCTCTCCTCTCTTCATTCTTGTTTTTTCCATTCACTTCTACTCTGCACCCTCATTCTCCTAGTTTCTCCCAGGAAGAAATTATTATTTTCTCTTATTTTTGTTTCTTCTTCTTATTCCAGTTTCTCAAGACCTTCTTTCCTCCTTTTCTATTTTTCCTCTCTCAGTACCTTGAGACCTTTACCTATTTTCCTTTCTGCCTCTTCACTTTTCATGTCCTCTTAATGATTTACTAATTTCTAATTGATTTCCTCCTGTTTTCTCCAGATCTCCCTTTCTCCTATCAGCCCTTCTCTCTACATTCTCCCCTACTTTTTTGTTTTAGATCTTCATTCTTCCTGATCTCTCTCCTTTATTTTAGTTTCTTTCTCATCCCTGTTCCATCCTGCTTTTTCAAGCCTCACTCATTCATTCATTCATTCATTCATTTTTGCTGTTGCTGGTTTATTAAGACCATCATTCCTCCTCTCATCCCTTTTATCTCCTGGTTTCTCCAGAAGTTTATCCATTCTCTCATCCTTCCAATTCTGGTTTTCCAGATGTTCATTCCTCCTCATCCTCCTTGTTTCATCTAGTTTCACCGGGTCTCCCCCATCCCCCCCCACCCACAGTCACACAATTTTCTCTTCTGGTTTCTCACGAACTTCTTTCCTCCTAAATATTTTCTTCTATTTTTCCAAACCTTCTTATCTTTTTCCCCATCCTGATTTTCCCAGGCCTTTATTCCCTCCCTTCTCCTACTTCTACTCTGTTTTTTTGTTCTCTTTCCTTTTGTTTGGTTTCTGTATCTCTTCTTTGTTCCATCCTGCTTTCTCTGAACGTTCATTCCTCCTCTCCACTGTTGGATTATTAAGACCAGCATTCAACCTCTCATCTCCTTCTCTCTTGATTTCTCTAGATCTTCATGTATTCTCTCACCCCTTTCCTCTCAGGGGTTCTCCAAGCCTTCGTTCCTCCTTCATTTCCTTTGAGAAATAGTTTAAACATATAGGACAAGTTCTATTTGTGCGTTCAATCAGGAAAACACCAAACTGTACATTCTGTGACCCTCTGTAGAACCTGATGATGTACACACAAGGTCAGAGGGTACATAGATCACCAGCAGTGTGTGTGCTTCATTATGCATGAGCCTTGTCCCGGGCCCGATACACTCCTCAGCACTGTTTTCTCATTAGAAAGTGGAGAGAGAGTGTGTGTTACATGTCACATGCATGCATTAATACTGAAACCTGAGAGAGAGAGTGTGTATCATGTTGATGTTTATTCGTCCCCTCATTATTCAGGTGTATTGGTTTTCAGTAAGAGGAGATGATTGTTTGAGAGTCTCTTGAACACAACTCTTGTCGTGAGCTAATCAGTGTACTATGACATTTAATTCCTTCCACATCATTCACGCATTATTTGTATTTTTATTTTATTTGTGCCAGCCCAGGTTGTCGGTGTCTGAGTGTGATTGTAAACTGAAGCCTCACTCACTGAAAGTATGTTAGCACCAGCAATCAACTTACACATACAGATGTGATATAAGTATAGTATAAAATGCTTGTAAAGAATACACTTTTGTTTCATGCATCCAATCAGGAAAAAAAAAAAAACAAAAAAACAAAAAAAAACTTTCCAGGAGTCTCTGAAGGACTTTCCTGACATAGACAATCCACTTTTAGGGACTAGATTATGATTCAATGTAGGTGATGACAAACCTGTCAAGCATATCTTTGAGTATATCATTAATAAAAGCCTGAAAGACTGAGGAGGCGTTGATCAAGCCATAGAGCATTATTATATATTCATCATGTCTTCATGTGTTGAAAAATCCTATGTTCCACATGTCCCCCTTCAAAGAGGTTGAGTTTCAAGAATATGGAGGTAGAAAAACTGTTTAAAAATGGTTCTAATGCTTATGGAACAAGAGGCAGTAGATATCAATACCTGACGGTTATCTGGCTGAGACCCCCATTGACAAAATACATGCTTCTTTGTTCAGCAGGAAGAAGAGCCACACTAAGGCAGGACAAATGGAAGGTCTGATGTAACCTTGACTAAAAGCTTCTGAGATGTAGTCCTCCATGGATCTGTTTTCCATGGGGGTTAAAGGGTATAAAAGAGAACTAGAGAGCTATCAATAGCTCAATTGTATAGTTTATGATATGGGGTAGTGCCCAGGTCACAGCTTAGCTGAGAAATTCCCTGAACTCAGGGTAACATTCAAGACAGGACAGTAGATTGGTTTATCTCAGGATTCTTTTAATGTACAATGGGTTCCAGATATGTTTTCATGGCATTGACGGGGAACAGATGGTGATCTCTTGTTCAAACCATGAGATTTTTGAGTTTGAGTTTTTAGTCCATGAGATCACTCTGAAGGTTAGCCGAGCCATAGGGTATGCTCGAGACATAGGGTATGCTGCTGCAGGTTCAAGTCCATGACCACGTCCTTTCTAAGACCTTGTTGGTGATGAGAGTGGGATTATTTCATCCACTTCTGGCAGACATTGTGAGGAATATAAGTTGCCCCTGTCTCGGGGTGAGGAGATATCCCACCTCTCTGCCATCAGGTGGATGTTAAACACATTATGTAAGAATTTGACAAAGTGCTCATATGAATCTGTAGCTTCACCTCTGCTGATCCAGACAGCGATGAACCATCTTACTGCTTTTGCTATAAGGAGCAGGGGTGGAAAATCTACAGAGGACCCCTGGACACTAGCCAGTCGTGGGCATCTGTAAGCTCATTTATGCAGAAGAAGGTAGAGAGCACTGTCCTCTAGGTATGTTATGCAGCATGAGCATCAGTTTGAAAAGAAAAAAAAAAATCAGAGCTTGGCTTCACATGTCTAGGAGGAAGCATGTGTTTGCCCAGCCTTTCCCGGTTGGTAGTGGTCGTGTGATAATGGAGAGTTAGCTAGTGAGCGAGGATTGGCCTAGGACTAAACTGTGGATAAAATGACAAATCTACTTGAGTACAAATGAAAAAGCATTTACATTTAACCATACTCAAGTATTCAAGAGTTAAAAAGTAAATATTTTTTACCACAAGTCCATCATGCCTGATCCTGATACTAGCTAGCTAGTCATAAGAAAAATATTCTGCTAACTCAGATCTGTTACGTAACTTGGGTGAAGAGTCAGGTAGGATGCACTCTCAGGGGAAAGTGGTCAGTTTATTAGAAACGAAAAAAACACCAGGCACATTCAAAAGTGAAAACATCAACATAATAAATAAAGAGCAATCGCAAGGTTTACAGGGCAAAAATCCAGGAAGAGAAATCGCAAGGTTTACCGGGCAAAAATCCAGGAAGAGAAATCGCAAGGTTTACAATCTACTTCATTCTAATACAATTCAGTTCAATATCATTTTCGTTCGATCTAACTCAATACTCCGCAAAGATCTGGACAAACTTAGGGGTTTTAGTATCCAAGGAAATTAAGCGCGAATCAGAAGTAATACATGACACCTGGCAATAATAATTAGAAAATAACCATAGAACCAATGACCAAACATGGGAGGAAACATAACAGGCGAACCAATGAGGAAACGGGGGCAGAGACATGACGTAAACA
>CM042545.1:21694706-21732206 GCA_023630585.1 Cranoglanis bouderius | reverse complement strand
TTTGTATTGCTAAAGCGTGGGTACAGACAAATTAGAAAATAACTACAGAAATAAATAAGTAGAAACAAATGTACATACGTTCAACAAAACACTCAAACAGAAACACTAGTAACGAGGCTCTTAGAACCCTGAGAGGAAAAAATAAATAAATAAATAAATAAAAATAAAATCAAACAAAAAAAGAAGAAAGAAAGAAAAACACCCATATATATATGCATATATGTATACATACATACCTACTTATATACATACACAAAAAGAGAAGGAATATATATATATATACACAGTACTGTGCAAAAGTTTTAGGTGCATACAAAGAAATGCTGTAGAGCAAAGATTCCTTCAAAATAATGAAATTAAATGTTTCTACATTTTTAAAAAATACAGTAAAGAGCAGTAAACAGTAGTAAATGAAGCAAAGTTAATATTTGGTGTGACAAAAAAATAAAAATAATAATAAAAATAGTAGTCTCCGGTACAATGTGTGCAGTTTTATAAGGAAATGATCTGGTAAGTTTTATTGAGCATCTTTCAGAACCAGACACAGTTCTTCTGGACACTTTGACTTTCGCACTCGCTTCTTATTTCTGCAGTGAAACCCAGCAGCCTTCATTGTGTTTACTGTCTGAAAAGTGTCTCTTACGTAATACGCTGCTTTCTTTAATGACATACAAACATTTTTCTGTAACATTTAATTCTGTGCTAGAAAACTAATGTTTGGGAATCTAAAATGTTTTTTGTACTGACTTGATAATGTAGAAGTCATAATAATAGTGTGTATGTGTGTGTGTGCGTGCGTGTGTGTGTGTGTGTGTGTGCTTGTGACGTTGTCACTCACTGTCCCTCACCTGGTGGTAGGTGTGTGTGTACTGTGCTGCATGTGTGGAACTCTCTCTGTGCTCCCCCAGTAGGTGGGGCAGTTTGTCGGGGTCTGAGAGGCGGCTAAAGTTGGGGATGATTTTGTTCATTTTGGTGAAGGATTCAGTTGGAATTTGGTTATATTTAGTGCATTCAGTGAGGAAGTGCAGCTCTGTTTCTATTTTATTTCGTGTGCACTGCTCGCACGGTCTCTGCTCTCGGGGCAGCAGGACTGTCTGTGTCGCCCGTCTCCGTGGCCATGCGGTGCTCGCTGAGTCTGCACTTCGTCAAGGTGTTTCTCATATTTGGATCAGTTACCGTGCTCAGATAATCTGTACTGTCTGTTTAGGGTCAGATAACACTGCATTTTACTCTGGAGTTTAGTTTGGGCTCTCTCTCTCTCTCTCTCTCTCTCTCTCTCTCTCTCTCTCTCTCTCTCTCTCTCTCTCTCTCTCTCTCTCTCTCTCTCTCTCTCTCTCTCTCTCTCTCTCTCTCTCTCTCTATCTCTCTCTCTGTCCTCAGCGTATGACTCTGGGAGTCAGTGAGTCACGCTTTATTAGCAGGCCTGCATTATTTAGCAGCTGTTCTTGGGGAGAAGAGCTTCATCAATTCAGACAAACAAGTGTATAGAGCGAAGTGATTTGATGAGACGTGCGTTGTCTGTGTGTGTGTGTGTGTGTGTGTGTGTGCGTGTGTGTGTGTCTGTGTGTGTGTGTGTGTGTGTGTGTGTGTGTGTGTCTGTGTGTGTGTGTGTGTGTGTGTGTGCGTGTGTCATGTTGCTTACACACTCAGTTTGCTCGCTTTGATCAGTGTGTTGTTTCTGAAATCATGGCGTCGTGCTGGTATCAGACGGCTGTTAGCTCGTGTGCGGATGTCTAATGGAGATGAGATCCATCAGAAAACACGCTGTGTGCTGTAGCCGTGTTTGTGGGCGGAGACTTGCGTTTTTTTAATCACATGATCAAGAATCACGCGAGCAGGAAACAGCAGACCGTCCCTTGTTGGCTGAAGTTAGATTACGTCCATCGTTAAGTGTTATATGAAAGCACTGACACTGGAGACTCCTTCCATCAATGTTACATAAACATCTCCTTACAGAAAACTTCACATCCCGATGCTTCAGCCTGTGTATGTTTTTTTTTACTCTTCTGCTTTAAAAAAAAAAAAAAAAGACGTTCTATTAGTAAACCTACACGACACGAGCCGAGACGTTCTTCATTCAACACAAACAGCGTCACCATCAGAACCTCTACAGCGATATAATATTCATGACCAAATGTTCTGCTGATGATCGCTCTCCAAAGAATTAGCATTCTCCCTTAGTGTTAGCATTCTCCATCTCCTCTATCACCTCTACAGTATATTAGCATGATTGATTTTTTGTGTAAATGATGTTGCTAATGTCCGTGTAGCTTTGTTTTAGCACAGTGTGTACGGCTGAGTGTGCATGGTATAACTGAGATCCATACCCCACTCCGTTCTTTACATCATTCCTCCACCAAAATGGCTGACCCACGGCTTTTTTAACCAGTCCCTGCTGAAAAAACAAAACAATAGAAACCCTAATAGAAATTGTAATGATTTGAATGGTTATGAAGGGAATTGTATTGGTTTTAATGGAAACTGTAATGGTCCCTGAGGGTCTCTGCTGGTAATTTGTTGCCTTCTATCGGTGGCGTTATGTTTAGTGGATGTCACAATCCTACTACGTAATGGAAACTGTTTGGTAATGGTTTTAATGGTTAAGAGATGATGGTGTGTAGTGGAAACCATTAGAATTTCTGTGATGGTTTCTCTAGTTTTTTTTGTTTGTTTCAGCAGGGGTCGCTGTGGTTGTAGAAAGTAAAATGTCATTCTCTTGTGTCACTGTGATGATTGTGATCTTTGGCGTCTTGGTATTTTGTCGTAGTTCGGCACTGAAGCCAGAACCAGGACTCCAGACTGGGGACAGTTTATTTCGTCAGGACTAACCTTCCTGATTCACTTGTGTCGTCTGAGCACCAAATGATGAATTTCACCAAGCCTGTCGTCACATACTGTAACAAATACTGTAAATGGATAAAAAGTACAACATGCCATTACTTTAATAAATAAAAGAGTGTAATTGTAGGGAACTCCCTGTGGAAGAAGAGGAAGGAAAACTCCATGGGATGTGCTGTGACTCTACTTTATCTGTTTTTTTTTGTTTTTTTTTTACTACAGCGGCTGAGTGTTTCTCTCGTTACTTATTGTGTAAGCGATACACACAGTACACTGAAACACTCCTGTTTGAGCAGGTATGCTGCTGTAGATGATGAAGTGATGGTAAGAACAGATGAGGATGAGGATGTGTGGTGGATGAACATGGCTGCTCTTCGTCACAGAACTACAGTATTTCTAGACTAGAAGAAGACTGGAAAACTAGACACAAGGGATGCTAATGTGTGTGTGTGTGTGTGTGTGTGTGTGTGTGTGTGTGTTCAGTGGAGCTCTCTCTCTCTCACTTCTCTCACTCACACATCGTGATGTTTGCTAGCGCTTCATCTGGCTACGTAACTGCAGCACACACACACACACACACACACACACACACACACACACACACACACACACACACACACACACACACACACACACACAGTCAGCTCTTTTCCTCTTATTTCTGCTGTGTTTTGCCTCACAGTTATTATTTACACGTGTGCCTGTAAAAACTTGCTAACATTGCTAATGAAAACCCTCTCAGACCTAGAGAGAGAGATTTTTATTTTTTTTTTACCATAAAATCTCCTAGCACATTTGTCGACAAGATGGAATATTTATTTATTTATTTATTTATTTATTTATTCATTCATTCATTCATTCATTCATTCATTCATCAGATGTACACCAAGCAACAGCAAGAATACAGCAAGACAAAAGCACTACTTAATAATAATAATAATAATAATAATAATAATAATAATAATAATAATTACCAACCAAAGAAACTGTAACCCCACCCACTTGTTTCCTTTTGGCTCCCAAGCCTGAGGTGAATGAATTGCCAGGTCAAAGTTCACTCAGATAAAGTCAGCGAAAGTCACCGCTACCAGAAGCTTCCGTCCTGCGTCCTTTCCCCTTCAGTGAAGCAACGTTTCCAGCCGGAAATTTTAACCATGTTTGTTCTGATTGAAAAAAATAAATGAATAAAACGTCGTTTTCTTTGTCTCCTGTATGACTGTAGCAACATGCCATGGCTTTACATGAAATATCGGCACCTCTAACACTTACAAATCTGTAGCAACGACTCAATTCGTATGAAGAGTTACAGAGGTTAAGGTTGGGGGCGGAGTTAGCGTTCGCACCGATTCTTACGACTTTAATTTGTATGAAGTTGCACCATACCTCGCCTCATGTGTTCAAATTCATGCAAATTTCCAACACTGAAAGTATTCACGTCTTCACAGCTCCATTAAAGTCATAACTATAGAGGGGAAATGTGGAGTTTTCCGGCTGTGGTCCTGCCTCGCGTATTCCTGGGACAGAATCAGAGTCCACCATGATCCTGACCTGATTCAGCTTAGGGAGGAATTTTAACAATTTAACGTTAAAATATGGCTTTGAGCATATTTTGTACATTAAATTGTTTTATTTATATTAAAATGTGGTTTAACACAAAGAGCAAGAAATAAAAAAGGAGGATAGCATGAACATGAAATGAACAAGGTACAACTACATCAACAACAGAAGACCAACGCTAGTCCCCGAGTGCCGTACAAGACGAGACTTAAATACTAGTGCTCATTAACATAAACGTGAATCAGGTGCGAAGCAGTCATGTGACGTGGGTGTCATGAGGTGGTGTGCAGTGGCTGATGGGAGACGTAGTCCGTAAACATGACAGTTAACATATTCCTTACTTTAAAATACGCTTTTTAACATATTGTTTTACACTAAAATGTGTTTTATTTTTTAACATCAAAATATACGTAATATCTAGAGAAATGCCTACCAATTCAAACAAGTTATATAAAAAAAAAAAAAAAAAAAAAAAACATTAAACGTGTTGACTTTGGCTAACTGCTCTCATAGTAGTTAATAGATCCGATTTGGCGTTGTCTGCGTCTAAAATGATAAGATACGAATTCAGTACTTCCAGGATCGCAGAAATGAACGCAAAATCAAACAAACTCAGCAGTTTCTGGAAGAACTTGTTATCTTTCAAAATTTCTGCAAGGGCCAAGACGCGTCATGTGACGTCATCACGACGCAGATTCAGCCAAAGCCCTCATCGAGTCACGTGTGTCGAACACGAGTACAGCTGAAAGGTCTCATTTACCAACAAACATCACCTGCGAAAGACAGCGCAAAACAATTTTGTACGATTGTCATTTCGCCAATTCGAGTAGTTTTCCTCAAAAAAAGCACAAAAACCTCCACAAGTCGCATCGCAAATTTTGAAAAAAAAAGCCGCAGCAAAATCGGGCACCTTTGGCCGCGACAATCACAAAAAAATACTCCTGTACGGACTGTGACTTGTTGTCTCATGGTTTTCAGGCGGCGGATAGACGGTCGCAGGTTAAGTTTCCTTATTTTGGAAAGACGGTCAAATCCAAAATGAGCAGCAGTGTTACTTGGGCAAGAGACAAAGACATAAACACTACAGCACAGCCATGTAAGGCTTGGGATAGACAGGTACGTTGCACTGAGCGTATACTTCACATTGAGTGTGAGAACTGAAAGTCTTTGGCAGTGTGGCTGTGATCGAGTCGAGGTGTGTGCAGTCAGAATTATAATTATACGCAATAAAAAATGTATTATGAAAATAATTGTTTTTTTTTATATTATGAATATATATCTACTATATAATGCTAAACGTCTCTAGACCTCGGCTCGGCTCCTTTATCGGCCCGGCGCTTGGATTAGCTTCAGCTTCATTTGTGACTTTGATAAAAGCGTCTGGAGAATGAATAAAGTGAAATATAAATGCTGGCGTGTAGCAGCGAGTCAGCAGAAGCCCGGCGAGAAAGCGGATAAAGCTGGGCGATTAGAGCGGCTCTCCGTGCTGGAAGTGCTCTGCGTGTCAGGTGAAAGATCTTTGCCGGGTTTTGTTCAGCCAGGAGCCTTTAACTGAGTTCGCAGAAGCTGATTGTGCTCTTTCACAGCTGCTAAGACAGCAGTTTGCCGTGCTGCAGCAGGAGGAGGAGGAGGAGGAGGAGCGCTACGGCGGCTTTGGGAAATCAGGCGGCGAAATGTATCCTGAGAGAAAAAGACGCTGTTTTTTTCTGCTTCAGAACACTTCAGAAGAACTCAGGGACCGGAGACAAGTTCATTAAAGAGAATGTGTGAGGTGAGGTGAGGTGTGTGTGCAGAACTCCAGAGAAGCCATGACACTTTACTAAACTCAAATGAATCTCCACCAAGTAGGCGCACTTCAGCGAAGAGAAACTAGCTGCTGACCAGTGTAGGCTTTTACAGTATATAGATACTCCACTCAGATATCAGCAGGCACTGTTACATGATTGTTGCTATGGTTACATCTCAAATTGTGTGATCTTCTTCTGCACACTGTAGCCTGTAAATGTTATTAGTTTAAGTGCAACATTTATGTACTAAACTCATTGTCACGTTCATGGAACCAGCTTGAGACGACTTTGCCACATGGCACGTTATCACGCGGCCTTTGCGAGATGTTTAATTGGTATTAAGATGCCCAACGTGTGCCAAGAAAATATTCCCAGCACCATTACACCACCACCTCCACCACCAGCAGCCTGAATTATTGAAACAAGGAAGGGTGTGTCCATGGATTCCTGCTGTTGATGCCAAATTCTGATCCCACCATCTGCAGCAGAGATTCATCAGACCAGACCATGTTTTTCAAACCTTCATCTGTCCAGTTTCTGTGCCCGCTGTAGCCTCAGATTCCTGTTCTTAGCTGACAGGATGTAATCTTCTGCTGTTCTAGCTAATCAGGCTTAAAGTTTGACATATTGTGAGATGCTTTTCTGCTCACCACAGTTGAAAAGAGTGGTTATTTGAGCTACCATAGCCTTCTTTTTTCCCCCCAGGAGATCAGCAGTACCTGGAATACTCAAACTGGCACCAACAACCATGCCACGGTCACTGAGATCACTGAGATCACTGATGTGAACATGAACTGAAGCTCTTGACCTGTATCTGCATGATTGTATGCATTGTGCTGCTGCCACAGGATTGGCTGATTGGATAACTGCATGAATGTGTAGCGGGCAAGTGCACAGGCATGCAACAGAGCTTAAAAACAAGTTCAGATAACGTGAATGACTATTCATGACCGGGAGAAAACGAAAAAATTGCCATTGAGACACCAAGAAACTTTGTTTCCTTTATTTGGGTAAATGAAGCACCTCAGCGCATGTCCTGACGGGAATGATTTACTGCTGCAAAAAAACCTAGTCACCTTCTCTGCTCGAACATGAACCGTGTTCTTTTCATGTTTTATTCTTTTTCTTTCACTCCACACGTTTTTCACTTCACACCTGCAGAAAGAAGAGCAATGTCAAGTGCTTCAAAAGATGATTTTTCACCAAGGTAAAAAGAAAGAAAGTCAGAGGAGACGAATGAGTGCGCCTTTCGTCCTTCAGACTGAGCGGCGGTATTCGTCAGGCAGGCTGTCGAGCGTGTCCGGTGTGAGTGTAGACGTGTGACACGGCTTTTGTTTACTCTGATTTGTGCGCTGTAACCCTAATCGAGGCTGTCAGGGGGCTTCGACATGGGGGGGCAACACTGTGTTCATTTCTCCTTCTGTCTCCTCCGTCCTCTGACGCTTTTCCATCAAACTGGTGAAGGAAACCAGCTACAGAAATAGATTCCACTGTTGAAATGGATAAAACAAGTGGATTTCATTTTTATTTTTACTAAAGCTTTCATACAAGGTGTCTGAAGTGTTTTAGCCTTTTGAAATATAAATATCGCCTTTTCTTCTTGTTGAGAAGTTCTTGAAAAGTGCTCAAATTAAAGAATGGTACTTGAGTTTATATCATTGGACTGAATGAGGAAATAATTCATGAAGCCTGGGGAATATAAGTGCAATATATTTAATTCAGCCTGGCTGGAAAATGAGGCCTTGTTCAGTTAATGGCAGCTCTTTTATTATCCATGGAAAGAAGAAAAATAATGCGTTAAAAAACGATTGTACTTTCATTTTAGGGCTGTGAGAGAAATAAAATGGTCCTGGCTTCACTGATAGACCGAATACATCGGAGATTACTACCAAACCATCCATCCATTATCCATACTGATTCTCCTACACAGGGTTTGGAAAAGAAAGTTGAAAGTGGTGATCTGCATGAAATTGATGTTTGTAATGGAAGAGCAAACAGTAGCCAGGCTCTTTAAAATTTGTAGAAAAGTTTGCATCAAGTAAACATCATGAAAGTCATGTTATGCAGCTGGACGTCATCTTTAAAGAACCACTAGACCATACAAAGAACCATTGTGAATGTAGAAGAACGTTCTAGAAACTTCCCACAATCAGACCTTTGTATGAAAAACCAAACTGATGTGACATGCAAGTGTAAAGTGGTATATTTAACAGAAATACGTGCTTTTATAGGAAAATAATCAACAATATGCTGGTGTAATGAAGTGTAGTAACTGTTACCACATTGAAGTTGATTATTTTCGTATAACAGCACATGTTTTATTCTTCTTACACCACAATAATTTACCAATGATTACAATTTAAGTATTAAAGAACAGTTTGTCTGAAATTTGAGAATCTCACTGAATAATTGCTCAAGTTGAGCATTATAACTAGTCAAGCTGGTAGTTTAGCTCAGTTACACTAGTGAGACGGTAGAGTACCTTTTTAAAATAGCTTGTAAGTCATTATATGAACTCAGTGACCACAACCTTGCTTTATTGTCTGATATATCAGGAGTTTTTGCCTCCAAGGATTCCTTCAAGTTCAGGTGACTTGTTTTTGAGTTACTGAGGTTTGGATTAAAGGTGTTCTTCTGATGTAAATGTCTCGCTATAGACAGGGTCTAAAAGCTGCTAGAGCAGAGTATCTACGTAAACTCATAGAAAGTAACTAAAACAATCCTAGGGTTTTATTCAATGCAATATCTAGATTAACAGATAATAAGACATCGCCCAAATTGAATATTCCAACACAACTTAGTAGTAATGACTTCATGGATTTCTTCATTGAGAAAATTGAAAGCATCAGGAATAAAATTGGAAATATACAACCGACAGCAGCATCACAGGTTTTAGCCTCAAATATCATCTCCCAAGAACAATTGCAGTCCTTTACTGCTAAACCGCAACTAGATCCTAGTAAACTGGTAAATTACAGACCAATCTCAAACCTTACATTTATGTCTAAAGTATTAGAAAAAGTCGTATCTGCTCAATTATGCTCCTTTTTGCACAAAAATGGTATCTATGAAGAATTTCAATCAGGTTTCAGGCCCCATCACAGCACAGAGACTGCACTCGTCAAAATTACAAATGACTTGCTTCTAGCATCTGACCAAGGCTGCATTTCACTGCTTGTTTTACTCGAACTTAGTGCTGCGTTCGACACTATAGACCATGACATACTCTTAGATAGATTACAAAACTACATTGGTATTCAGGGACAGGCATTGAAATGGTTTAAATCCTACCTGTCTGACCGCTACCATTTTGTTTATTTAAATGATGAACTTTCTGACATAACGGCAGTAAAGTATGGTGTGCCGCAAGGATCGGTATTAGGCCCCCTGCTGTTTTCTTTATACATGCTGCCCCTTGGAAATATTATCAGGAAACACTCACTCACATTCACTCAACCACATTTCCACAAAACCAGATGAAATATCTAAATTTTCCACGTTAACAGAATGTGTTGAAGACATTAAAGACTGGATGACCGGTAATTTTCTTTTACTAAATTCTGATAAAACAGAGATATTGTTAATTCGACCTAAAATCGGTACACAAAAGCTCCTAGAATACAGTCTGCATTTAGAAGGATGTACGGTTCCTTCATCCTCTACAGTTAAAGACCTGGGTGTTATATTAGACAGCAACCTGTCATTTGAAAATCATATTTCCCAGGTAACACAAACAGCCTTCTTCCACCTTACAAATATTGCCAAGTTAAGTAACATGATACCTGTTTCTGATGCAGAAAATGGTCTAGGTTAAGGTCAAACTCATCAGTATACTGAACACCAAATCTGCTTTGCCTGGTTTCTTTCTGCCACCATTATTTGACTAAGATGATGTGCCAGTGTTATGTCACCAGAAGAAGGCTGGACACAGTTGCGGTCAAAAACTTCGTCACTTTATTCAGCACACATGTGGAAAGGACACAGGGTAACACAAAAGCTTTTAGAAGGCTTCGAGTCTTCGCGGGATATCGTGGCAAAGTTTATACACACTCTCAAAATCGTTAGCGCTAGCAGTAAGACAAACACACACTTAACAACAGAAAGGAAAAACAGAATAACGGCATCCAGAAATAAACACCCTTAACATAAATAGTGGTCACTACATAAAGTGTGCTAACTAAACAGCGCTAACAGAAAATCAGACACAAGTGCACGTAAAATTATCACCGAGATGTGTAAACAGAAAGAGGGCTTGAGAGGAAGTCGGAATCCAAGGTACTTAGCTTAAAGGTCAATGCCGTGAGAATCAGTCCAGAATTCAATTGCTCAGTAAGGTAAGATTTGGGAAAACAAACAATACTTCGCGTCCAACCTGTAACACAAAAGTCCTTAAATAAAGTGCTTGTGAAATTGAAGACAGGTGCGCGGGATTAGAAGGAGGGTGATTGTGACCGTGGTAGTGTGTGGGTGCTTTGGGTGTTGTAGTCCCTGGCGGCCATGTTTGTAGGCCGCCGAGCTTGCTGGGAAATGTAGTGTGGAGTGTGTGAATGAGAGTTCTGGTAATTGAAGTCGCGCTTTTTGCGCGACCTAACAGCCAGTAACTCTCCCATTTTTATGAATCTGGAGGAAACAACAAAATCAGAGCCGGTGTCTCAGAATTTTACTCTTTCAGAGCTGTTTCTAATGAAGCTCCATAGTGCTTGACCTAGAATCTGTCCCTTGGCCCAGATATGAATATGACCCTGAGTCTGAATATGATCACTATAATTTTCTAACAAAGAGCTTAAATGGTGCTATATTGTATTTAGAGAAGGAACCTTTAAAGGCTTTATGTGCCTGCAACAAAAGGCTTTTCATTCAGAAAATGTTCTAAAAACCAGCCTGGTTAGAACGCTGTTCTTCATGCGAAGAACCATTTAGCTGGTAGGACACGTTGATGTGTGGGCTTTGGGTCTATTCTGAAACTTTAAAATCATGCCGAGTTCCTGCTGGCGTCCTCTCAAACGTGCGTCTTGTTTCGGCGGACCTGTTCTTGGCAGGTTATGTGAAGTGCTCGAGTCGGTTCCTCTTTCCTCTGGCTCTCTCAGGAGCGGGAAGTGAAATTAGAGGAGTTAATGGACCATCTCACCCCAATCCCCCCTCCTCCTCTCTGTCCAAACTACATTCTCTTACATCTGACCAGCTTTATGAATTTTAAATGCTCCAGTCCCAATCGTGGAGCCCTTCGTCCCCTAAGTGATGTTATCAGACACTGGCACGCGCACGCGGGATGGAATTCCCTGCGGATTTCCTATGCGCCTCTGCATGCGTTTCCGAGCTGTAAATATGGCTTTAATGTGTTGTGACTACAGGACAGTAATGTGTCTCCGCTGAAAACCCATCAAAAATGAGCTCTGCTGGCTGTGGGACGCCTCCAACACAGATGTTTGCGAGATTTCTAATAGTTAGCATCAGCATCCCTCCAGGATGGAGACTCACTCGGCTAGCTGAGAACACTGTAAACACGCTGGAGGCTTGCACATTTCTTCAGCAGATGTGTTTCTAGCCATTTATCATTGTTTATTGTGGTTTTATATATATATATATATATATATATATATATATATATATATATATATATATATATATATATATATATATATATATATTTGACTTCCCTCTGGAATTATATCCATTAACAGTCTTTATTTCAAGAATATGTGTTGATTTTACTACCAGCTGCAAAAGACAGAACTATGTTGGTGTTTTCTTTTGAAGGATTTCTGAATTTCATTTTTTGCCACTTTCTTCTGATTGGTTTGAGGTGGGCGGGGCTATTGGAAATATGATTTCTGGTAACTCCATCTACAAATCAGCATTAGCAATACAACACAAACCCGAAGTGACTTCTTTCAGTCAGCCTCTCCCTGTCGTCTGAAGGAGGTTTTCCTCACCACTGCTGTGTCTGTCTTGATCATAATGGATGTACAGTACATCTGCATCCTGATTTCTTTAAAGCTGCACCGGGGTTGTGTCTCCAAACAAATTGATCAGGAGTTTTAATGGTGAAGTGAAATGTCGGTTATAATTAACCAGCTAACTTTTAGAAGTGTATACAGATACAGCCTGCATGGTCATGTGACCTACTAATGACTGAGAACCACTTGCATGGCCACGCCCCCTACAACAAGAGCTTATAATAAAGATTAAACCAATCAGTTTGGATTAAAACGAGGTGTGTGTAGTGCGCATGGGATTGTTAGTGTTGATCAGAATCACTACAGACGTCTTCCAGCAAGATTACGTAACCGACACGTGTCTGGAAATATTATCCCGTCCCAACAGTGCATTAGATGGACTAGATTCTTGTACCGGAAAATGGTTAGATTAATAAGCAAGACACTTTCTGGAAATGCAGCTGACATAGTGATGTTTTTATATCCTGCTTGCTTTATTTTTTACAATAAATTCCCAAGAGAATGCATTAAAATTAGTTTCACAAGGAAAAGACAGTCAGTCCTAACTCTAGTTTAGCTAGCTAGTTTATATCTTTTGTTTGAAGCATGGGGTACAGTGTTTCCTTGCATCCCTCCTCTAATTAAACCTCGCTGAAGGCACCATTGAGAGGATATGAACATGAAGAATGAAATATTGGTGTTAACAGATTGATTTGAAGCACATTTTGACCGCAGCATGTGAGCCCAGGACATCTTTGTTCCAGATTCTGGAAAGCTCTGGTGGAAAAGCGAGGCATCAGGATGTACGAGAGCAGTGTGTTCGTGTACAGTAGGTCAGGAGCGGAGACGGGTGTTTGATTTCATCCCCACTGGCACAGGAATCGTTACACGAGCCGTCCTTCACTGTTGAAACCTGAAATGAGACGAGCAGCGAAGCGTGGAGCTGGGACACTCGCTTTAACTAGAACACAAAGACCCAGAGACAGACATAATGATGGTGAGAGAGAGAGAGAGAGAGAGAGGGGGTGGGGGGTGGGGGACAACTGTGTCTTTTATCTTTCAGGAACAGCACATGGTTTTGAGTAAATGATAATCGTGTTTTTTGGAGAGGAAATCATGAGGTAGTGACTGAAGTTTTGGAGGTGTACTGGCTTTTATACTAGAGACAGTGAAAAGATCAGTCAGATCAAATCAAGGGCTCTCCCTCTCTCTCTCTCTCTCTCTCTCTCTCTCTCTCTCTCTCTCTCTCTCTTTCTCATATCTGAGTCCTGATCAAGGCCTAGAGATCAAGTAAGCACCAAGTAGACCATCAAAAATATATTTTATTTTCTCCTGAACTACAATTTTATTTTCTCCATATTTCATATCTCATATGATCTACAGACTGGGGGGCTTAGAGTTTCGCACATTTGTATCGCACCTCCAGGGTTGGGTGTTCGAATCCCACCTCCGTGCTGTGTGCATGGTGTTTGCGTGTTCTCCCCGTGCTTCAGGGGTTTCCTCTGGGTACTCCAGTTTTCTCCCCCTGTCCAAATACATGCATTGTAGGCTGCTTGCCATTTCTAAACTGTGCCCTGCAATGGGTTGACACCCTGTCCAGGGTGTCCCCCACCTTGTGCCATGACTTACCTGGGATAGGCTCCAGACTCCCTGGGTCCCTGTATAGGATAAGCAGTACAGAAAATGGATGGATGGATGATCTATAGACTTTTACCAACATGTACTATAAGAAAACATGAATTCACCAAAATCTAACAGGAGTTAACGAAGGTTAACTATAGTGCTAAATCATTGAGCTGAGCTAGCGATGACTAAAGGATCTGAGATAAGAAACACTATGTCAATAAATAAGCAAGCTAAAACAATAATATAGTAGATATTTAAGCAACTTAGTAAACATAAACATAATTATCATCTGTCACTTTATTCACTTTGTGAATTTTAGCTTTAATCTTCGATTTCATGTACAAAATCATGGAAGAGGTCTCAATTTTTCATCACATGTCCCAGGCCTCCTACGAATAATGCAGAAGGCGAATATAGACATAAAAATGTTATAAGCTTCCATGCATGACAGTTCATAGGCTATTATTAATAAGCTTTTTCATATTTAAATTGTTTATACTGTGCTCAGCAGTTCATTAAGTCTTCATGAGGTGTTTTTTTTTCTACAGAAGTATGTGTTAGACCCGGTCTTTTTCCACTCTTCTCCCAGATCTGCTAGGACTTCACTAACTGCATGGTCAGCACTCTTCACTGCTGACCGGACGTTATTATTAGATGTTCACTAGAGATCAATATATAATATCGCACACTTTAAATTGAAACAGTGTATTCATGATTAGCTGACTGAAATGCACCAGCTAGGACTTCGTCTTTGTGTTTACGTCAGGAGAAACATCCGGGCTCGATACTGGGAACTGGGACTTTTGGTCTCTGTCTCTTGTTTTTCACTACAAAATGCTGGAGATGACCAGGACTCACTTTTACTTGCTATTGTCCATTGAGATCATTGTCAACTTACGTGCAGTTCATTAATGAAAACTGTCCCATATGCAAAGTACAGATGTTGACGAATATGAATACATTATTCAGGTTGAACAGATAATGTGTTCTAAATGGATATAGAAACAGATCTTAATACAAGCTGCACTATTTTTGCTAAACAAAAAAAAGTTCCTGGTAGCATAAGTTAGCACTGTATTCTTTAAACACTGCAACACTTTCCTATCAGATTATACTGTACATATAACAACACAACACAACACAAACCTGTCATTCTGAACAAGGTTTCCTATGTGATGTTTTATCCTGGTAAGGATGTATTAAAGTATAATACAGTATATCATAAGAGGAATAAAACACCTGTGGGCATGCGATTATAGGAAATAATGGTTACTCCGCTTCATCACACCACCCCCTGTTAATGATTATTAATGTACAGTATATTGACGATATAATGAGAGTTTGAATTGTGTTGCTGTATAATGAAACAGATAGGGCTGGATCAGTGGGACAGGATGTTCTGTAGCAGTGAAATAAACAGTGGGTTTTGAGAGACGGAAGCTTCGAGACGACCCACGGCTCACGTTTCCTCGATCGCTCACTGACAGACTCGTTCTGTCTCCACTGCCAGAAATAACCCTGAGCGATACCTATCAGATGCAATTAGAAGCGCATCCAATTAAATTACAGCGTGGCCAGGAGAGCTTATTTCACAGCTGAGCGAGCAGCTAAAACAGAGTCAGCATGACTGACACCTGGCAAACGCACAGAGCCGCGATTTCAGCTCATCTAACGGCCAAACGCGCTCTGATCTACATCCATTGTCTGGTAATTGTGTTCACAGACTTACTGTCTGATTCCTGTTTCTGACTGATGAACTGACTCACCCTCCTGTCTCTGTCTCTCTCTATTTCTGTCCTTCTCCATTTCAGAAATTGAAAAGATTCAGAAAGGCGAAGAGAAAGAGGACGAGAAGTTCATTGACGTCGTAATAAACAAGAACATGAAACTGGGTCAGAAAGTTCTGATTCCTGTCAAACAGTTTCCCAAAGTGAGTACTACTGAGTCCTGATTTATTTATTTATGCAGTAAAATAAATAAATAAATAAATAAATAAATAAATAAATAAATAAATAAATAGATAAATAGCACTTTATGGAGTGTGAAATTTTGTGAAGTGCAAATTATTATTATTATTATTATTATTTTTATTATTATTATTATTATTATTATTATTATTATTATTATTATTATTATTATTATTATTATTATTACTTGGCCTATAGTTGTATTTTAGAAGTGATTCAGATGATAAAATAGTTAACGGACAAATGGTGGTACTGACCCACCCCATGACTTTTGAGATGTCGTGCAGGTTACACAATGATGAACTGGTGCTGATAATCTTCCCATGCTAATCATTGTAGGTTAGCCAAACATTTTATGAATGTCATAGTTCTAAGACCTTCTGGTTCTAACCACATTCATTCTTCCAGGTTTTATGGGTGTTCTATGAATGCTTTAACATAATGCTTTTAAACATCCCTAGGGTTAGGGTTAGTGATGTGGTGTTCATGGACACGTGGGCTCTTTGTGTAGGGAGTCATCTTTGAGTTGGCTCTTTGAGTTGACTCTTTGAGTTGTCTGTTTGAGTAATCGTTGAGCTGGCTCTTTGAATTGCCTGAGTTATCTTTGAATTGGCTTTTTGAGTTGACTCTTTGACTTGACTCTTTGACATGGCTCATTCAGTCATCTTTGAGTTGGGTCTTTGAGTTGGGTCTTTGAGTTGGCTCTTTGAGTTGGCTCTTTGAGTTGGCTCTTTGAGTCATCTTTGTGTTGTCTGTCTGAGTCATCTTTAAGTTGGCTCTTTGAGTTGTCTGTTTGAGTCATCTTTGAGTTGGCTCTTTGAGTTGGCTCTTTGAGTCATCTTTGTGTTGTCTGTTTGAGTCATCTTTGAATTGGGTCTTTGAGCTGGCTCTTTGAGTTGACTCTTTGAGTTGGCTCTTTGAGTTGGATCTTTGAGTCATCTTTGTGTTGTCTGTCTGAGTCATCTTTGAGTTGGCTCTTTGAGTTGCCTGTTTGAGTCATCTTTAAGTTGGCTCTTTGAGTTGTCTGTTTGAGACCTCTTTGAGTTGACTCTGAGTTGGCTCTTTGAGTTGTCTGAGTCATCTTTGAGTCGGCTCTTTGAGTCGACTCTTTGAGTCAGCTCTTTGACTTTGAGTCTACTGAGTTGTCTTTAAGTCTGTTCTTGTAGTTATCTTTGAGTTGAATTTTCGAGTCTGTTATATTTGAGTTGGATTTTATTTATATTTGAGACAGCTGTTTGAATCATGTTTGAGTCAGCTCTTTGAGTCATCTTTAAATAAGCTGGTTGATTTTTTTTTTTTTTTTACTTGGCACTCTGCGTTGCCTTTGAGTCACCTTTGATTTGTCTATTTGAGTCATTTTTAAATCGGCTTTTTGAGTTGTCTCTGACCCAGGAAGTCTTTGGCTCTTTAGGTGATCTTAGAGCGCTGACTCACATATATGAAGTCATGTGCGCCTTGTTTTTTTTTTTTTTTTCTTTTAAGATGTAGGCAGTCTCAATACTCTCACAGAGTAATTTAATCAATATGTTTCCACAGAAACCATTTTCAACATGTGAGCTGGCACTGAGCCATTTCGGAACTGTGAATCGACTCTTATCAGTGAGCTGAGTCGAATGATCTGACAACATCTGAAAACAGACAGAATTCCCATACAACGTTACAGGAATTGCAATAATAAAATTTCTGTGGTGTGTGTGTGTGTGTGTGTGTGTGTGTGTGTGTGTGTGTGTGTGTGTGTGTGTCTGGAAACATTCTGAATATTCAAATCATTATTATATAGTACATTATTTCAGAACATTGTAGAAACATTATTTTTGGAATGTTACAGCCTGGAATATTGCACAGAATGTTCTGAGAACATTTTCTCTTATGGGGGCCTTTGATGGCCTTGTGTGTGTGTCTGTGTGTGTGTGTGTGTGTGTGTGTGTGTGTGTGTGTGTGTGTGTTCCTGCAGTATTCCCATCAGCCCCAGCGTCTCATCTCATTTGGCATCTCTGTGTTCTCTACACCGGTGCGTAATGAGATTCTTTGTTTGCTCGGGTCTCTCATCTGCACATGTTGTCAGAGAGGGAACAGGAGAGAACGCCAGAGCCCATAAATGAGTTTAAATAAAAACACACACTAAAATAACAAAATAAGCAAAAGAAAGAACAGGTGCAACTGGCAGGGACTGTTCACCAGGCGTAATTCTGTTTGTTCTTTACAGCACTCATGTTATCAGTTCGTTTAAACACACACACAGAAAGAGAGAGAGAGAGAGAGAGAGAGAGAGAGAGAGAGAGAGAGAGAGAGAGAGAGAGAGAGAGAGAGAGAAAGCAGGGTTGTATATTGTAGGGTTCTAGATATAATCCTTAAGTGTTCTCCCAGAGAGAGACAACTGAAGAACCCTAAGATCGCATTAAATGAGACCATGTTTAAATAATTACGTATGCCTTTTATTTCATTTACAAATGCATTATTATACATAAAATAGCAACAATCAGTGTGTGTTTATTTATTTATTTATTTAGTTAGTTAGTTAGTTAGTTATTAAGTTTATTGAGCATAAATGTTGGCACGTGCCATCCATAGTATCTGAGTGAAAAGAGGAAAATGTACCCACAATTTAATTAAAACCAACCAACAAAAAAACAATTAAAAAAATAAAAATAAAACAAAAAACTCAAACTTTTATCAGAAGTGACAAGATGAAGGTAATGTGTGATGTAATATTGGGCAATATTCCTTTTGAAGGAAAATGTTATCAGTGAAGATATTACACTGTTATTACAATGTTATTACCATGTTATTAATGAATATCCATATTTTGGAAAGATATTTGGGTTTAACCCACACTATGTTATTACATTATAATAAAGGAACATCTGTAAAACCGAACATAATAAACATCATGTTGGTCTTTATCGTCATCAGTTTTTTTTTCCAAAGGGTGTGCAGACCTTTGCACTCCACTCTATCGGCCATTTACAGGACGTCTCGTTGTGCATGCACTCAGCTGGATTGCTGTTCCAGTGGTTTATCTCATAGCTACGTGTGTAGATTGTCTCCTCTCAGAAGTGAAAGTTGTGTCAGGATTTGCAGGAAGGAAAGAAAAGTCATCTCCAGCTGCAGGCTGTGTTCTGTATTTATTCATTTAGCATTCAATTTAGCAGGATTGGAAATGAATTACATATGCTCGTGCACACAGGGTGCTTTCATTAACGAAGTGTGTATCTCGTTTATAAACGCAGCACTGTCTATAAATGTAAGAGCAGCAGATGAGAAAAGAACATTCATCTCCTCGTCTTCTGATCTGATCACACCATCATCATCCTGTAAAGGACACAAGAGGCAGGAATAACAAAAACACTCACCATGAACGATGAACAAGGCAGATTAATTGGCACAGCTGTAATGAAACTAACACAATCAAATGATAGATGATCAAATTACATCTCTAATAACAAACAGAGTGTTTACTGGTACATCCTCCCTCAGGACATAATGATAAATGATGAACATATATGTTATCATACATTGAGCGTACTTTTTTTTTTTTTTTCAAATCATACTATCAAATGATATTGATCAAATCAGTACAACTTAATAAAATCAAATCACATGGAGGCTTATCTCAGACCATCCAGGACTATGTCAGACCATCTCAGACCATCCAGGACTGTCTCAGACCATCTCAGACCATATTGGACTATCTCACACTATCTCAAACCATCTTAGACCATCAAAGACTGTCTCAGACTATCCAGGACTGTCTCAGAACATCTCAGACCATCCAGGACTGTCTCAGAACATCTCAGACCATCCAGGAATATCTCAAATCATCTTAGACCATCAAAGACTGTCTCAGACCATCTGAGACCATCCAGGACTATTTCAGACCATCTCAGACCATCCAGGACTTTCTCAGACTATCTCAGACTGTAACTTTCACTTTACTCGCCTCTCTGTTCTAAGCAACACTAATGGAAGCTTGTCTTTTTGTTTTGAGCTCATTCAGGCTCGGCATGGCTCCGTGTTGAGTGACGCTAAGCCTGTCAGTGAACTAATCCGCTCTGGGCATTCACATCTGCACCTGTCCACATCACTGTTAAATAAACGATCATGTGACAGCTCCCGTAAACGAAGACATCTTAGAGAACGAGGCTTGTAATGACCGGCCACTTGTGGTCATCCAGAGTGATTTATCTTCAGCCGAGCAGGAAGACTAATCCGGCCAGATTCCTCTCCACATGATGCTGAAACAAATCCCCCTCCGCCCGCTAATACTCTCTCCCAGCCAGCCGTGGAAGACAAATTCAATTTGTGCCGTGTGACAGCGGGTGGGAGTGACGGAGTGATCCTGTTGCTCCCGTGCACCCATTTTATATGAGCCACGATTCGGGGTCATGAGGATCAAAAGCAGCCACTTCGGGTCCACATCTGACGGCTCAATTCATCTTCGGAGAGCGTGCGGCATTGTAGCCAGAGCTGAGGGGAAAGCGGCAGCGGGATCAACAAGACCAAAACCTCCTGCTCGCATTTGTTAACTGAAAGCGATTCAATTGACTAATTCAGAAATGACTCATTTATTTTAAACGACTCACAAAAATGAACCAAATGTCCTTATGCCAAATGTATAAGAAAGGTTCCTTAAGGGTTCTTTAGCCTTCTAAAGGGGGTCAACCCTCTCCAAATAGGATCCTTCAATGGTTCCAACAGCAAACAGCAAACATCAAACACCAGGCATGTCCTGGCTGATCGAGTGCATCTGGGCTAAAAGGGAAATGGTGTGAGTATTTCTGTAAATGGGTCATTTAAGGCAGGCTGTACCACCTCGCTGGTAATCTCACAGCTGAAAATGAGATTTATTAGATAGTTATGTATGTTTTTTGTCCTGTATGAATGAGCTCCAGTGGGTTAGTGCTTTGAAAAGCTCATTAAGCTGCATGTTTTTCCTGCAGTTGTTGGAGGGTAATTCAGTTTCCTCTTGTTTGCGGTTTGTCGTCTCTCCGGGATTCAAATGCGTGCTTTTGTAGAGCTGCTCTGCCAAGCCTGCAGGATTTATACCAGGTTTCAGAGAGCAAGTGGCCAAAATAAGTGGCACGAATAAATATTTATGATCAGAGAAATCCAGCAGAGATGTAACAGAGTGACAGGAGTGTCGTCGTTTTTGTTCACTATAACTAGATTATATTCATCGACAACAGCAGAGAATAAATTGGTGAACCTTTTCCTGTTAGATACACATCCTCCTCCCTGTACAAAGCCTTTTGTGTGTGTATAAAGAGAGCAAGTGTGATGATGTCATCCCATCCATAACAACTCGACGTACCTCAGCTGCAGTATTAGACACATATTTGCCAGTGTAATGTAAATATTTACCCTCAGAAGTCTTCATATAATAATGGATAAAACACTCCATGTCATGCTGTTAGAGGAAAATAATCAACAACAGTCTGATGTGATGAAATTTCCAAAAACACCATGTCTTTTATTCCTCTTATAATCTGTGGAACGTCCATGAAACAAGTTAGTTCCTGTTCTCACTCATGTTATAGCATTCCTTCCCTCACCAGCCTCTCTTTTTACTCAGTTTACACAGCAATACACAACTATACAGTAATCAACTACACAATACACAAGTACACACTGCAAACAAGTCAAACAGTATAACAATACAGAATAAGAAGAATAGAGTCATCTAAAATCTGGTCTCATCCAGTGTGTCTGTGTGTGTGTGTGTGTGTGTGTGTGTGTGTGTGTGTGTGTGTGTGTGTGTGTGTGTGTGTGTGTGTGTGTGTGTGTGTGTGATGAAAAATTAAGCACCAGGATTGCAGCCCCCTTTCTCAGCTGTAAGCCTCACTGAAAAAGAGACTGAGAGAGAGACAGAGACAGACAGACCAACAGATAGAGAGACAGACAGCTGGAAAGGCAAACAGACATGGCTAGATAGATAGATAGATAGAACTGGATTTAATCCCTCTGTCAATTCCTGTCTCTCTGTCCATGTCTCTCATCCTCATTAGTGTGTTATTGAGACACTTCCTGTGATGTAGAGGGTGAAGTGTCTCACCTGATGTGTTCTCACCATGTGTTTGAGCTCAGCACCCAGCAGCAGACAGACAGACAGCGATACAGACAGACAGAGACTCGGGTCATGTGATGTGTCTCTCCTGTTAGGACACAGTGGGGACACACTCCTGCTCCACACCACAGACAGAATGAGGCTTATTAAAGCTCTGTCCCATCACCCCGAGCTCTCCAACTCAAAACCTGCTTTATTCTCAGAGCCATTGGGGGACATTTATTCTGTCTCCTCTGTGTCTCTGTGGGACGTCAGCGCTAGTGTCACACACGTGTTCAGATCACGGCCAATAAATGTGATACTGACAAATTGTCATACAGTTACACACACTGAGAACTCTTTCTTCTTCTATAATATATTTCCAAGTGCAACAGGATATACAGGCAAATGGTGTATGGGTGAAGTTATTTATCTAATGTCATTTAATCCCCAGAATTTGATTGGATTGTAAAACAAACACAAATAAGCTTAGCTGTGGTGCAGGAAGGAAGAGAGAAAACAACAACACCAACGCCAAGCCTCCTTCACTGTGAGTGACAGGTACAGAGACCACACCTACTCAACCTTCTTCAGTGTGACTGACAGGTACAGAGGCCACACCTCTTTCAGTGAGACTGACATGTGCAGAGGCCACGCCTCTTTCACTCAGAATGACATGTACAGAGGCCACGCCTCCTTCCCTGACACTCATAGATACAGAGGCCACGCTTCCTTCACTGAGACTGACATGTGCCGAGGCCATGCCTCCTTCACTGAGACTGACATGTGCAGAGGCCACACCTCCTTCACCGAGACTGACAGGTACAGAGGCCACGCTTCCTTCACTGACATTCATGGATGCAGAGGCCATGCCTCCTTCACTGAGACTGACAGGTACAGAGGCCATGCCTCCTTCACTGAGACTGACAGGTACAGAGGCCATGCCTCCTTCACTGAGACTGACAGGTACAGAGGCCACACCTCCTTCACTGAGACCGACAGGTACAGAGGCCACGCCTCCTGATTTACTGATTTGTTTTTCCTCCCTGTCCAGTTCAATTTTGTGGGAAAGCTGCTCGGTCCACGAGGGAACTCACTAAAGAGACTACAGGAGGACACACTCACCAAGATGTCCATCCTTGGCAAGGGCTCCATGAGAGACAAAGAGAAGGTAACACTCATCTTCTCGTCTCCTTCGCCTTTTCTTCTCTTCTCATAAACATGTGTATAATAAAGACTGGAGAGCCTGATCACAGAGGAAGGTGTAAATGGTACAGAGTGTCTCCTCTCTCTGCTGTACTGACTCTCAGACTGAGCTGCAAATAAATAAAGTACAGCCTGTTCACAGGATAATAATACACCGAGTATAAAGTGAGGAGAAAATGAGCTTATTATGGACATGTGTGTGACAATGTGTGTGTTTGTGTGCAGCATATACACAAACTGTCAGAACTCTCTGTGCTCAGATTGAAGGTTCTAATACATTCTGATCTGCTTTCATTGGCACATTGGCATTATTTTATTAATTCCACAACTCAAAATAGTGAAATAAAAGTGTGACAAAAAAAAAAGAATAGCCCAGATCCTGTGTATACACTGTGATATTATGACCCTTACATACTGTAATATCTCATGGCTTCATTAAATTGTGCGCACGAGTGAAATAACAGTTTGTGCTGCATCAAGTGCTATTCTATGTGCTGCAGGAACTTTCCTCCCGAATAAATATTTATGTACATTGTTTTAATTATGTTGTTAACTCTAAATACAGCCCTAATAATAACTCATCATACACACACACACACACACACACACACACACACTTCTCACTCTTCCTGAAATAACTCACCTCAGCTTTCCTGTCAGATCGCACTGTTTCAGAGTGAGACTGCTCCTGATACCTCATCTCAGATTTTTTAAAAATGACATATTTAAAACACATTGTAGAAACTGTTATGAAGTGTGAATAAAATAAACAAGACAGAATTGACAAAACTCACTGATCAGAAAACAATCCTAATGGGCAGGACTTAATATTATAATGAGCAAGCTTGATTGACAGCCCTCAGTCTGAGACTCTGCCTGAGGCGCCACTCAAGTAACTAAACATGGTGGATTCAGGAATCAGGATTCAGCCTCCATGCAGCTATGCTCGATAGGTTAGCTTTCACTGAGTCGATTAGCTTTCACTTGCTAGGTTAGTTTTCATTCGCTAGATCAGCTTTCACTCACCATATTAGCATTCACTCACTATGCTAGATTTCACTCACCAAGTTAGTTTTTACTCGCTAGGTTAGCTTTAAGTCGAGATTAAAGTTTTGTGTTTGCTTCTTTTCTTAGGAGGAGGAGTTACGGAAGAGCGGCGAGGCCAAATATCATCACCTGAACGAAGACCTGCACGTCCTCATCGAGGTGTTTGCACCGCCCGCTGAGGCCTACGCCCGCATGGGCCACGCCCTTGAAGAGATTAAAAAATTCCTCATTCCGGTTAGTAGGTTTGTTTGTTTGTTTATATGTGTGTGTGTGTGTGTGTGTGTGTGTGTGTGTGTGTGTGTGTGTGTGTGTGTGTGTGTGTGTGTGTGTGTGGTGGTCATGAACTGACATGCTTCAAAAACGTAGAATACTTCTCACTTGTTTATGTGAGTAATATGTGATTATATGTGAAAAACACACGAAAATACAACTCAAGTAAGCACATGACATGAATAATGTGATAATCGTGTGTAAAAAAATCACGTGAAAATAAATGAATGGTAATAAATGCATGTGAAACAAAATCACAGGCAAAAATAACTGTGTAAAAGTCACATATGAAAACAAGGGAATCGTGTGAAAGAATCACGTGTGAAAATAAATGAATCATTTAAAAGAATCACATGTGAAAATAAAAATCACGTACAAGAATCATATGCAAAAATAAAAGAATCATTTAAAAGAATGTAACAATAAATGACTCATGCAAAAGAATCACGTGAAAAAAAAAGAATCATGTAAAAGAATCACGTGAAAATAAATGAATCAGGTAAAAGAATCACATGGGGAAATAAAAGAATTGTATAAAAATCACACTGTTTTGCCAAATTAACAACTTACAAAGTGCCGCGCTTGACTGAATGTGTAATGATGACAGAAATTACATGAGAAATTGTAAGCAATTTAGTTTCAATGCCGTGTTTAACATTCAGGTTTCTGTCTGATTAAATGTGTTTGGAGTAATTAGCTCAACCTCGCTGTTTGTTATTATGTTTAGCGTTAGTAATGAGACGCACTGTTCAGGTTTCCTGAGCTCTGTACACTGACTAATTGAAGCCCTAAATTTCATTTGCAGTTTGTGTTTTGTAGCATGTGTTTTATTCATGGCTTGTGGTTGCAGTGGTTTGGTGTTTGTTTACGTTTGGGTAATTAGTCATATTTTGATAAGGGAACTCATTATGTGTATGCTAACCAGTAAGTTCTGTAAATATCCATAGCGTGTTGAGTCTCTGTATTCTGACATCATTGCTCAAACTCTTTTTGGGTCAGTACGCTGTCAGTTTTATTGTCATTGTACGAGTGTGCACAGTACAACAAAAAGCTTTTCACAGCTTTTTTACAGTCATAGCTGAAAGTGGGACATTTTAAATAAAAGCCATTTCAAAAGTAGTGAAAGAAAAAATAAACAGTTTTATACCAACAAGGGGCTGGTACTGGAGCTGGTTTCAGAACTGGTGCTGGTGTCCAATGCAGTGCTGAGAATGTGCTGGTGTCAGAGACAATATGCTGGTGTCAGAGGTGGTGCTGGTGTCAGAGAAGGTGCTGGTGTCAGAGACAATGTGCTGGTGTCAGAGACAATGTGCTGGTGTCAGAGACGGTGTTGGTCAGAGACAGTGCTGGTGTCAGAGACAATGTGCTGGTGTCAGAGATGGTGTTGGTCAGAGACGGTGCTGGTGTCAGAGACGGTGCTGGTGTCAGAGACAGTGTGGTGGTGTCAGAGGTGGTGCTGGTGTCAGAGAAGGTGCTGGTGTCAGAGACAATGTGCTGGTGTCAGAGATGGTGTTGGTCAGAGACGGTGCTGGTGTCAGAGACGGTGCTGGTGTCAGAGACAGTGTGGTGGTGTCAGAGGTGGTGCTGGTGTCAGAGACAATGTGGTGGTGTCAGAGGTGGTGCTGGTGTCAGAGACAATGTGGTGGTGTCAGAGGTGGTGCTGGTGTCAGAGAAGGTGCTGGTGTCAGAGACAATGTGCTGGTGTCAGAGATGGTGTTGGTCAGAGACGGTGCTGGTGTCAGAGACGGTGCTGGTGTCAGAGACAGTGTGGTGGTGTCAGAGGTGGTGCTGGTGTCAGAGAAGGTGCTGGTGTCAGAGACAATGTGCTGGTGTCAGAGATGGTGTTGGTCAGAGACGGTGCTGGTGTCAGAGACAGTGCTGGTGTCAGAGACAATGTGGTGGTGTCAGAGGTGGTGCTGGTGTCAGAGACAATGTGGTGGTGTCAGAGAAGGTGCTGGTGTCAGAGACAATGTGCTGGTGTCAGAGGTGGTGCTGGTGTCAGAGACAGTGCTGGTGTCAGAGACAATGTGCTGGTGTCAGAGATGGTGTTGGTCAGAGACGGTGCTGGTGTCAGAGACGGTGCTGGTGTCAGAGACAGTGTGGTGGTGTCAGAGGTGGTGCTGGTGTCAGAGAAGGTGCTGGTGTCAGAGACAATGTGCTGGTGTCAGAGATGGTGTTGGTCAGAGACGGTGCTGGTGTCAGAGACGGTGCTGGTGTCAGAGACAGTGTGGTGGTGTCAGAGACGGTGTTGGTCAGAGACAGTGCTGGTGTCAGAGACAATGTGGTGGTGTCAGAGGTGGTGCTGGTGTCAGAGACAATGTGGTGGTGTCAGAGGTGGTGCTGGTGTCAGAGAAGGTGCTGGTGTCAGAGACAATGTGCTGGTGTCAGAGATGGTGTTGGTCAGAGACGGTGCTGGTGTCAGAGACGGTGCTGGTGTCAGAGACAGTGTGGTGGTGTCAGAGGTGGTGCTGGTGTCAGAGACAGTGCTGGTGTCAGAGACAATGTGGTGGTGTCAGAGGTGGTGCTGGTGTCAGAGAAGGTGCTGGTGTCAGAGACAATGTGCTGGTGTCAGAGATGGTGTTGGTCAGAGACGGTGCTGGTGTCAGAGACGGTGCTGGTGTCAGAGACAGTGTGGTGGTGTCAGAGGTGGTGCTGGTGTCAGAGACGGTGCTGGTGTCAGAGACAATGTGGTGGTGTCAGAGGTGGTGCTGGTGTCAGAGACGGTGCTGGTGTCAGAGACAATGTGGTGGTGTCAGAGGTGGTGCTGGTGTCAGAGAAGGTGCTGGTGTCAGAGACAATGTGCTGGTGTCAGAGACGGTGTTGGTCAGAGATGGTGCTGGTGTCAGAGACAGTGCTGGTGTCAGAGACAATGTGCTGGTGTCAGAGACGGTGTTGGTCAGAGACGGTGCTGGTGTCAGAGACAGTGCTGGTGTCAGAGACAATGTGCTGGTGTCAGAGACGGTGTTGGTCAGAGACGGTGTTGGTGTCAGAGACGGTGCTGGTGTCAGAGACAATGTGGTAGTGTCAGAGATGGTGCTGCTGTCAGAGACGGTGCTGGTGTCAGAGAATGTGTTGGTCAGAAACAATGCTGGTGTCAGAGGCAGTACTAAGGAAATGCTGGTGCTGGTGTCAGAGAAGGTGCAAGGTCCAAGGCAGTGCTGGTGTCAAAGGCGGCACTGAGAAAGTACTGGTCCTGGTGTCAGAGACAATGTGGCGGTGTCAGAAATGGTGTTGGTGGCAGAGACAGTGTTGGTGTCAGAGCTGGTGCTGGAACAACTAGTGCTTATGTCAGAGATGGTGCTGGTAGATTTGAGCTACCGCTGGTGGTGGAGCTGCTGTTGGTGCCAGTTGCTGGTGTCGAAGATGGTGTCAGAACCAGCAGTGGTGCTAGTGATATTACTGGTACTGCTGCTAGAAACAGTGCTGGTGTCAGAGACAGTGCTAATAATGGAGCTGATATTGGAGCCAGTGCTGATGTTAAAGCTGGTTTGAATGTAAGAGCCAAAGCTGGTTATGGTGCTGGAACTGGTGCTGGTTTTGGAGTCAGTACTTTGTTAGAGCTGGTGCTGTTGTTGCAGATGGTGCTAGCGTAGGAGTCAGTGTTGGACCAGATGCTGGTGTCAGAGCTGGATTTAATGATGGGTCTGGTGCTGACATTGGAGCCAGTGCTGGTGTCAAAGCTGACTTAGCACTTTCCTCTGAGAGGAAGCATGTATTAGTCTTTGCCCTTCCCAGCTGATAGCTGTTGCTGAAATATCAGTTCAAGGGGCTGAATTTCATCCACAACATACACTCATGCTAATCACAATGACCGAATTTCCATTTGCAATTCCTTCACTCATTCACACAAGCCTGAAGTACTTCACATCTAAAAACTTCATATAGGAATCTGTCATCTGGATCCAATGCATATCCAGAAGACCTGGACATTACAACCCTCACTCTTACCTGATTTACTGTATAATACACCTCTTTCCTGTTTCTTCTTCAGTGTATCTTTTTCAGTGTGCTACTCAGAGCATTGCATCTTTGGTTTAGATCTTTTGCTTTCTCCATATGTTTTGTCTTGTCCTGGTCTGCTTTGTCCTGTATTACTCTGTCTGCCTGATTATTTGACAGTTGTCTGTTTTTGCCTGCAAAAAATTTAAAGCTTGCGCTTACATCCATGTGTTTCTGATTTGTGACACAATCAAACAGCGCACATCCAAGCACTGCATTATCTACAGTTGTTTATGACTTTAAGAGTTATTTAAGAGTGAGATAGAAAGTGAGTTAGATAAGATACAGAGAGAGAGAGAAATAGAGATGGAGATACCCAGTCAGCAGTAAGAATGAGAGACTAAAGACACCGTATGAGATCCCAATACACTCTGGGCTGAATTCTATAACAGATTGTGTGATAGCATATGTTTTGCATGTCAGATTATATAATATATATATAGTTCTCTAACAATAAACGTGTGATTAAAGAAAATTACCACGTTCTGCCTACGCCATCAATCAGTGTGATCTGGAAATCTGCTCGTGCAGAAAGCTCACGAGCTCACATATTCTTCAAAGAGAATTTGAGGTAATACGGATATTTTTCTGTCCATTAGTCCTATTGGTGAATTTTACACAAGTGTCATAGCAGCACTCACACTCCGAGATTGTAATAGAAAATTTCTCACACTGTCTGAACTTTATCACCTACCATGTTTGGTCACAGTAACACTGGTAACTGGCCACCGATAATGTGAACCTGTCACATTATTAGTTCTAAGACCATCTCAACTCACGACCAAATAATTCTTTTACAATGTTTGATTTGATCATGAAGTTCGTTTCTGACAATAGGCAGACCATTGTGTAGTATTAGCGGCTTAAGGAAGATAGTGAGAGAGAGAGTGTGTCTGGAGGGGAACTTATTTACCTTCCTCTATTCATTATTTATCAAGTAACTCAAGTTGCGTTGTGGCCTTTCTCATCAGTAGGCAGTTATTAATCGTACGTCTTTAACAATTCTGTGTGTGTGTGTGTGTGTGTGTGTGTGTGTGTGTGCGCGCAGGATTATAATGATGAGATCAGACAAGCTCAGCTGCAGGAGTTGACGTTTCTGAACGGTGGTTCAGAGGATGCCAAGGTGCCCGCGGTGAGAGGGAAATCCAGTTCGAGGGCCCGCGGCACACCCGCTCCCGGCTCACACAGGTACAGTGTGTGTGGTAATGGCAGGTCTGTGTGATCGGATGAGAGAAGTATGTGTCTCTACTGTTGACATAATGTACATTTTGATATGGCATTAAAGAGCCACACCTTCCTCACTCAGTGACAGGTCCAGAGGCCACACCTCTTTCAGTGTGACTGGCAGGTACAGAGGCCATGCCTCCTTCACTGAGACTGACAGGTACAGAGGCCACGCCTCTTTCAGTGTGACTGACAAGTACAGAGGCCACGCCTCGGTCACTGTGACTGACACAAAATCCACGCCTTCTAGACCGGGGCCAAGCAGAAGTTTGTGAAATATTAAAAAATATATATAATACACCAAGATAATGCAAAGAAAATAAACAACTTTTTTCCCTCTCATCATTCAGTTTATACTTAAGAATTTAACAAGTTGAAATTCAGTCTAATTAGAAAAAAATATATTTAGCATTAAGTCTCTGCACTTCATTTATGTGAGTTTCACACATTTTCCTTATTTTTATTTATTTATTTATTTAATTACCATGAATTATTGAGCACTAAATGCATATTAAAACCAATTCAAATAAACAGTAATAACATTTTTGCTGTTCGTTAATCCAGGGCCGATATAAATATGGTGTTTTTTTTTATTTATTTGTTTTTTTATTGGTAAACACCACACAGATAAAAACAGAGATGCTCTTCCTGAGTGAGGATTATAATTAGACTGATTTAAGATCAGCAGTTAGCAGGAACCATGGCTAATTTTAGAGCTCACTAAGGAGGATCACTCGGGGTGGGTATATTTGCACACATAACAGAATGAGACGATTAATAAACACTCATGTGGCTCAGCTGAAGGTGCAATTTCACACTGAGGTACACACACACACACACACACTTACACACACATACACACACACACACACACACACACACACACACACACAGATCGATGTAGCCACTTCATTAAAGGGAACGCTTGTGAGGGGCTACGTTTGGGTTTTTTCGGTCAGCCGGTGGTCAGAAACTCGACCTGGAGATTTGATCGATTAAGAGTGAGAGACTGTGTGTCATCTGATTGTGTTCACACTGCTCGAGAAATGGAGTTAAATGTCTCATCTCACAGCTGGACCTTATCACTAATCAATACACACAGGGAGAAAACATGTCGTGACTGATTTTTTCAAGTGAAAATTTAAAATTTAAGTTTCTCAATAAATTCATTATCTGGACTTAAAAAGAGCAACATATATGAGGAAGAAACTGTAAGAGGAGCCAGACTCAAAAAGGAACCCATCCTCATCTAGATCTTTAGCAGGCTACATAGGAAGCACTGTGTTGAAAAAAAAAAAAAAAAAAAAAAAAAAGGCGGGTACGATTGCAGGTAAGATCCCTGTACAGTACAGTAGAAACAAAATCAGGATGTTCTGAAGAGGACTACTCTCAAGCTGGCTATATGATGAACAACGTGATGAGTTAGCTGGCTTGCTCGAGTATACCTGGCTGCAGCCTGCAGAATGGGGTGGGGCTGCACTTGATGGTGGGGCTACATGTGTCACTCCACCCATAAGAGTTAGGGGTTATGGTTAGGGTTAGGATTAGGGGTAGGCGTCGACGTCATTACATTGCCACTATCCAATAAGACCAGTTATGGGCGGAGCGGCACATGTAGCCCCTCCCAAAAGTGCAGCCACGCCCCATTCTGCAGGCTGCAGCCAGGACCTTCTGGGCTTGCTAGCATACTGAACCCTCACTGGCTGATATTAACCCGTACAGCACTGAATTTTTCCACCAAACAGCAGCATGTATTATGCAGCAATGTGAAAGATAATGTGAAAATTACTGGCAGAGAAAAATGAGTCTTAAGGAGTCCACACTAACAGAACAGAGCTGTGTGAATGTTCACACACGGGTGCCGGACATGACGGCGTGTTGTGGTTACACTGACTGACTGGATAAGCATTATAGTTATTAATGTTCTGCATGGACTCCCCATAAAATGAAGCTTTCTCTGGCCAAATTCCCATCGTCTGGATATGATATTATTTATCTTGAAAATTCCTCACACAGCTGGACAGACATGTAAAGAACGTCACGTGATTTTTCAAGCTATTTTTAACAGGATAATGAATATTTTCATGATGTATCTACTCGTTCTGAGTCGTTTTATTCTTCATAAAGCTGATATTTATATTCTGATATTTAACAGCAGTTTATGAAGTAGTGATGGTCCGTGGGTTTGAAAATCTCACTGCTAATTCAAGCTGTAAACACTGGTAGTGAAGGTGATGTTACATACAGTAGGAAGTAGAGGAGGTAGACATTTGTCAAACAGTGTTGTACTTTGAGGCACCCAGTGGAGTGCTACCAAAACGTATGAGTAATAAAAAAATATCATTAGCTTTTGGCTTCAGTGTGACTTTAAAAAAACACTGTATGCTGCATTTAAAAGTAAAGTCATTTACATTCTTTAATCATCTGCGTATATTAATTTTCCATACTCTACAGTACACTTCATGAGAAATATTTTATACCCATACAGTTCATTCTGAATGTGAGTCATGGCTTCAGTCCAGCTCTTTACCATGTTGAGAGTTTGATGTTGCAGAAAGACAGTCATGTCTGCCTCCTACTCACCTCCTACAGAATCAGCCTCCTCTGCTGTAACAGGAGAGTTTGTTCATGCAGAAGCTAATGGCTTTGCAGATATAATACTGATTAACTTTGATTTATTATTTTTTTTCCATCGTGATTTTTTTAGGTTTGCTGGCATTTCTGCATATAAATATATAGCAGAATTTCTCAATCTCAGTCTAATTAGTAAGATGGGAAGCTTTTACTCTCTGCTCTCCAGTGATCTGATTTTCACTCATTTTATTTTTCATGAGGGTTTCATTTATATCTGCTTAAAGTTCCACAGCCCGACGATGGGCCGTCGCGTTGTTAAGTGCAAAACTATGCTATTTATACAATTAAGATTCTTGTGATTCGATTGATACAAACCGTTTCGAGATACAATCACAACAGCTACAATCAACGGCTCTGTCAGACCAACAACATACAAACAAACACTTACAAAACTGAGGCAACTCACCTATGAAGCCTCATAGTAATCCACTGAGCCATAAAATCCCAACAAAAACAGTCTTGTTACACTGGCAAAGGTCCAAACGATCCAATCAAGTAAAAATATTTAGTCCAAAACACATTATTACATCAGTAAATATCCACAGACTATTGCTGAGTCATTTCAAATTACCGGCAGATGTGCCTAATCTTTCACGTATTCTCCGTTATAATTTCTGTTCACTTGTAAATCTTTTGACTTCAAAATGGCCGCTGCACTCTGACCTTTCTATTAGCACCTCATTTGAACCAGTAGGAGTTTCCATGACCTGTCCATAGCCTTCAATAGCCAATGAGAGTCGATATTGAAAGGAAGTGCCTTCACCCTTTCCTTCGTGAAAAGCTCGAGCCTATTGCAACCGATTGTGTGGATGACTGGCGCATTGTATGTCCAGTGAAATTCTGAAACATATGATATGCTGAGTAAACCCGCCTAACCAGCGGCAAGTGTTTAGTTTTTCTGCGTGTAAAAGCACGCAAAGGGTGAAAAGTGTAGTTTTGTGACTATGACTGACTATTGGAAGGTGAATTATGGCGAAACGGACGAGGAAAACAATACAATAAAATATATTATAAAAACTGCACATATAATATATATATATATATATATATATATATATATCATCTTTCCTCTTTTCAAGAATAGTAGGCTTTTTATCCTAGGTATGTGTCCATGGTTACCAAGGGTCCTTTGGAATCTACAAATGGTGATTCTGATAAAACATATGGACATACCCCTGTAAAATATGAATTTTCTTTGGTATTGTTATCAGATTTGAACTTGGACTAGGTAAGGCTTCATGCTGTGGTCTAATTGTGTTTTCCAGCTAATAACTCCCAGTTCTAGTCATCTGAAGGCATCTGCATGCAAAAAAAAAAAAAAAAAAAAAAAAATCAGGCGGAAAAAAACAGTGCGTTCAAGCCTCGATTACTTAATACCAGTAGCACGTACAGTGATTCTGACTTCTGGGGAAAAAAGTACTCCAAATGGTTCAAGAACAGCTTTAATTTGACTTTGGGTTTGCCTTGGATAGACGTTTTAGGCTAATTTTACAGGAGTGTTAAGAGGATATATACAAACTGAAGAAAAATAAATACCTCAGATAAAAAAAAAAAACATTAAAAAATGAATAAACATGAGTTTGTTTGTGGTGTTTGCAGGAGTAGAGGAGGTGTTCCTCCCCCCCAGGCTGTGGTTCCTCGCGGGGCGGCACCCAGAGGAGCTCCACCAAGCCGCCTTCCATCCAACAGGGGGAGAGCACAGAGAGGACGTGGGGCTCCACCCCCTGTGGGATACAGACCGCCGCCCCCTGTAGTGCAGGACTCATACGGAGAATACGTGAGTAAATGATCAATTTTTTGTGCTGCCTGTGCTGATGATCTGTTTTACCTTTATTTACACACCTGAGAGGGATCAGAAAGTGCTTATTCATGAGGCGAGGAGTAAAAACGGTGTGTTAGCATTTGTATTAAATATGTGCCGTCACAACGGTTTGAAAGAATTCAGCGACTGGTGTTTGAACAGGATATTCTTAGAGAAAAATTTCAGTTTCATACAATGTTTCCTCAAACAGCCAACGGTGGATTTGAGGGGGAGAAAAACATTGTGCACTTAGGCATTTGGCCTTGGCTTTAGAAAATGCTGACTCAGCAGTCTGATGAGGGTTGTTCATGAAGGGTTTCAATCACCCAGGTTGTGAAATGTGTACTATCATCAAGGCTACTGGAGGTGAGTTATAAATCTCAAGGATGTATACAAACTACCAATCTCCAACGCAGAGCTGAACAGTTGAAGGTTAAAGGACTGGGATTTCTTGTTGGGATGCGTTTCCTTGGAACATTCATCCAAACTAGGCATTCTAGGGTTTTTATTCAACCTTGTGCACAAGACTTCCTGAAACACACTGTAGTCCCAACAAAACAATTAAATCTTGCACACAGTACTTAGAGGAGAGATCTTTCATGGCCTCTAATTAAAGCAGTGGTTACTAACCCTGTTCCTGGAGATCTACCTTCCTGAAGACTTCCTGAATCTCCAACCATAATGGTGCCCACCTGACCATCTAATCATTGCCTTAAGAAGTTCTTGAGAAATTAAAACAGGTGTGGTTGACCACTGATTTAAAGGGCTGTTACAAACTAAAGCAAACTATGGATTATTGAACAGGTTAACTGATAGACATTTAGACCCAAGACATTTTGCTTTGTTTTTAATCTGAATGGAGAAAAAGTCAATTTAGTCATCGCCAATTCCTGTTCAGGGTGGTGCTGTGGTGTAGTAGGTTAGTGTTACTGCCTCACAGCTCCAGGGTTCCTGGTTCAATCCTGAGCTTGGGTTCCCATGTCATTCTCAGGTCCCTCAAGTAGTATGTATTCCCACCTTGTGCCCAGTGTTCCCGGGACTGGATCCACCACAACCCTGACCAGGATTAAGTGTTTACTGAAGATGAATGAATGAAGGAAATCCCACCCACTAGCTAATTCACATGACAGCTATCCTCCAGGGCAGCTTCCTCCATAGTTGAACACTAACTGGGAAGATGACAACTGCCCAGTGAGAGGCTTTAACAAGGAAGTATGCCAAGGAAAAGAAGTCTTTGGGTGGTTAATGGTTCTAGACATCAGCTTGGGGGTTATTAAGGTCTGACCACTTGGCCAATTCCGAAGATAGTGCCACTCAAGGGGACCAGGCACTTGGTCAGTGGCAGTGGTAGCTCAGTGTTTAAGATGTTGGGCTATTAATCAGAAGGTCGTGAGTTCAAATCCCAGCACCTCCCAACCTCTGAGGACCTTGAGCAAGGCCCTTAACACTCAATTGCTCAGATGTATAAATGAAATAAATGTAAGTCGCTCTGGATAAGGGCATCTGCCAAATGCCGTAAATGCACTTAAAGGTGTATTTTCAGTGAGGAATCAGGAGATGTAGTGACCTTTGTATGAGAAAAGTGGATTATGGTGAGACAATAAGTCTCAAAACAAGTTTAAACATACAGTATGTGACATGAAGGTATATGACCAATTGGAGTGAAGAGCAAGACCCTTTTTGGTTCCTTTCGGAAATTCATCCTTGGTCAAGATGAAGGAGAACTTGAAATTAAGTTGCTTTAGATATATAGGGATGTGAAATGGATGAGGTGTTGGCACCAGGTTCCCCCTCGACCCCCTCAAGGATAAGCAGTACAGCAAATGGATGGATGATGTTTGGAGGAATGTTACTGAGACTGTAGGAATCCTGGCTGAGCGTGGTTAGTGCAGTAACAGCCTATAGCTAAGTGTAACATTCAGTTAGTTAGCATAAAACGTCAAAAGTATTTAGAATGTTTGCTTGCCAATATTAACTGTTTTGACATAGACAGAAAGAACACATATGTAAAGACTTAATTCATGAGGCGCTAGCAAGGAAACCATGGCAACCAGCAGGAATTGCAAGTCAGTGATTTGACTATCGATTTAGGAAACACAAGGTGGAGGAGGTGATCTAAACCGATTCCCTGATATATAACCACATCTGATGGCGTAATTCGAGGGTCATCACACCAACGTGCCGAGGTCAAGCCTGCACCACCTGCTCCCTCGTCACCTTGTCACCTTGAACGTACCCAAAAGCTTGCTGTAACCTGAAGCTCGCAAACACAAACAAACTCCAGAACATCTGCTCGATGATAAATACAGCAGCGTCAATGCAAATCAGGGCTCGGCTAACCTCGTCTCCACAGACGAGCATGTAAACATGCGAGCAAACACACTCGAGAGCTTGTGTTTACTTCCCCAGAGCTGTTTGTGTTTTCATATATTTATGTTTTTATTATCAGGGGGATCATAATGGAATGCTTTTATTCCAAAGCAAGCTTTCGTTCCTAGCTGTGTATACAGATTAAATCCCTGCCGTGTCTGCATGTTTGCCTTTTTACACTCTTAATTCATGATCATGTGACTCAGTCGTTTAAAATCGGTGTCTGAGTCATTTCATGATTAAACAAATCCCTAGAGTTAGAGAAGAATGAAGCTGGTGTTAAGAAAGTCTCATACTCTGGTTGTTTAGTCATTTCATCTCCACCTTTTGTAAGCACTTTATCCTGGTCAGAGTCGAAGTGGATCCAGAATCCAGGATGCAGGAATAAATGCTGGATGTGATTCCAGTCCTTCACATGACACCATGCACACCCAGCAACACACATACACATTCACACCAAGGGGTAATTTAGAGTCGGCTATCCACTTATTCTTTACAGGAAAATCACACACATGTCACGGGTGATTAAGTGAGTAATATGGGATCACATGGAGAAACACTGCACTGCATAAAATGACGTCTTAGGAAGTGGAAATACCTTGAATAGAGTCAAATTTATTTAATATTTATTATTATAACATTACAATGAACCAGATATAGGATCATTAAACCTATTTCAAGCCATTTGTAATCATTTCAAGTTTGAAACAGTGATTTTACTCATTTCAATCATTTATTTCTAGAAAGAAGCAAAATGATGTGCTAATAGAAAAAGAAAACTACAAGCTTCTGAAATGAGTAGTAATATCCAGAAATAGGTTTAAGATAACTAAGATCTCAGATAACATTTCTTTTTTTTTTTTTTTTTTTTTTTTTTGCATTGTGAAGGTGCATTTCAACATGTTATGGCCTGAAATTGAATGTGTGCTCGAGCAAATTACAGGCTAAATGTGTATGAAGTTAAATAAATGAATCACGTGTAAATAATACACATGAAAATCCATGAACCGTGTTAAAAATAAGTAATCATATGCGAAAATAAATGAATCGTGTGTAAAAAAAAACAAAAAAAAACAAAACAAAAAAAACAAAACAAAATACATGTAAAACTAAACCATTAACGCAAAAAGAAATTTTTTGGAAAGTAAACGTTTAGAAAAATCATGTGAAAATAAAAGATTCATGTATAAAGAAT
>CM042545.1:21529706-21689706 GCA_023630585.1 Cranoglanis bouderius | reverse complement strand
TGCACACATTAGGGAACTGACCAATGAGAGGAAACGGGAGGAGACAGGATCACAACCCAAAACAAAAGCACATGTAAAAGATGTAGCGCTGAGAGGGGAAGTTGTGACATGTAATTTACCCTAAGAGTGATTGTGTGTGTGTGTGTGTTTATGTTACTGACATCCCACCCAGGGTGTATTCCCACCTCATGCCCGGTGTTCCTGGGACAGAATCCGGATCCACTCCCACCCTCACGAAGAACACGAGCTTAGTGAAGATAAATAAATGAACGCTTGAGACACATCTAGAAAAACGTAGTAGATGTTTCAAACAGGTTGATGTTTTAATTATGACATCCGATCACAATTTACCCAGCTTTAATGGCATCAGAACGTGGTCTAGCATGGACAAGTTTCTGATTAAACAAGGCTCTAGTCCAACAAGTGAACAACTATTATCCACAAAGAAGGCCGAATAACTAAAAAGTTCAGGAAATGCTGTTTTCGAGTCATTATAACTTTCACACTCAAGCCAAATTCCTTAAAGTCACATTTTCTCCTTGAGTATGTTTTGATGTGTTGTAATTTTCCGGTGTGAGTTACGCTCATTAAGGTCTGAAACTGCTAACTATTCATTAAAAAAAAAAAAAAGCAAGACTTTGATTTAAAAAAAAAAAAAAAAATGGGTCCCTGACCCCCGAATTGTCCTCTGTGTCCTGTGTAGTGGCTCCTCTTAACAAGCTTGTCTACATGTACTCAGTTTAAATGTCTCTAAAATAAAAGAGAGAAGCGAGCCTCTAATCAGAGGTTAATGCAACTTCAATAATCAGACCAGGATGAAGGAAAAGAGAGAGAGAGAGAGAGAGAGAGAGAGAGAGAGAGAGAGAGACAGAGAGAGACAGAGAGAGTTCTTCTGTCCTCTGTGCGTTCACATTGTGTTGTTGCTAAATCCCCGAGTGGTTGATTTCACGCATGTTAATTGGGGATGAATGGATTTGGAGCTGAGAAAGTGTGACAGACAGAGTGAAGGAGGAGAACAACGGAGAGGTCGGAGTCTTTAGTCCCGTTTATCCTGCTTTAGCCCGAGAGCAGCTTAGCTTTGAAGTCAGATTCGGCTTTAGGAGAGCGGAGTCGAGAGGAGGACGTGTGAAGCGCCGGGATTGATTGTTTCTCTTCCTTTCTTTTTCTCTCCTTGACTGCAGTATCATACTGTAACTGGGTTGCATCATTTAGTGATATAGCTCTTATTCGTCACATCACATTCATCACATGCGAGTGTCACACGTTTCACGATGGCAGTGTAAAAGGAGTGCAGATTCCATTGCCTTTCCTTCGTATAAGTGTTAAGGATTTAATCCTTTAACCGAGATGATTTCTCACCTGACAGCCAACAATCTGGAAGAGTGAAGAGCATCACGTGCTTCAACTCATACATAAAGCCAGTAATGTCAACTGAACACACATGATGGACAGCACTAACTCTCTCAACTCTCTTTCATATACATGAATATGGAGATTTAAAAAAAAACAAAACAATTAAAGATAATATGTATTGCTAAAGGTACAGTTGTATTATTATTATTATTATTATTATTATTATTATTATTATTATTATTGATAGTATGAATAATTACTACTACTACTACTACTACTACTACTACTACTACTACTACTACTAATAATAATAATAATAATAATAATAATAATAATAATACAGGTAAAAGTGCTTTACACAGATAAATGGCAAATAAAAAAACAGCATAAGGAAGGAAGGAAGCAGAAAATAAAGAAAATAAAAATGTAATGGAAATTCTTAAAATGAATACATCTAAAAATAATAATAAAGTAACCATAAAATAATTAATAAATAACATAAAATAATAATTATGTATAGGATGAATTAGCTAATGCCACTGAACTGTAGCTGAGGGAGGGGGGAAAACCTTTTAATTAAATATTTAATACAAATTAAAAATAAAACATTTTAAATAAATATAAATAGATATAGATAAATATGCTAAATAAAATAAATAAATAAAAAACAGTGCCACAGATTTCATATTTATTTCATCATTCTGTGTGAAGTGCTTCTTTACAACAGGGAATTTCCCACAACGACATGAATTAACATAAAAACATAATCCACAATGATAATAATCTCCATCTTGGTAGCTACAGCTATAAGTCATTTCCTGCTCAGCACTACTTCGCCGTACACACAGCTGCATTCTCAGAATAATAAGCAGATATAATGGATGGCAAATGAAACACACAGACTTGATTTGGTCTCGTATCATTTGCAGTGCAGACGTAGTTTAGAAATCTGATTTAGGAAATGAATTTGTTTTGTCCTGCTGTGTGGTGAAGCATTCGAAGTGCTGTGTGGTGTGTAGGTCTGGTTACTGTAATGACGTGAGTACCGGATTATTGGCTCATGTACGGAGCTTTGATGTCAGTACTGTATACAAAATAATAATAATAAGAAAAAACCCAATAACCTGTGATTGGTGTTAGATATGAGCGGTCATAAAATGCTTTCCAGTCTTCTGTCCTGCAGTCCATTCCACTTCTCTGTTTTTCCTCTGCTAATGGAGTATTAATATTTAAAGTGGTCCAGTGGAGGAGATTAACCTCTTTACTGAGAGTACTAAGTGTGTATGTGTGTGTGTGTGTGTGTGTGTGTGTGTGTGACATTAAAGCTCTAGAGAGCTCATTTTGAACTAAATATGACTAGCGCTGATATTATATTACAGATAATATGGGGAAAAAAAATAGAGCGGTTGACCTGTCTCATTTTGTTACTCATGTGTTTCATTTTGCTGTCTCCATCCACTCGATACACTGAGGTAATGCCCTGCTGATGTGAATATTTGTTTCATATTTATCTCTTTCCTCTCTCTGTCTCTCTCTCTATCTCTCTCTCTGTAGGAATACGATGACGGATACGGAACAGCCTACTCTGACCAAGGGTACGACTCATACGACAACACTTACAGTAACCAAGGACAAAAGTAAGCGTGTGTGTGTGAGTGAGTGAGTGTGTGTGTGTGGAGACAGTGCTGGAAATGTTGTTGTTTTTTTTGTTTTTTTTTCCTCTGAATGGACCACGTGAAGAAAGGGCAGGGCCACAGAGAGACGTGGACTGTCTGAAGAGATGTACGCTCGTTTAGTTCCTGCAGAGGTCAAACTGAGAGCAAGAGCCTTTTGTCACATCCTGCGTTCTGTGGTTTTAAATAAAACTTTCTATTTGAGCTCAATCATACCGACAAAACTGGCTTTTCATCTATTTACTTTGTGTTTACTTCTAAGTTGAAGTGTATTCTAGTTTAATATAGAGTTGTAGTGAGGTTGGTTAGGGTTCCAAGCAATAAAGGTACATTTAATAAGATTTTGCTGATTTTCTTCATACTCGTGCATATATTGGTACGTGCCAATCAGCCGTAAATCACCAAGCATGGTCACGGTACAGCTGATTTACTTTTAGCCACACCCACAACACTCCAAATATGTAAATTTACACTGAGTTCCCATCCGTTGGATAGGAATGTTTTTCGTGAACACTACATTTCTTGTGTAAGTGCTCCTATGAACGACTTATGAATAAATTGTTGCGTTGGTATCCAGCTTGATATCCACTGTACAACTAGAGTCAGTTTGATTTTTACATATTTTTCTTTTTTTTTTTTTTTTTTTTTAGAACTGTAGTGCTCAGTTCTACATGTCCATCTGGTTTAATCAGGCTGTTCAAATAATAGCAACTGAAAACGTCTGCAAAACCTAAAAATGATATGGTGCTTGGACCCCGATGATCACTGCTCATAGTTATATTTTTAGAGTTCTAATGCAGTGTTTTATTTACATTTACGCTGAAGTTTAGAATTTGATTTAGAGTTGTACACTGAGTTGCCAGTTTATTATATATTAGATAGTTGTATCTCATAATCTTCCAACTTATTTATAAGCAATAAGGATTTTGCAGAAAATAAATATATTAGCATGTCTGCATTTTTTTTTTCTCCAGCAAAACCAAAGACCCTTGAGGTAATGCTGCTTTATTATTTGATTCCCCTTTACTTACCACCCTGAAAACTGAGTAACAGATAAAATAAGGAATATACTAATCCTAGACAATGTTGAGAAACTAGTACATGATTTCACAACTTCTAGATTGGACTATTAGAACATGTTTAAGGAATCTTCAGCTTTTTCCACAGTGCAGAACCTTGTGTCATTAGAGCTCCAGACTTGCTGTCTATTATGTTCTGCCTTCTGCTCTGATTAATGTATCTTGCTGATCTCATGAAGCAGTTTAGCGCCTCCTAAGCACTTCACTTATCTGAGGAAAGCCTAGTTTTAGTCCTGAGGATTATCACAGCTCCGCCGTTGGAAGCCGTTTCTTACGTCGCCTCAGACAACATTAGGAAGTATCTATAGCGCAATAACTTTTTTTTTTTTGTTAATCCATTATTTGTTTCTCTTCTAATTGTTTGTATGGATATTACTTTGAGATGGTTGGGCTTGGGAAAGAAAGAGGGGCTGTACCCGAGGGTGTGCCATTACTTTCTATTGTATTCTGTTGTATTTCAAGACACTCCCTCTCTCCTGCCTCCTCTGCTGCATGTCTAACTGTGAAAATGTTATGTTTTTGATATCGCAGTGTCCTCTAGTTTTGCAGCTTAACGAACTAAAAGGCAGGCACATGTAAAAGAAATGAGGGAATGCTTCAACACTTTCTTCCTGCTGGTGGATTGTTTTCATCAGCCGGTAGATTACAGTGTTGTGCCTGTAGTTGGGAGTCTAGGCTTGATAATGGGTTTGGAGTGCTATCACGGCTGAGTGTAGGCTCTCTTTCACCAGACAGCGACAACTCAGATTTGTGTTTCTCTCGTGTCGTGCTGTCTGACTGCATTTCTTCAGTGATGTGTTTGTGGGGACGGGGAGGTGTGGAGGGGTTTTGGTGTGCTTTAATGGTGAGTTTGAGGGGGGTGGTGGATGCTCGCAGCACTTAAGATGTCAACCGTGGTGAGATGGTGGGAGAAAATGGGAAGAGGAGTGGGAGATAGAGGAATGTAGAGTGCTGGTCATTTCACTGATGGGTGGCTGGTGCATTTTTTGTGGTTGTGTCAAACTGACATGACTCCAGCACTGTGGAGGAAAAGCATTCCTCCTAAACACACACACACACACACACACACACACACACACACACACACACACACACACACACACACACACACACACACACTACTGTAGAACAGATTTCTGTGCATATTGTTGCAGGAGAGATTTAGGAGAATGGCTGTATGAGGGCTCTTTGAGGCAGATCAAACTCTCTCCTCCTGATGATAGTCAACTGCTAGTTCAAAACATGAACTTTGTGTATGTGTCTCTATTAGACGTCTGAGGACCAGCCGATGTTGACATGGTGTTTGTTAGTTTTTAAAGACATTTGACATCTGTTAAAAATAATTTCTTTAGTAATAATTAACACCTGGCTACAAACCATTTCTCCTTTATTTGCTCCACTATTGGAAAAGGAACAGCATCCAAGAATAATATATACAACTTAATTTCAGCTTAAGTATTCACAGCCATTATCATGATATAAATATTTTTTTCACTATTGGTATGTAATTGGGAGGATCCCATATGCAAACATCTTTATAAAAGTATAAAGTATATGTATTTAATTGGTTTGGTATATATCATTGTTTATAACACATTTATTACAGTATTAATAAGCACCTTATATGCCATTTACTAACCATTTATACAGCACCATTTGTCTTATTTTATATATATATATATATATATATATATATATATATATATATATATATATATATATTCATTAAATGGGTCATTATATCAAGAAAGGTAAACAAGGAACAAGTGAACAAAATACACCGATCAGCCATAACATTAAAACCACCTGCCTAATGTTGTGTAGGTCCCCCTTGTGCCGCCAAAACAGCTCTGACCCATCAAGGCATGGACTCCACGAGACCTCTGAATGTGTGCTGTGGTATCTGCCACCAAGACGTTAGCAGCAGATCCGTAAGTTGCGAGGTGGGGCCTCCATGGATCAAACTTGTTTGTCCCTCATATCACACAGATGCTCGATCAGACTGAGATCTGGGGAATTTAGAGGCCGAGTCAACACCTTGAACTCTTTGTCATGTTCCTCCAACAGTTCCTAAACTATTTTTGCAGTGTGGCAGGGCGCATAATCCTGCTGAAAAAGGCCACTGCCATTATTGCATACAGTTGCCATGAAGGGGTGTACTTGGTCTGCAACAGTGTTTAGGTAGGTGGTATGTGTCAAAGTAACAGCCATATGAATGCCAGGACCACTTTTGGTAGGTACTAACCACTGCATACTGGGAACACCCCACAAGACCTGCCGTTTTGGAGATGCTCTGACCCAGTCGTCTAGCCATCATTATTTGGCCCAGGTCAAAGTTGCTCAGATCCTTACGCTTGCCCATTTTTCTTGCTTCCAACACATCAACTTCAAGAACAGACTGTTCACTTGCTGCCTAATATATTCTACCCCTTGACAGGATAAGAATAAGAATAAGAATTAAAATAAGAATAAAAGGAAAAGGAATAAGATTAGATCAGCGCTGGAGTATGAAATGATATTTATCAATTTTGTTTACCTATTATAGCCTTCATTTTAGCAAGGCAATTTTGAGCATTATACATTTTGGGAACAGAGAACATTTCAAAACGCTGAATGCAGAATTCCAAAGGGAGGCCAGAAAGGACAAAGAGAACTACTGGAATGAACAGTGCCAGAAATTGGAGGAAGCGAGCAGGAAAGGTCACACACGAGAACTCTACACCCACGTGAGGAGGGCGCGGTCAACATTCAAGGCTCGGAAGGCAACAGTTTATGGGAGCAATGGCCAGGAATTGCATGACCAGCAAGCAATACATGATCGGTGGAAAGAATACACAGAGAAGTTATACAAAACTGAACATCAGAACCATCCGGCGGAGGAGAATAAGTTACCGGAACTGGAACTGGAGGAAGAAGTCATATGGGCAATGAAGCAATCAGCCAGACAAAAAGCCACAGGAATCAATGGCATACCAGCAGAATTGCTCAAGCCCATACCAGCAGCAGCATTAACAGCGTTATGTCAAAGCATATGGAGCATGTGTGAGTGGCCAAAATAATGGAAAAGGTCAGTATTCATCCCAATTCCCAAGAAGGGTGACACGAAGGATTGCTTGAATTACTGCACCATAGCCCTGATACCGCACACAAGCAAAATCCTTCTGAAGATCATTCAACAACACTTGAGTACAACCGTGGATAAGGAAATGCCAGATGTGCAAGCTGGCTTCAGGAAAGGCAGAGGCATTCGTGATCACATTGCCAACCTTCGATGGATTATGGAAAAAAACAGGGAGTATCAGAAAGATCTCTACATATGTTTCATCGATTATTTGAAGGTGTTTGGTGTAATTGAGCACAATAAGCTCTGGACCTGGCTGAAGGTAATGGGCACACTACCACACCTGACCAAACTCATAAGATCACTCTATCAAGATCAGGAAGCTACAGTCTGAACGCCATACAGAGACACAGATTGCTTCGAGATCAGAAAGGGTACATGCCAAGGATGCATCCTGTCTCCAGGAGCTTTCAACATGTACGCAGAAGCTGTCATGCGGTGAGCAGGCCTGGATGAGTCCAAGATTGGCGTGAATATAGGAGGCAGAAACATCAACAACCTCCGATACGCCGGCGATACCACCCTGCTAGCTGAAAATAAGAAGGATCTTGAACATCTTATCAAGAAAGTCAAAGAAGAAAGTGAGACAGTTGCACTGTGCATGAACATCAAGAAGACAAAGATCATGACAACAGCAAAAATGCGAACGTTAATATCAAGATCAACAGTGAAGAAATTGAAGTGGTTGAAGTTTTCATCTTTCTTGGTTGCAAAATTGATCGCGATGGAGACTGCACCCTTGACATCAAGAGACAGCTGGCATTTGGAAGAAATGCGATGGTCAGTATGAACAACATCTGGAAGAACATTAGCCTGGTAATGCAGATTGGTGAGTGTTTTTCCAATAGCAATATATGGCTGCGAAACCTGGACTCTGAAAAAGGCAGACAGGCGAAAGATTGATGCATCTGAACCGTGGTGCTGGAGACGTCTGCTACGCATTCTGTGGACAGCCAGAATAAACAACTCCGAGAATTGTGCTTTGATGGTGTTTGGGTTCCTGTTGAAATCAGTCACAAATGGTGTTTTTTAATGTACCTTTGAATGTAGCTTTGGATGCATTCAGTCTTTGGGGCATAACATACTTGGACCTTAATGTACAAAAGAATGGTAGTGTAGTTATTTGCCTATGTGACATTATTTATTCTTTGGGGCAGAGTAAATAAAGCATTACTTGTATGGCAAATAGCAAAATCTGTTTCTCTGAGTTTCTGAAGCCATTGATCAAGGCAGGCTTTGTGAATAGATTTGCAGTCTTGATGCAACAGAGTGAATCAAATGAAACAAGTGAATCAGGCCAAGAAAGCAGACAGAAAAATAAGAAAATAAGGGAAGCCTAAAAACTACACATTTGTCTCTGCATTTCTCTGAATTTTGTCTATATGAAATACCATATATAGTAAAGATATAACAGCTAGCACTTCAAACAGATTGTTTCAATGTCATTGTTGGTATAGCTCTTAGGTGAAGAAACATTCAGACAAATACATAAATGAAATTATTTTCACGTTTTGATGAGTCAATTCAACTAATCTCTCTGAAGTGTCAGTTATTACCAGTGATAACTAAAACGTTATTAAAGCTTGAACTTCTGAAAGCCTGGTATGTTCATGATTGTTCAGAATAGTAGGAGGTTCCTAATTATTCACAGGCTGTCTACTAAACAAGGGAAGCAGGGAGGTAAACAGGAAACAATAAAAGCATGAAAATGTCATACTTTTAGAAACCTTATCTGAGCAAGACAATTAAGAAATAGGAAAAATGAACTACATGCAAAGCATAGCAGTCTCTAACTATTCCCTCACTTTCATAAGTGATGAATGGAAATTTTCACTAGTCAATTACTGGTCAACTGAACTAGTCAATTCCCAGCAATTTCCACTCGTGTCACGACTGGCAAGTTACCAGTTACACTCCCCTTAACATAGCAATACTGGTCAACTCAACCGATATTTACACCCCCTTCATACATCATTACTGATGAATTTCCCGCCATTCTCATCATTTCATATATTACTTCTGGCCAATTCCTACAAATTCCAACCCCTATATCATTATATCACTGCAACCACTTCATTTATTATTACTGGTCAATTCCTTCCCTTCATACATAATTTGTGGAAAATCTCCAAGTCTCACAAATTCTTATCCCTTCATATGTCACTACTGGCCACCTCCCTATTCCCACTATTTCCACCCCCTGTATATTTCATGACTGACATATTCCCAATTCCCAACCCATTTATACATCACTTCTGGTCAATTCAGACTTCCTGCCAATCCCACCCCTTTCAAACCTCATGACTAGCAAATTCTCAATGTATACCCCTTCATATGTTACTACTGGATGATTTCCAATTCCCACCTCCCTTTATAGATCATTGCTGTTGGATTTCCACTACAGGTCAATTCCCAAATCCTGACAATTCACTTCTATTCACTACCCAAGCCAATACTGGCCAATTCCCATCAGCTGTACCCCATTCATACAGTATGTTACTACTGGCCAATTCACAATTCCCACCACTTCTCATCCCTTCATATACCATTACTTTCCAGTTCCCTTTTCTCACCCTTTTCATACAATACTACTGGTCAGTTCCCAATTCTTGCCAATTCCTCCCCTATATGTCGCAACAGGCAAATTCCCAATTCCCACCCCTTTATAAATCACGGCCATTTATCCATCACTGCTGATCAATTCCAGCCATTTCCCAATTTTCACTTCTTTCATATATCAGTACTGGCCTACTCCCAATTTTTGCCAGATCCCTCTCCTTCATATGCCACTAAGGACCAGTTCTCAATTCCCACTAACTTTTGCCCCTGTTTGCATGTAACTACAGGCCAACTCCTGTAATTCCCACCAATTCAACCCCTATCCTCCCTGAGCTGTTCATTCATTTATTTATTTATCTATCTATCTATCTATCTATCTATCTATCTATCTATCTATCTATCTATCTATCTATCTATCTATCTATCTATCTATCTATCTATTTATTTATTTATTTATTTATTTATTTTCCAGTTTCTGTTGACTTCGCAGATTTTTATACTTTTCTATGTGATTATTTGAACTAGAGGATGAACACGCTGGCAGTGATCTCCATTCAGCTGATCCAATATTGAAACTGTTGTTATGATGTAATTAAGCACAACATGAACTACATAAAAAACGAATAAAGTGTCATGATCTGAGTACTGAACAAGAACAATATTTGGAAGATGAACCTCAGTAACCAGTCAGTGTGAGGTACCAGAAACATTTAGAGGAGATACAGGAGCTTAGAATTGAATCTTGGTCATATGGAGTCCCACATTTTATCTTCACATTGACTAAATGTGGGAGGAGAAAACTGAGAGAGAGAGAGAGAGAGAGAGAGAGGTATAAAGAGCCTTCACACAGAGGTGACAGCTGAAAAAAAAGCTTTGTCACAGGGAGGATGTCAAGGCCAGGTACACATACACTTTCAGCCATTTTTCTATCTCCAGCTCACTCTCTCTCTCTCTGGGGAGTCTGCTGGTCACCTCGTTACAATGACTGCACTGCTTTAGGACAGCAAGAGAATAACAAGAATATTTTAACAACTCAGTGTGAGAGAAAAAAAAAGTGTAATGTTTTGAATTTTGAATTCAGTAGGTCTATTGGGGAAGGCTATGCCTTCTCTCTGCTAGGTCTTTACTTATATTGAAAATAAAATATGGCTCCCTCTTTGCTCAACCAATACTCATTGGTTCTGCTCAAGATGTGTATCAGGTCAAAACTGATGGCCTATTTCCCAACTTTGTATATGGTTTCATATTGAGAACATTTTCAGGCTCCGACTATCTAGTACTATCACATATTAAGGTGCTGCCAAATGTGTAGCACTGTCAATATTAACGTTTTTAAATTAGCTAATAAATAGGCTGGCTACTAGTTTCCTGTAGCCTCAACAGTAAGGGACAAAGATGACTAATATTTAAAACCTGTGTATTCTGGATTCTGATTGGTAACAAGGTGTAATTTTCTATAACAGCAGCTCTGACAGTAGTTCCAGCTTCATGGCAAATGACAGGTTTATTGTAATTCACTCATTTGAATATGTTATCATTATCTCCAGATATATCATTATCCCATAATAAATATGTGCTTAATCCATCAAAATTTCATAGCTTTGATGTATAAAAGAAAACGGTTCTCTTGGTGTGTTGCTAAAGCATGGTCTGTCTGCTAGCTGTGTGCGACCCATTCATGTGCAAATGAATTAAACTGAAGAATGTCAACTCTTCTTGAGTTGTGGTTTCAGACTAATTGGCTCATAGCTCTGTATGTGGTTTATATAAATATTTAAAAGAAAAAATGGTCCAAGAAAAGATTTGTCCAAGCTCTACTGGCTTCTGGAGAATAATCCAAGTCAACACAACAGGACAAATTAGGCAAAAAAAACAACAACAAACAAACAAACAAAAAAAACATATGGCTTTTTGGGACAATGGAAATTATTCACGTCTGCTAGTGCCCTTCATATTTTTTATCAACATGAACTTTACTAAGATGGAAATGCACATGTTCCTCATTTGGTATGAATGCAAGACTGCTGATCAGTGCTTGATTTGCTTGCCTTTAAAGCTTATATTTGCTTTAAACACATGTTAAAATTCTTTCTGGATGTCACTTTTGTCTTCCTTTCAAAACCCACCTGCTACCACCACCATCCTATTTGGAGAATGATTAGGACTTTGTTAGTATAGGCCATCACATTCAAGCACGAAGAAAATACATTTCCACTCAAAAATTTTCACTTTTCCTCAAAAATTCTGATCTCTCTCTCATACACTTCTATATCCCTTTAAAGCACATCCCTTTAAAGCACACACACAGACTCTCTCCTCCATCAATTTGAAACACTTCCTCAAACTCCGCTATATCTTTAAAACATTTAGACTTTTCTCTCCCTTTATAAGACCAACTTAAATGTCTTTATCTTTTTAAAACACAAAGTCTTAGACACTCGTTTCCTTTGAAAAATACAAAAACACACTTAAACTTTCTCATCCTTTTAAAGTGTATACTGAGATGTCTTGATTCATTTTAAATACTTAGACTTTATGACTATTTAAAAACACACCGAGGGATAAATGTACATATGTCAGAAGATGTTTTGTAAAATGTAGCTGCATTGTGCCTCTGCAAACTGTGTCTGGGACGTTACTAATGTGCTGTGGTTGAGGCACAAATTGTGGTTTAAAAGAGATGTGAAATGGTCAAACACAGAGCCATGACTCAGGATTAAAGAGGAAAAGGTCAGTGTGGCAGGTGGAAGCATGGTTTAATGGTCTGCAGTCTGCAGCCGGAGTTTGGGAGAATGAGCAAATTATTGTGGCACACCTGTTTCTTATTTGTGGCCGACTCCCTAAAGCCCCCGGCCAATCGGTTCCCAAAATTACTATTTGGGAAAGGTGGGGAATAATCACCAACTCTTTAGTATGATTTTGTACCTTACACATCATCCTGGCCAGCAAGATGGATCCCAAGGAGGGGCTCATGGGAAAGGCAATGGAATAGGTCAGAAGGCTCTGGATAGTAGCTTGGTCCATGGCTTGTCCACTATTTTGGCTAATATTTCCTGCTGTTGTTGTTGTAGACCCATGAGAGGCTGATGTTCTTGCTCCTGCAGTTGGGTGAGAGACTGGATAATCCGGGCCAGGGGACTCAAGGTCAAACTGCATGTGAGCTTTTTATTGTTGTCGTGCCACAGCACATTACATAAGAAAAAAAAAAAAAACAAGAAAAGAAACACGGCTGCTTTCCAGTGGTGCTTAATGTCACCGCTTTGCTAATGCTCCAACACATACACACACGTGCTCAGCTCATTGTCCAGTCGAGAAAGAGAGGAAAATATATACAGTACAGGTGCATCATTAGAATATCGTGGAAAAGTTCATTTTTTCCCCGTAATTTAATTCAAAAAGTGTAACTTTCATATATTCTAGATTCATTACACACAAAGTGAAATATTTCAAGCCTTTTTTTTTTAATCTTGATTACAGTTTACAGCTCATGGAAATGAGATACTGGAAAAATCCAGTATCTCAAAAATATTAGAATGAAGAATTTATAATACAGCAATGTGGACCGGAGAAGACTCTAATCAGCTAATTAACTCAAAACTCCTTTTTACTCAAAACACCGTTGCTCAGTTGTCCAAAGTCCTCTTTTCAGATGAAAGTAAATTTTGCACATCAGACTCCTGCTAAAACACACCTCCACCTGCCGCATTCAGTAACAAAGATAATATGTTAATATGTTATGCTAATACATAAATAATATGTTAATATGTTATCTCATGTCATAACACATAAATAGTAACTTCAGATTTTTACTATTTGTGGAATATATACAGTGGGGGAAAAAAGTATTTGATCCCCTGCTGATTTTGTACGTTTGCCCACTGACAAAGAAATGATCAGTCTATAATTTTAATGGTAGGTGTATTTTAACAGTGAGGTTAAGAATAACAACAAAAAAATCCAGAAAAATGCATTTCAAAAAAGTTATAAATTGATTTGCATTTTAATGAGGGAAATAAGTATTTGATCCCCTATCAATCAGCAAGATTTCTGGCTCCCAGGTGTCTTTTACACAGATAACGAGCTGAGATTAGGAGCACTTTCTTAAAGGGAGTGCTTCTAATTTCAGTTTGTTACCTGTAAAAAAGACACCTGTCCACAGAAGCAATCAATCAAAAGACCAAAGAGCTGTCCAAGGATGTCAGGGACAAGATTGTAGACCTACACAAGGCTGGAATGGGCTTCAAGACCATCGCCAAGCAGGTGACAACAGTTGGTGCGATTATTCGCAAATGGAAGAAACTGTCAATCTCCCTCGGTTTGGGGCTCCATGCAAGATCTCACCTCGTGGAGTTTCAATGATCGTGAGTACGGTGAGGAATCAGCCCAGAACTACACGGGAGGATCCTGTTAATGATCTCAAGGCAGCTGGGACCATAGTCACCAAGAAAACAATTGGTAACACACTATGCCGTGAAGGACTGAAATCCTGCAGCGCCCGCAAGGTCCCCCTGCTCAAGAAAGCACATGTACAGGCCTGTCTGAAGTTTGCCTGAATGATTCAGAGGAGAACTGGGTGAAAGTGTTGTGGTCAGGTGTGGTCAGATCTCTTTGGTATCAACTCAACTCGCCGTGTTTGGAGGAGGAGGAATGCTGCCTATGACCCCAAGTCATAACACCATCCCCACCGTCACACATGGAGGTGGGAACATTATGCTTTGTGGGTGTTTTTCTGCTAAGGGGACAGGACAACTGTACCGCATCAAAGGGACGATGGACGGGGCCATGTACCATCAAATCTCGGGTGAGAACCTCCTTCCCTCAGCCAGGGCATTGAAAATGACCTTAATGACTTGGAGAGGATCTGCAAAGAGGAGTGGGACAAAATCCCTCCTGAGATGTGTGCAAACCTGGTGGCCAACTACAAGAAACATCTGACCTCTGTGATTGCCAACAAGGGTTTTGCCAACAAGTACTAAGTCGAAGGGGTCAAATACTTATTTTCCTCATTAAAATGCAAATCAATTTATAACTTTTTTGAAATGTGTTTTTCTGGATTTTTTTGTTGTTTTAAAATCATAGACTGATCATTTTTTGTCAGTGGGCAAACGTACAAAATCAGCAGGGGATCAAATACTTTTTTCCCCCACTGTATATTTTTTTAAATAGTCGATTAGATGTATTTTCCATACAGTAGTTAAACAGTAGTTAACAGCCACACACAATTCCAGCTTCAGTGTTTATTACAGCTACATGATGAAAATAAATAAATTAGTGCAATAGCATGCAAAATAATAAATCTGTGTTTACACTATTAAAGGATGTACGGATTCTTAAAACACACTCATGTGGATGACCTGGTGGCTAAAATAGTTTATTCTGGAACTGAGATTGTGCAGCATGGAAGCACATGTCCATCAGCAGAGCTGTCCTTATAACTCAGTGACCTTCCTTGAATGGAGGATGTGATGTCTACAGCAATGTCTGGGAGGTTTTTCCACCATGTTCAGTGTCTGGAAACTTTGAGCTGGCGTGCACCGTTGTTCTGATTCTAAACTAGCTGAGTGGGATTGGATGGTGATGTGAAACCCAGAGCTCTGAAAACACTCTTTCACAGAGTGCTTATCAAGACAGAATGCACAGTGTTACAACTTTATTTATATTGTATTTAGCGTTAAAGGACAAGAAGTCAGGGGGAAAAAAAACAACCTCTTGCTCACCTCTACAACTAACCACAAAAGTATGATAGTGTTACAAATCAAAAGCTGACTGTAATCTAATAGGAAATATTTTCAGACTAGCAAAGTCTGGGTTTCATTATCATCTGTTTTGTGTTTTTTTTCCCACCACCCCAACATTATGACCCCAGTGGCAAGTAGTGAAAGGATTAATTCACTAGTCTATGCAACCCATAACACACACACACACACTCACGCACATCCTTCTATGCCATGTGATGCCGCTTAAACTGAAACAATTGTGATACAAACTTTCCCCTGTAGCCTTAAAACTTTTCCATCTTTAAAGCCGACCTTAAAAGATAGGTAAGAAGGACTTTATCTGCTGAGGAACGAATTTGTCTTAGTCGAAATGTGACCTGACATTGAGAGAAACAGGAAGTCTCTACATTCCTCTGTTCCTTTAAAAGACACTTCTGTTTCATAATCTCACAATTGCGACCCATGTATTTCTCAGGTCGTCTCGTCTGGCACGTTCTTCCCTCACTGGCTGTCCTGTGGCCCAGTTTTGATTTTTTCCCCCTAGAGTTTCCCCTCCATCTCACACACTGTGATATTTTTAATGTGTTTCGTCTAAATTCCCCTGCTTTCCTGTTCTCTTTCTGTCGAGGCGCCTTTGCTGCGGCTGTGTTAGCATGATGAGCGCTCTCTCTCTCTCACCTTGTTAAATTACACTCCGGCTCCATCCTGCAAATGAGACCACTAAAGAGACTTTGCGCATCACTTCCCTTTCTTCTCACCTCTCTTTCGCTCTACCTCTCTTGCACACTCTCTCACACTGTCTCCTCTCTGTCTGTCTCCCTGTCTTATTTCTTTCTTTCTTTCTCTTTTTCTTGTCTATCATCATCATCATCATCATCTCTCTCATCCCTCGTTCATGTACAGTATATTAGGGATGGAGAGGAACCAGACTCAAAAGGGAACCCATCCTCATCTAGGTAACATGAGAGTGCGACTGTAAATATTTTCCCTTCTATACATGTGTACTAAATAGGCAAAAGTCTGAGTCCTGAACACTAATTGGAAGGTTGTTCCATAACTGTGGGGCTTTGTAAGAGAAAGCTCTTCCCCCTGCTATTTCCTTCACTATTCAAGGTACCATCAAAGAGCCTGCACCTTTTGATCAAACTAGGCGTGGCAGATCATAAAAGACCAGAAGTTCACTTAGGTACTGTGGCGCGAGACCATTTAGTACTTTATAGGTCAATAGTAGTATTTTATAATCAATGCGAAATATTACTGGGAGCCAATGCAGTGTGGATAAGATAGAGGTGATGTGGTCATATCTTCTGGTTCTAGTAAGGACTCTTGCAGTTGCATTCTGGACTAACTGGAGCTTGTTTATGCTCCTACTGGAACATCCAGACAGTAAGGCATTACAATAATCCAACCTAGAGGTAACAAAAGCATGAACTATTTTTTGCATCATGTAGTTACATTATATTTCATTATATAATTTTACACAGAGGTAGCATACACATATATATATATATATATATAAAAATAAAAAAAAGCAGTGGGCCTAAAACAGAACCTTGCAGAATACCAAACTTTGCATGGAAAAGACACCATTTACATCTACAAACTGATAACGGTCAGGGTCTCTGTGCTACGATGAGGCCTAAATCCTGACTGTTGCACTTCATGAATGTTATTCCTATGTACTGTAGGTATGAGCATAACTGCTTTTCTTAGATCTTAGAGATACAGGGGAGGTTTGATATTGGCCTATACAATTGATAGGGGTCGAGGTCAGGTTTGTTAATCAGGGGTTTGATAACTGCTAGTTAGGTACATACCCAGTGCTAAGTGAAGAATTTATTATTCTTAGAAGAGGTTTAATTGATTCTGGTAGTAACTGCTTGAAAACATGTAGGTAAGGGATCTAGTAAAGAAGGCCAGGGAGCTGACAATTAAGACTGGTTGGAGTGGCAGAAAAGATGGGTACTGCAGCCTGGAACTGTACTGTAGTCCAGCTGATTGCAGTGGCATTGTGGGCAAGATCTGTTGTCTGACTTCTTGCAGTGGAATTGTGGATTGGAACTTTAATCCAGTTGGGCGCAATGAAATTGTGGGCGGGATCTACAGTTTAATTGGTTACAGTGACATTTTGAGTGGGAACTGTGGTTAGATAGCGGTAGCTATGGCCCAATTGGGTACAATGGTCAAAGTGATAGGAAATGCAGCCTGATTGTTTGCAGTCACACCTTTTGATGGGAACTGATTCCCGATTGATTACAGTGACATTATGGGTGGGTCCTGCAGTCTGATTAGTTGCAGCAGTATGTGTACCATATAATTTGTTGTGTTTAAATATTGACTGAATTTAGGCTCCCCACAACTAATTAGGATATACGTGTGTGTGTGTGTATGTGTGTGTGTGTGTCTTTATACGAGCTCTCCAAGACTCCTGACTGATTCTCCACTCGGCTTGAGGAAAGAGTGGAGTTATGGGCTGAACACACACCTTAACACACTGAGCACCTGGGGAGTCGTTCATGAGCCACACACACACACATGCTCTAACATATGCACGCACATAAACCGTCTGCTTAATCACACCATTCCGACACACTCATGTGCTAGAGATCAGCTCTGCTTCAGAAACACAGCAGGGGGAGAGCAAGAGTGTGTTTATACAGAAAGTGGGTCTCTCTCAGGTAATGTGAAGCTAGGTCAGCAGAGGTTAGCACGGAGGTTGGCGCTTCGGAGCTTGTGTTTGTTTTATCAGGTCCAGGAGGAGGGCTGTGACAGATTGTTCCTCTGCAGGAGATGTCTGGCCATGACAGCAGGGACTTGAGGTGTGTGTTATAGAGAGAGACATGCAAGCTAGCATTTCAGCACGTCTCTCTGCATCTGTTGTGAATTTATTGCTGTTATAAACATTCATTTGTGTTTCAATTTATTGTCCTTTTAGTTCTGCCACTCCTCAGTCTGAAAAGTGTTGATAAGTCGGGATCCGGTCCCCTTTCATTCAGAGCCAGTAGAATTTCAACATCAATGCAGAATCTAATATGATTTGAGTCTACATCTTATATTTACATTTTATCCCCCCCCCCCAGATGCATTTATAGAAAGTGACTCAAAAATGAAGCGGAATCCAACCCAAGCATAAAACTGAACACTTCCTGGTTACTGTGTCTTGAAGATGGCGAGCATTGAAGTAAATTGAATAAGAGTCTAGTATATTGCTGCATGAATAGTCTTAGTTGTAATCATTACATTTAAAATAGCACTTGATCCAGCACATACTATTATTTTGCTTTTCTTATATATAGTTCTCCAACAGTTAGTTGCACACACAACTTTATTGACTTTAAAGGGATAACATTATTAATGAATTAACAGTGTCATTAATATACAGTGGGGGGAAAAAGTAGTTGATCCCCTGCTGATTTTGTACGTTTGCCCACTGACAAAGAAATGATCAGTCTATAATTTTAATGGTAGGTGTATTTTAACAGTGAGAGACAGAATAACAACAAAAAAATCCAGAAAAACGCATTTCAAACAAGTTATAAATTGATTTGCATTTTAATGAGGGAAATAAGTTTTTGACCCCTTTGACTTTGACTTTCCAGCAAAACCCTTGTTGGAAATCACAGAGCTCAGATGTTTCTTGTAGTTGGCCACCAGGTTTGCACACATCTCAGGAGGGATTTTGCCCCACTCCTCTTTGCAGATCCTCTCCAAGTCATTAAGGTCATTTTCAATGCCCTGGCTGAGGGAAGGAGGTTCTCACCCAAGATTTGACGGTACATGGCCCCGTCCATCGTCCCTTTGATGCGGTGCAGTTGTCCTGTCCCCTTAGAAGAAAAACACCCCCAAAGCATAATGTTCCCACCTCCAAGTTTGACGGTGGGGATGATGTTATGACTTGGGGTCATAGGCAGCATTCCTCCTCCTCCAAACACGGTGAGTTGAGTTGATGCCAAAGAGATCTGACCACACCTAACCACAACACTTTCACCCAGTTCTCTGAATCATTCAGGCAAACTTCAGATGGGCCTGTACATGTGCTTTCTTGAGCAGGGGGACCTTGCGGGTGCTGCAGGATTTCAATCCTTCACGGCGTAGTGTGTTACCAAATGTTTTCTTGGTGACTATGGTCCCAGCTGCCTTGAGATCATTAACAAGATCCTCCCATGTAGTTCTGGGCTGATTCCTCACCATTCTCATGATCATTGAAACTCCACGAGGTGAGATCTTGCATGGAGCCCCAGACCGAGGGAGACTGACAGTTTCTTCCATTTGCGAATAATCGCACCAACTGTTGTCACCTTCTCACCAAGCTGCTTGGCGATGGTCTTGTAGCCCATTCCAGCCTTGTGTAGGTCTACAATCTTGTCCCTGACATCCTTGGACAGCTCTTTGGTCTTGGCCATGGTGGAGAGTTTGGAATCTGATTGATTGATTGCTTCTGTGGACAGGTGTCTTTTTACAGGTAACAAGCTGAGATTAGGAGCACTCCCTTTAAGAGAGTGCTCCTAATCTCAGCTCGTTATCTGTGTAAAAGACACCTGGGAGCCAGAAATCTTGCTGATTGATAGGGGATCAAATACTTATTTCCCTCATTAAAATGCAAATCAATTTATAACTTTTTTGAAATGCGTTTTTCTGGATTTTTTTGTTGTTATTCTGTCACTCACTGTTAAAATACACCTACCATTAAAATTATAGACTGATCATTTCTTTGTCAGTGGGCAAACATACAAAATCAGCAGGGGATCAAATACTTTTTTCCCCTACTGTATGTAGCACGTTTGTCTCACACCTCTGGGGTTGTGGGTTCGATTCCCCGCCTCCGCATTGTGTGCGTGGAGTTTGCATGTTCTTCCAGTGCTTCGGGGTTTTCCTCCCCCAATCCAAAGACATACACTGTAAGCTGAATGGCATCTCTAAATTGTCTGTAGTGTATGAATGGGTGTGTGAGATTGTGCCCTGAGATGGGTTGGCACACCCCGAGTGTGCCCCGAGTTCCCTGGGATAGGCTCCAAGGTCCCCGTGACCATGTGTAGGATAAGCGGTATGGAAAATAGATGGATGGATAATATTATATGTAATATACAGTAAGCCTCAAATGACACTGAGTGAACATAAATTTCAGCCCGACATACTGTATCGTGGTTAATTCAAGCTGTCAGGCAGTGGTGCCGGACTTAGTACTGTTCCTCACTCGAGCTGATATCATGCAAGAAAAATATGCCTAAGGTCAGAATCGTGAGTAACTGAGACCTGACTGCGTGTAACACTCACGTAACTTCTGAATAGGGCTTAAGTCTGTAGTTATGTCTGAGGTCTGAATACTAATGTGCATGATTTCAGTAATAACTCTGAATCTCAATCTACTGAATCTACTATCAGTCTGGATCTGCACAGATTCAGTCTTGAGTATATAGTCGTACACACACTTCTGCAGACCCATTAGATTAGACACAGAGTTAAAGCACATCATTATGATAGATATCGTAGAGAGCAACACTGCAGAAGTTCTCTTTGCTAATCACTTTATCTTCTTATTTAGTTTAAGCCTACTCCACAATTATGTGAGTAATTCCTACAGCTGTTATACTGATGGTGTTTATGAGCATTCAGACATCATCAGATCACGGGCTTTGACAGAATAATGTACGAGTAATCTGTTATGTTTCTGTTGTGTAATCATGTTTCTCTTGTTATTTATTGCTGTTATCAACACAATGAGAGGCTCTGATTCGATTTTACTTGTCTGAGGTGTGTTTCAAGCCTTTGCTCTTTTTGTTCTGCTTCATATCAGCTTCAATGCTTCAACTGATTTTGTGGCACTCAGTAATTGAATTGAATTGAATTGAAGTGAATTGAATGATACACAATTGTTTAGATCATTCAAGGTGGTATAAATCATCTTTGTGATGAAGGAGAGAAGTGATGTTACCAGTAAGAGAGAATCTCACCAGGTCTGGAGAGAGCAGGAGTCAGTTTTATTTAAGGATCCAGTTAAATTTTAGTCTGGATCCATTTAATCTTCAGATATGGATCCAGTACAAATGATCAAATGAATTCCCTATGGATTAGCTGTTACTACAGAAACAATAACATATTAGAACTTTTCAACACCTTCTGGCCAATCAGAATCCAGAATTTAATGGACCTTATGGTATAAAGAGGAACGTGTCAGTGTTTTTTGGAAAAAGATATTTATACATTCGGACATCTTGTCATGGATGACAAAAAAAGGCGTATAGAAAGAACAGTGCTATTAAGATTCTCTTTGTTCTCACTGCATGTCTGTTCATCATCTCTAATCTTCCTACGCCAAACTTTTGCAGAAATTCTTACAGATGTATTATTAATGTTGTTTATAAGCATTAAAAGGTCATTAGCTTCTGCTAATTGAGTTCTGACTGGAGGCAAAAATCCCACATCTGTTCAGTTTCTTACCTCCTGCGTTTGATGAGACGAAGACACAAAAACAACCTTCATGCTCATCTTCTTCTACTCTCTTTGAAGTAAGAATTGTAACTAACACTCATCCAAACCATGAAACATATATCATTGGTTTAAACATGAATGAAAAGCAAACACTTGTTCTTTAAGTGGTGCTGTTTAATGAGCATCATGTCCAGGTGAATGGAGATGGAGATGGAGGTGTTTGACTTCAGACTGTTTTCCTGAATTGTGAATTTGTATTTTGTTAAATTGAATGTCATTGTTTTTGAGTGTTTTCTTTTGTACTGTATGTTGTCAGTTCATTATATACTAGATTTAAATTCACGTCGAGTGAAGCATCTGTTGAAATACTAGCGTCCAAGTTCAAGTCAAGTCCACGATCGAGTCAAAAGTCTTAAGGGGGTCAAGACCAAGGCAAGACTGAGTCAAGATCGAGAGTGAAAACTGTCAAATCCTTTTTGAGGCCAAACCTTATCAAGCTTTGTGAAAAAAAAAACACACAAAGAAAAACAGCATGAACATTATTTGAAGAAGCTCCTGGTCAAGACTAAGAAGATCTTTAGGGAGACTAATGCGCAAGACCAAGACAAGTCCAAGTCAATAAAGAAAATGTTTTGAGACCAGACTTATGTTCTACAGTGCTACGAAATAAACACTAACGTTTTTGGTTAAATATCAAGCAATTAGTTAAAGTCTTAGATTAATTATTGTACAATAAAAATATCTAAGTAAGATGTAGGTTTAAGTAAATTGAGAAAAATCTATGACTTTTAATTTTATTTGAGAATTTGATTTTCAGATCTTGATCTTGACACTTAGTGAGTGCCCTCCACTAATATTGGCACCCTTGGTAAATATGAGCAAAGAAGGCTGTGAAAAATTGTCTTTATTGTTTAAACTTTTGATCTTTTGTTCAAAAACCTGGGTGATTAGGAAGAGGAAATTGTTCAACCATTACTTCCTGTTTCACAGGGGTATAAATATGAGGTAACACACAGGCCAAATTCCCTTAGTCATTCATAACAATGGGTAAGACCAAGGAATATAGCTGTGATGTGCAGCAAAAGGTTGTTGAGCTTCACAAAATGGGAAGTGGCTATAAGAAAATAGCACAAGCATTGAAAATGTCCATTTCCACCATCAGGGCAATAATTAAGACGTTCCAGTCAACTGGAAATGTTATGAATCAACCTGGAATTGGACGTGTGTCTATATTGTCTCAACGCACTGTGAAGAGGATGGTTCGAGTGGCCAAAAAATCTCCAAGGATCACAGCTGGAGAATTGCAGAAGTTAGTTGCATCTTGGGGTCAGAAAGTCTCCAAAACTACAATCCGAAGTCACCTACATCACCCCAAGTTGTTTGGAAGGGTTTCAAGAAAAAAGTCTCTACTCTCATCCAAAAACAAAGTCAAGCGTCTTCAGTTTGCCAGACTTTACTGGAACTTCAAATGGGATCTGGTTCTATGGTCAGATGAAACCAAAATAGAGCTTTTTGGCAATAAACATCAGAGGTGGTTTTGGTGCACACAGAGAGGTAGCCATATGGAAAAGTACCTCATGTCCACAGTTAAATATGGTGGTGGATCTTTAATGTTTTGGGGCTGTTTTTCTGCCAGAGGACCTGGACATTTTGTTAGGATACATGGCATCATGGACTCTATCAAATATCAACAGATATTAAATGAAAACCTGACTGTCTCTGCCAGAAAGCTTCAAATGGGCCATGGTTGGATCTTCCAGCAGGACAATGATCCAAAATGTACATGAAAATCAACACAAAATGGTTTACTGACCACAAAATCAATGTCCTGCTATGACCATCCCAGTCCCCTGACTTGAAACCCATAGAAAACCTGTGGGGTGAACTGAAGAGGAGAGTCCACCAGCGTGGACCTCAAAATTTGAAGGATCTGCAGAGATTCTGTATGGAGGAATGGTCTCAGATCCCTTGCCATGTATTCTCCAACCTCATCAGGCATTATAGGAGAAGACTCAGAGCTGTTATCTTGGCAAAGGGAGGTAGCTCAAAGTATTGACTAAAAGGGTGCCAATAATTGTTGCACACCTATATTTAACAAAGACATATATATTTTTTTTTTATATACCTGTGTTGTGTTTGTGAGCAGAGTATTTTTTGTGAATTTGAACAAAAGATCAAAAGGTTAAACAATAAAGACAAATTTTCACAGCCTTCTTTGCTCATATTTACCAAGGGGGCCAGCATTAGTGGAGTGCGCTGTATACTTAACAAGTCCTTACATAACATTATAATACAGTTAAATTCTGGATTGTGATTGGTCAGAAGGTGTTGCTGAATGTTTTTAACAGCAGCTCTGACAGTAGCACAGCTGCAAATCACAGGTTTATATTAATGCACTCATTCTAATATGTTATCGTTACTATAGTAACAGCTCATACACAGGGACATGTAGAGCAGATGCTCAACATCAATGGATTAAAAAATGCGTAATCGATGATACGGTAAAGTTTTCTGAAAGGAGACGTTTATTTAACATTTATGGACGGAGTCTCCAGGAGCTAACTTGTTTCATGGAAGTTCCACAACATTAAACTGATTAATAAGTGTCACTGTTTAATAAAATTACAAATCGTAATCACTGGCCATTTGCTGTAGTATTAGAGGAATAAAACACTTAGGGATGTGCTGTTATAGGAAAATAATCACCTTCAGGTTAATAACAGTAACAGTTATGTCTTCTGTATTAATTGTTGGTGACCCAAGGTACTTAAGTGCTACCAACATAATAAACTCCAAAAATGTTTTCTGTCAGTGTAGCTAATAAATAGTGAAGATCTGTTTGGTGATTGATAAACACACTTCATCGCTTCTTCAGCCAAAAAAACATGTTTTTCTGAAGGACTCTTCTGCTTTTCTTCACCTCTTGAGTGGTGATTCAGAGCAGCGACACTGAAAAGAGATTTCTATCAGCATGGACAGTGAGAAGAGGAAAGGACAGAGATAAAGTGAGAGAGGGACAGACAGACAGACAGACATAGAGAGGACCAGAAGGAGAGTCAGATGAGGAGATGGAGAGAAAAGGTGAGAGGGAGAACGAAGGAGTGAAGGATATTGACAAAATGTCACGGTACAAATTAGAGGTGTCTAACACGGTTTGGAGGGCCAACTGCTTGCCAGTCAGACCCAAAAGGTGTGTGTGTGTGTGTGTGTGTGTGTGTGTGTGAGAGAGAGAGAGAGGGATCAGCCTGAGAGAAAGCCCTCGGCTCTTTGAACCTCTCATAAAGGCCTGAGGAAAATGGTTTAAATTCCCCAGAGGCATTAATGCGCCTAACACACTGCTCCATGCTCCTGTCTAAAACAGAGTGGATGAGGATGAGGGACGTGTGTGTGTGTGTGTGTGTGTGTGTGTGTGTGTGTGTGTGTGGACCATACCGGTGGTCTAAATGCTAAGGTCTTCTCTCTGACCAATAACAGGCTGTCTCATTAGAGAAGCTCCTGGCAGAAACGTGTAAACAGTCTCTGTCTCTCTGTCTGTCTCTCTCTCCGGTGCTGAATGGTGTCAGACACATTTGTGAGTGTGAATCCAGCAGCAGCGGGTGTGTGAAAGCACCCCTACAGCGCTTTGTTATTGGAACCCTCGCTCTATGAATAATTGCCTCTGCAGCATTTGCAATACAGAGAACAGCTTATATAACTAGCATGTAATCTGTGTTTAACCCTTTATACCTCGTACATAACTAATGCATAACAATACATAATAGCGTAATAGTGAAAATAACTATGATAAGGTAGCCTGTAGTGCTGTGAAAGTATTTCTTCTGTTTTTGTGTACATCTCATACTAAGTAGTTTTAGATCTTCAAACGAAATACAACATAAAACAAAGTCAACCTGAATAAACACACAATACAGTTATTTATATATTTATTTTATTGAAGCAAAAAAATTAAAAAACATTATCCAACACATATCACCCATGTGAAAAACGAATTGCCACCTTAAACTTGAAATCCGGTTGTGCCACCTTTATCAGCAATAACTGCAACCAAACACTTCCGCTAACTGGAGATCAGTCTTTCACTTACGGACCGAAGACCGGACATTCTCCTTTAGGATTTTCTGGTAGAGAGCAGAATTCATGTTTCCCTCAATTATTGCAAGTTGCCCAGGCCCTGAAGCAGCAAATCATCCCCACACCATCACACTTCCACCACCATGCTTGACCGTAGGTATCATGTTCTTTTTGTGTTTGGTTTACGCCAGTTGTAACGGGACCCCTGTCTTCCAAACAGTTCCACTTTCAACTCATCAGTCCACACAACATTCTCCCAAAAGGTGTGTTTTGGCAAAATTCAGATGAGTTAATGTTCTTGTGGGTTAGCAGTGGTTTTCACCTCGCCACTCTTCCATGGATGCCATTTTTCCCAGTGTCTTTCTGATAGTGGAGTCATGAACAGTGACCTTTATTGATGCAAGAGAGGCCTGTAGTTCCTTTGATGTTGTCCTTGGCTCTTTTGTGACTTGCTGGATGAGTCGTGGCTGGATATGTAGTTGCTGTGCTCTTGGAGGAAGATTGGAAGCTCAGCCACTTCTGGGAAGGTTCACTACTGTGCTGAGTTTTTTCATTTGGAGATAATGGCTCTCACTGTGGTCCTTTGGAGTCCCAGAGCCTTTGAAATAGCTCTGTAACCCTTTCCAGACTGATGTATTTCAATCACCTTCTTCCGCATCATTTCTGGAATTTCTTTCAATTTTGGCATAGTGTGTTACTGGGTAAGAGCTTTTAACCAACTTCATGCTGTTGAAAAAGTTCTATTTAAGTGTTGATTTGATTGCTCATATGTAGCTTATGATATGATAATCTACTCATCTACTCATTTGTAAGCAATATAACAAAATAAGTGGAAGTACCAGAATCTATGCAGAGTTGGTTTATTATTATTTTTTGAGCCATTGTATTACATTAAGTCCATCGATTCACATTAGATTTGAGTAGCTTTACAGGGTCATGTCCCGTTCCTATTTGAAAATTCCATAGGAATCACACGGGAGGTGTTTAATGAGACGGGACTGTGGATCAGCTGCTACATCAAGCAATAAATCATGCTTCTGTAATGAGAAATGAGATTGTGAGTCATAAGACATTAAAGTGCATTTATACATTTTTTTCATTTTTTCATGTTCTCTCTCACACACACACACACACACACACACACACACACACACACACACACACACACACACCTCGCTCATCACCTTCCTGTCCTGATCAGGAACAGCTGATGTTCTCCAGATTTTGTGCAGCGCAGTGATTGGACATGAGGATCGTTGCGCTTTTCACAAGAATCACACAAATGTGAAGATCAGACGTAAGAAAGTGATCAGAACTGAGCAGTAAGGTTTGAAATGAGCACAAAGAGTGTAGAATTGAGCGTCGATACACACTGAGATACACTTCGCACACAGTGTTGGTGCGATCGATATACACCGAAGAGAAACGCAGCATGTTCTGTTTGCGTTGTCACTCCTTCAGCTTCTCCTGTGTGAGCGTGTGTGTGTGTGTGTGTGTGTGTGTGTGTGTGTGCTTGTTATTTATGTGTGTGTGTATGCTGTGAACCAACTCCCACTGCACAGATTCTATGGGAGACAGTATAACACATTCTGACAGTATTTGTGTGTGTGTGTGTGTGTGTGTGTGTGTGTGTGTGTGTGTGTGTGTGTGTGTGTAAAAGATTTAAAAAAGAGAGATACTTGTGTGTAGTCTCAGTTTCAACACTTATTGGTAAATTTGAGTCAATCTGCACTAACATCAGCATCATGTACAAGACAAACATTGTGTATCTGCTTCAGTCCAGAATTCAGTTCGATTTTATTCTTATTGTGTCAAAAAAGCAGCTGTACAGAAACAGAGGATCTACAGAGTTCGTGGGAGGTTGAGGAAGTGTGTCGATGCGTTTTTCTTATTTTCTCCCACGTTCCTCACCTTTGCCCTTTATACTGCAGTGGGAGACAGGAGTAGAAAGAGAATGTAAAAGGAATAGCACTGGGGTTTTGATGGGTTTTATAGGACAGAAGGGAGTGATAGAGGAAGTGCTGCTGTTGCATGTTTGCAGACTGGAGTATGACGCACTTGGATTACAGATAATTCATATTTTATTTATCATAATTACATGATGAGTATGGCAAATTTGCATTACAGCTGTGATTTATCTGTGTTATGGGTATGATGCATTAGTCATATTGGTATGACGAAGTATGCATTACAGGTATGACGTATTAGTGTTGCGGGCATGACGTATTAGTGTTACGGGCATGACGTATTAGTGTTACGGGCATGACGTGTTAGTGTTGCGGGCATGACGTATTAGTGTTACGGGCATGACGTGTTAGTGTTGCGGGCATGACGTGTTAGTGTTACGGGCATGACGTGTTAGTGTTGCGGGCATGACGTGTTAGTGTTGCGGGCATGACGTGTTAGTGTTGCGGGCATGACGTGTTAGTGATACGGGCATGACGTGTTAGTGTTGCGGGCATGACGTGTTAGTGTTACGGGCATGACGTGTTAGTGTTGCGGGCATGACGTGTTAGTGTTGCGGGCATGACGTGTTAGTGTTACGGGCATGACGTGTTAGTGTTTCGGGCATGACGTGTTAGTGATACGGGCATGACGTGTTAGTGTTACGGGCATGACGTGTTAGTGTTTCGGGCATGACGTGTTAGTGTTACGGGCATGACGTGTTAGTGTTACGGGCATGACGTGTTAGTGTTGCGGGCATGACGTGTTAGTGTTGCGGGCATGACGTGTTAGTGTTACGGGCATGACGTGTTAGTGTTACGGGCATGACGTGTTAGTGTTACGGGCATGACGTGTTAGTGTTGCGGGCATGACGTATTAGTGTTACGGGCATGACGTGTTAGTGTTGCGGGCATGACGTGTTAGTGTTACGGGCATGACGTGTTAGTGTTGCGGGCATGACGTGTTAGTGTTGCGGGCATGACGTGTTAGTGTTGCGGGCATGACGTGTTAGTGATACGGGCATGACGTGTTAGTGTTGCGGGCATGACGTGTTAGTGTTACGGGCATGACGTGTTAGTGTTGCGGGCATGACGTGTTAGTGTTGCGGGCATGACGTGTTAGTGTTACGGGCATGACGTGTTAGTGTTTCGGGCATGACGTGTTAGTGATACGGGCATGACGTGTTAGTGTTACGGGCATGACGTGTTAGTGTTTCGGGCATGACGTGTTAGTGTTACGGGCATGACGTGTTAGTGTTACGGGCATGACGTGTTAGTGTTGCGGGCATGACGTGTTAGTGTTGCGGGCATGACGTGTTAATGTTACGGGCATGACGTGTTAGTGTTACGGGCATGACGTATTAGTGTTACGGGCATGACGTGTTAGTGTTGCGGGCATGACGTGTTAGTGTTACGGGCATGACTTATTAGTGTTGCGGGCATGACGTGTTAGTGTTACGGGCATGACTTATTAGTGTTGCGGGCATGACGTGTTAGTGTTACGGGCATGACGTATTAGTGTTACGGGCATGACTTATTAGTGTTGCGGGCATGACGTGTTAGTGTTACGGGCATGACGTATTAGTGTTACGGGCATGACGTATTAGTGTTACGGGCATGACGTGTTAGTGTTGCGGGCATGACGTGTTAGTGTTACGGGCATGACGTATTAGTGTTACGGGCATGACTTATTAGTGTTGCGGGCATGACGTATTAGTGTTGCGGGCATGACGTATTAGTGTTACGGGCATGACGTATTAGTGTTACGGGCATGACGTTTTCGTGTTATGGGCATGACTTATTAGTGTTACGGGCATGACGTTTTCGTGTTACGGGCATAACATGTTAGTGTTCAATGCGTCATACTTGTGACATATTTGAGCTATGAGTGTGAGTTTTTGAGCTATGAGTGTGACATATTGTGGGTCGCAAGTGTGACATTATTGAGTTATGGATGAAATGTTTGAGTTACAGGTGTGACGTGTTTACGTTTTCCTGGTTGTGACAGTTTAACATTAGAGATGTGACATTTTTGCATTACGGTGATGACGTGTCCTTCATAGACTCACACACAGCTATTGGGTGCACTGTTGTATAAGACGACTGAAATATGAACACTGTTGTTCAGGATGGAGATGCAGCAGTCCTGTGCTAAAAGACAAGAGAGAAGTGAGAAGAGAGAGGTTCGTGATAAACATAAAGAAATGGTGAGGGAGAAAAGGTGAGACCGACGAGCTGAGGATGTGAGAAATGGATTCTCCTTTTGTTCACATGTGTATAGAAATGCTAGCACTGCTTATTTAGACCTGCTGACAGGCAGTGTCAGTGGAGAAGGCAGTCAGTTCTCAACTCAGCTGTTTAAAAAACTGAAACTGAGGAATGGTTGAGAATATTTCAGCAAGTGAAAATTTAATGCATGTCTCTAACACACTTCTGAACATTTCAACAGGTGAGACGTGTTCATGTGATAATTTCACTCAGTTTAAGAATCAGAATCACGTCCACGTCACACATGTTCTCTAACCTCAGTCTAACAGTAACAGTCTCACTGCCTGCACAAGCTCAGTAACAGTGATGTGTGGTCATGTGGCATTTCTGGGAGAACTCGGGGTGATACTTATTTTTCATACATATTATACAATAGTTAAATAGTAGTTTTTAGGGAGACAAGATTTTCAGCAAGCATAGTGAACTTCAAGGAGCTTTACAGAATTGAAATGCGTTCAAAGATTTAGTTTGTAGAATGAACATCAAATATAGTTGTGGTATGTACAGTACTGAGGAAATCTGGAGATACGGATGTGATGTGAAAGTTTTACATTACAGATATGACATTATGGGTTTAAGGATTTCTGCTTTACAAGTGTGATACTTTTGTTAGATGTGTCACATTTTTGGGGTTATTTTGACATTTCTGCACTCTGATGTTTTTGTGACGTTTACATGTGTGACATATTTGAGCTACGAGTGTGATGTATTGTGGGTCACAATGGTGACGTTATTGAGTTATGGGTGTGTTCATTTTATTTATTTTTCAATTGCAAGGTTGACTTTAAGTCGGAAATCAACAGTACATACCCTGTATAATAATCATAATCATAATAATCATAATAATCTCTCTCTCTCTCTCTCTCTCTCTCTCTCTCTCTCTCTCTCTCTCTCTCTCTCTCTCTCTGTCTCTTACTCTCTCTCTCCAGCTCAGAGGACTATTATGAATATGGACATGGTCTAAGCGGGGAATCCTATGACTCATACGGTATGATGTCCTTTCATGAAATGCAAACACATCTTGGCTGACTTTACAGGGTTAAAGAGACACTGTGTACATTTGTAATACAGGCTGTAATATAGCATACAACATCCAGGAACATAGAATATCCAAAATTAAGTTGGCTTTCTAGTGTCATTAAAATTCCTATGCAGAAGACACTTTAATATACAGTACGTGCTGAGATGCAGTGATTCATATATTCAAATAAGAGAGGTGTGAATTAGTTTATTTTAAATAAAACATGCATATAAATTGGAACACATCACGCATTTAAAATGCTTATCAGATAACCATGTACCCTTACATTCTTTATTTTATATTCCACTCCTCTACCGTCTCCTTTCTTTTCATTCCCTCACACACTCATCCACAACCCTGATGGCATTTCCTTTGGGCGTCCCAAAGAGACGACAGCTTGACAGTTCAAAGGAGACCTGTAGATTAACCAGGCGAGCGTGCGTTCTTGTTCTCTATAAACACAAGGTCGAAGGTTTCTCTTTTTCAAAGCGCTCAGCCACACCGGCAGATTGACAGCTCTCTTCTTAAAGACTATCGCTAATAGGTCTCTTCTCTGAATAGCTGGTCGGGGAGAGGACACCGTTGTGCTCTGAGAGGAATGAAGACAAGCGCCAGCAAACACTCTCATTCAGTGACACAGACAGGCGTAAAAGAGCTCCGCGCCACAAGGCTAATAGTTTGGCTGACCCAGGCTGGTTGTGATTTTATCTTGGCCTCCAATTAAAGAGTATGAGTGAAATGTAGAGATGTAGAGACAAACATCATCAAGCTAGGGGTGAAAAGCTGCACCAGATAAATTAGACATCCTACATACTTCTGTCATCACATTGCAGCACAGTAGATCCTAAATTGTGCCTCATCCTAGGAAAGTATTATTTAAAATCTAGTGATGAAGAGAATTTCAGTCACATCACATGAGATTTAAGGAATATTGTAGCTAGTAGTACATTAAGGGCCATATTCACAGTCAGTGACTGCTGAGGCAGCTAGCGTTCCTGTCTGCAGTGTTAATTTTTTATGCAATCTGTCAAGTCAGTCATAGTTTAACAGCAGAGAACTGAACAAATCAAAGTGAATCATGCTGTTCAATACAAGTGAATATTTGCATGAAACTGGGGATCGAACTTTAACACATTGAACAAATGTATCTATTTATTTTCCTATAGCAGCATGATTATACACTAATTTCACTCCAGATTGTTAATAAATCCACTATACTACCCTCCAGAAACAACATACTGTGTGATTCACATTGCTGTGGGCTTTATCTGTTACATGTCTGCTTGAAGTTCCAAGCTGGGTCTGTGTTTCTGTTTTCTTTTCCCTCTCAGGCCAGGAAAAGTGGACAAATGGCCGCAACAAGGCTCCGTCAGCGAGGACAAACAAAGGAGTGTACAGAGAACAGCCTTATACGCGATACTGAACTCTAAATTCAGCCTCGCCCGCCCATGCATTTCCAAGTAATGGATTTTATATGGACTTCCCCCATTCCTTTTCATTTTTTTTTTTTTTTTCAGAATAAAATCAACCAAAACTACGAAAAAACAAAGCATCCCAGAGAGGAAGGGGAAGACAAGAACATGAGTTCATGGGGACATTCAGTTTGACACTGGTAGATACTGGTTGTTGCATGGATGCAAGATAATTAAACCTGTGATCACTAATTATGTATAAGTCAACCAATCAGAATCCTTCTATGCCAGTATTGAAAAGTTAGGGGGTGGGTGCTAGTAGGTAGAAGGTGGTGTAAACTTCAGGTGTTAGATATTTAGATTTAGTCAGGTACATTTCTATATAGACTTTTTGATGAGTGATCAACTTCAGTGTGTCCCTTGTAAATTCTACAAAAAAAATTATTGATACACATATCATGTTACTCCTTTTTTTGTAATGCAATGTTCCTTAGCATTAAAGGGCTTATGGGAGCATTTAAACATTGTACATAGTCATTTTATCATGGTGAAGAAAGGTCACAGTGCTCTGTCCAATATTTTTTTGTTAAATGACTGACTCTAAGTGGTCGGACGCAGAGTTGCCAGCCATCTGCAAATTTACACATAACCCTAGTGACGTGAAACATGAATATGAGCGTATACATAACAATTCTATAGACCACACCACACAGCAATAAGAAAACAGAGGAAACTAATCAATAATGTAAAGTATGCAAATAAAGTCTCTGACTAGAGAAATTTGAGCCAGTGCAACTCCAGGCTTTCTTCTTTATAAAGATACTTAAAAGAAGTAAGTCTAATACCCAAGATTAACATAGTTTTCTTTCTTTTATTTAGATTTTGCATCATATAGCATAATCTACACCAAAGGTCATTGTAGTAAAAGCAAATGTGATAGACGTAGGTCAAAGCTACACCCAAACATTTTATTTTCAGAGAAAATATAATATACTAGTATATACATACTACATATAGAGGGAGCACTAAACTTATGCAGATTGGTTGGCAACTCTAATCTATTTAAACACAATTTTAAAAGTAAGATATTGAGATTGTTTCCTTCTGAGGAATTCACGTTGCTTGCAGAAGTATTCCAGCCCCAGGAACTTTGTCAGATTTGGCACCCCAATATTTTCATAACCCCTTTTCAGTTAAGTATACTCACACAACATTTATATGGCCAGGCAGAGGTGTGTACCTCTCTTCATGACAGATTTCATCCAGTCCACATATGCTCAGTAGAGCTGAGGACAGAATGATGGCAAGACCTCTCAGTGACATTTTCTTTTTAACATGCATGCCCCTGCAATAAAGCTTTGGCCTGTGTTATCTTAATGAAAAGTGACTGTTCAACCTATTTTCAATTTTTGCTTTTAATCCTGAATAGTTCGTTATGGAGGTCCCCCTGATATCTGGTGTTGCCTCCTCTATTCTGAGCTTTATAGGAGCTGAAAAACAAGGGAAGGACATTGTTCAACAAGGTATCATTGAGTTACCCATTCCCCACTGGCTTCCCCAATTCCTACTGTCCCAACCGTTGTGTTGTGAAGGCACTTGCTTGGACTTGTATTAATGCAATTTTGTTGTCTTGTCAATTTGATTCAGCAATTTGATTTCTGCTGCTGGTAGTGATTTTATTATCTTCTTGAAGATGATAAACTGATCACGTGAGTCCATCACTGCTTTTGTAACACCATTTGAGTCATACAATTTCTGTATAATGCTGTTAGGGTTGAAAAATGCCCCTGCCATAATTCACTGATCAAGAATTGGCTAAACCCATTGGCTAAACCCATTACGCCCATTACACCAAACACACCTCATCCAGTTCATCAGTTGATCCATGCTACATGAACTCAATAAGATGTGATGTGGGATCTTGGAAAGTTTTAACTGGTGCAGTTGTGGCTCAGCATTTAGTGTTCTGGACTAGTGATCTGAAGGAGTCCAAATCCAAGCAAAGCTACCACCTTGCGTAAGGCCACGATCCCTTGCTTTGTTGCTTTGGATAAAAGCATCTGCAAAATAAATAAATTTAAATGTAAATAGAGGTCTGTAAGTCCTCAGTCCTGGGGCTGTCCTGGGGCTACCTTCCTGATCATTGTCTTCCCTGCAGACCTATCATGGCATTTCTTAAATATTCCAGACTTTGATTGCCTCTGGAAGCCTGGGTTTAGCCTCAAGCTTAAAAAAAAGACATTCCCTTGAGTGTACTATGTAAACAGTGAGTCCATGTTAACACAGAGGTGGTAGATACTGTGATGACTAGTTATTTTGTTTTTTAACCACAAAACTAAAATGGGTCCTGCAATTTGTAGGCCTTCCACGATGTGACTGCAAAGGTGCATTTGGGCCTGAAGCAATGCTTGCCCATCTGCGTAGGAGTATTGCAATTTACAAGCCACTCTCTCACTCCTGCTGAATAGAACTATTCCCCATTTGATGTGAAGTGTCTAGCTGTAACTGCTCTTGCTACCTTGAGGAAAAGCATTTTGTCTTAGTGATTGATTAGTGCTCCTAATACCACAGGTCTGTTGAATTCTGGATTCTGATTGGTCAGAAAGTGTTGATTAATTTTCTCTAACAGCAACTCTGGCAGTAGTGCAGCTGCAAATCACAGGTTTACTGTATATTAATGTGTTCATTCTAATATGCTATTGTGGGACGCGTATGATGGACGCTCCATATACACTATGTGGCCAAGTATGTGGACCCCTCACCTTCACATTCATATGTAGGCCTTATACAAACTGTTGTCACAAATTTGGAAGCATAAGATTATATTGGATGGCTTTGTATGTTGTAGCATTATGAGTTCTCTTCACTGGAACTAAGAGGCCCAAACCTGTTCCAACATGACAGTGCCCCTGTGCACAAAACAAGCTCTATCTGTGTGTTAAGGTTGGAGTGGAAGAACTCAAGTGTCCTGCACAGAGTCCTGACCTCAACCCCACTGAACACCTTTGGGATGAACTGGAACTGGACCTTCCTTACCCAACATCAGTGCCTGGCCTCAACCTCACTAATGCTCCTGTAGCTGAATGAAATCCCTACAAATCCCTACAGCCACGCTACAAAATCTAGTGGATAGCCTTCCCAGAAGAGTGGAGCTTATTATAACAGCAAAGGGGGAATACATCTTGAATGGGATTTTCAACAAGCACATATGGGTGTGATGGTCAGCTGTCCTTTTGGAAATATAGTATAAACAGATTACAAAAAATGTGTAATTATTGATATGGTGCAAACATGGTGAAAGACCAGCTCTGGAGAGATCATGTGACTTTTATTTTATTGTAGTTGAAGAAAATTGCCCAGGTGATGCAGTGGCAAAACTGTGCTACCTTCAATTATACCTCAATCTACTATATGGCTCCCAGTGGCCCTGTACACACACCTATGCTCTGCCTGCATAAGCTGTCTTGAACAGTGTCAAAAACTCTAGGTAGTTTAGGTTCTTGATATTCCTTTGCAACACCCAGTGCTAGCAGCACTTCAAATTATATAGTATTTTTCTAGAATTAAATTGTGGCAAAACTGGCAGAATTACCTGATATGACCTTTTTTCAACTGCTATCATTCATAATGATATATTAGTCCATCTAGAAAGAAAACTCCATCCTGAAACACATTAAATATGTTTAGATAGGAATATTTGTGACATGTTTCTCGTTCTCATTCGTTAGTTGATGCTGCATTTTCATTATTCCCATGAGAAATTGTGTGTCAACAGTTAGTTGGTAGTACATTCACAATGGGGTTTAATAGGAGAAAAAATGTCAACAATCTCAAATAAAACTCCTAACAACAAAAGAACAAGAGTTTATTTCCTCACAAATTTCCAGCAATGTTCAACATCATATTAATGAGAATATGATTTCAGGTAGTGGAGATGTTGGACTGGAATCAAAGCCCCAGAATGCAATGCAGTTATAGGATACATTAGTACTGAGTTACGGCGGAGAACTAGCTTGGCTAGTTAGAGATCTATGAGGTGATACGATGGCACTGTCGGAAGTATTAGCATGAATGTTGAAGCTTTGGAGGCTGATCTGCTGGAGAGTGTACAGATGAGTAGGTGAGACAACTGGACACTGCTGCATCATTACCTTTAGGTAGAGAGGAAGTGAGGGTTAAATTCCACTGCACCATTATCAGCAGGTAGAATGGCATCATAGATCATGTAGTAAACCACTGAACCAAAATGAAAACAACTCAGAATTTCATTATAAAAATAATTTGAAGATCACAAGTTAATTATAAAAATGAATATGCAAGTCAATCGGGGAGGATTTCTCCTTTACTTTTGTACAGGTTTCATGATCATTGCATAAAATACCATTTAATAAAATGACCATTTGCATTGATACCCATGGGGCTAAATACTTTTGCAAGCATGTTAAGAAAGAAAACAACATAACCTTAATTAATTCAGAATTCACAATTTAATCTTAAACCCAAGTTCCTGTAGTAGGTTCAGGTAGGATGTACTTTTTATAAAGTTGACATTCACTGTATTATATGAATGTTGTTTGTGTGTCCCTTGTACTTTAAAGTTTAAAGTGACTGAAATTAAATCTTAAATCCACTGCTGGCTAATTTTTTTTTTTTTTCCTTTTCTGAATAATTTCTGTTTTGTAGTATAATCTGAAGCTTGTGTAAGCCCTTTAATCTATTTCTTGGTTGATGACAAAATAAAATTCTTTTTTTGAAAGAAATAATAACCGTGTCTGAGACAACGTTTTGTTACCAAATCACCAGCAGTTTAAAATTAGTGATGATAACATACGTGCAATAAAAATATCATAAATAAGGTGTGAAACTATGTTGTATATTTATCTGAAAATAAAACAAAATTCAATCATAATAATGAGTTTAAAAATAAACATTTAATTGGAAAAGAAATATCTGTATATAATGTGATCTAATAACTGTGTATTCATTTAACTTAACTGTTTGCATTAAAAATAATTCTCTATTTATGTACAGTATTTTATTCAATTTTGAACAATTTAGATTTTTTTGAAAAGTAAAGTACATGTGAAATGCTTTATAACACCTTAGCGAATTTCCTGTTATTTGCTTCCTCTCAAACTTACAGGTGGTAAATTTAAATAGCACATGCACTGTGTAGATAAAACAGTGTATTCATAACAGATATTATATAAGGGTTTTTATATTAAATTTATCAGTAAATTATTATCTATTAAAAATTGTGTACATGACTTATAAATGTGTTTAACTTTGTGTATATTTTATTAATTCAACTGATATTGTGTAATTAGGTGCATTGCCTTTATCTGCCAACATAAGTTCATAAGTAGATACAAATGTCAGCCATTTTACTGATTTTTTACAAATTTATTATTTATTTTTTGGGGTGGGCGTGGTTGGTGGGGGGATTACTTTGCCATACTTGCTCTTTTTTTGCTTTTTCTTCCCACTTCTGGTCATGTGCCCATCTCTTACTGCACTAAAGGGCGTCCCCCAAATGACCCTTAATTGACCCCAGCTGACCTTTGACCTCAGATCTGAGAGGATGGCAGTAGCTGTATATAAAGGCCTTCGTTCGACAAGGTAAACAACCAGAGTCACCGCTTACTATATTAAATCTCAGCCTTTAATATAAAGTGTATTAAATAAGTCTATTAAAACTGAATAAACAAATAAAAAGCTCTAAAAAATTAAGCAAACCTAGTAATTAGATTTGTGTTATTTTATCCAGTAAATAAGAATTAAAATAAAGTCATAATAAACAACTGTAATGCTCCATTAAACTCATCACTGTGACTAATTATATCATACAACAAAGATTAAAAACATAATAATAATGATTGTTCAGGGACATGTGATGTTTTGCTTTGCACTGTTTGGATGTCTTTTTTTAAAAAATAGAAATGTACAGAAATAGAAAATACAAATATTTCTTTTTATTCCAGGGGACCAAACACAGGGGGCGGAGCCATGGAACTTTCCTCCTGTTCTTTCTGTTTCATTTGGAGGTGCGCTGTAATTTTTCATCTGATCAGCAACGGATTAATCAAGCTCACAATGTCAATAGAAACATGTTAAAAACATGAAGACATGATTCCAAAAGAAAAAAAAGAAAGAAAACATCACTGAAGACATGAATGATGAGGTAAAAAAATGTATTCCCTAGTCAAACTTCAACAGCTGAAAATAAATACTGTAAATTAATAAATAAATTGCTACCATCAGTTTCACAAATTCAGCTAATTTAAGATAGCCATTGTCAACCTCTTCATGAAAAGCTACATCGTTTGGAGGATCTCTCCTCTTAAACTCCAATAAACAAAGCTGTCACCCAACAACTTAGTTATTTGTTTGTAATAATTGTTTGTGAAAATTGCTTGTGTGTATTCCATTCTAGTTTGCAGGAAGCATCATAGTACAGAATAAGCGCTGGTTAAAGATGTAAATGACCTGCTGCCTGCCTCAGATTGTGTAGATGATTCCATTTACTGTAAGTCCTATTCAACTCAAGTGCACTATTTGACTCTATTGACTATTTACCTAATAAAACATTGCATGGCATGCTGTTACATTAGTTGATTATAATCAGCCAAAGTTGACTATTTTAAGACAACAGCATATCCCAATGTGTTTTATATACCACAAAAATTTGCAAATGATTACAATATTTAAATGATTAAAGAATGTACTTTTTGTCCATTTCTAGCTTCATGTAATGTTATGGAATGTCTATGAAACAGTAAACAGTTGTTCCCTATCAAAAGCTACTCTCGATGCTGCTCATCAAACGCTAATGGGAACATTTTTTGTTCAACCGGTTGCAAAGTATGTGTGTCAAACACGCCAAGAATTTGGCCTAAATAACCTCGGTGAGTTACATCATTGATAACAGGCATACCTTCAGGTTTCTTTGTCTTCGAGACCGCTTTGTGTGTGTGTGTTGTCCCTGTGTTGGTAAGTGGTAAATTATTCCGGATGATGATCCGCACGATTTTTGTTTGGAGTGCCCCAGGCACTCCAAATTAGACGACAGATTTCTGTCGGGTGGCCAAGGCGAGAGATCCCAATATCAATCTCTCCCCTTTTTTTCCCCAGACCTCCATAGGAGTTATCTCGCTCATGGAGTAAGCCTTACTCCCCACGTATCTTTGATGCTGATCTATTCGACTATCGTGGGTGCTAAGGCACATGGGTATGTGACGATGCCTCAGGTTGGGGAGAAACTCGTGGGATATCTCTCCCCTGGAAGTGCATCGTCACTTAAGAAGCCTATCCTCCCCACCAAGCCTTGCAGGGTAACATTGTTGCTGGTGGGGAAGGCATTTCAAGTAGTGGGTCAGGCTGGTGCTGCCCTGCACACCATGGCAGTTCTGCAGGCGTTCCAGGCCAACCTGCTGAAGAACCTGAGCATGGGTGGGAGTATTAGTGAGGTGTACTCCTCACTAATTCTGTGGTGTATCTTTTGCATGCTCGCTCTTCACGCTCCAGAACGGAGTTCGAATCCTGACCTCGACAAAAAAAAAAAAAAAACGTCACTCTTCAAAAATTTGATGAGTTTCTTCACCGCCATGCTTAGGTGTCAGGGCTGTCGGCCACCCAGCCCCTACCCAATCCAGTCTCTATGCGGTGAGAGTCGCAGAAGCAGAGTGTGGTGAGCTGTTTGCCTCCTCATAGGGACTGGGGAGCGGCTCGCCGACCTCTTCAGCCCAGTAAGAGGCTGGACCTGAGGATGATCATTTCATCTGGAAAGAAGTGGGGGTGTGCCCCTCTGGGGAGGAGTTCCAACGGGTAGTAGGCACTCCTTCCTGGCACCCTCCAGCCAAACGTTAGGTGTTCAGTTGCCTCCTGCCATGCTTCAAGACACCAGACACCTAACACCTCCCCATCTAAGTGAAGTGTCAAAACTAGTGCCCCTCTCAGAGAAACTGGCAGCGTGGAAGCTACTGCCAAGTATCTCTCCATGGGTAGAAAGGACAGTAGAGAAAGTCTACAGGATTCAGTTTGCATATCGGCCTCCACGTTTCAACGGCGTGGTCTCCACTTCCGTGAAACTGGAACGAGCCCATTTTTTGACACAGGAATTGCAAGCTCTGCTGGACAAAGGGGCCATAGAACATGTTCCCCTACCAGACAGAGAGTCAGGCTATTACAGCTGGTATTTTTTGGTTCCCAAGAAAGATGGGGGGTTGTGTCCAATTTTAGATCTTCGTGGGATGAACCACTACCGCAGAACATACAAGTTCAAGAGCTTGACAATCAAGATGATTGTGTCTCAGATCCAGCCAGGGGACTGGTTCATCACAATCGATCTCAAGGACACATATTTTCATATAGAAATCTTGGCACAACACAGGAAGTTCCTGAGGTTCGCTTTCGGGGGCAAAGCTTACCAGTATCGGGTTCTTCCATTCGGCCTAGCTCTGTCACCTCACAAATACACGAAATGCATCGATGCAGCACTGGCTCCTCTGCAACTCCAGGGCATCTGCATTTTAAATTATATAGACCTCTGGCTGATTCTGGCTCTGTCTCAAGAGCTGGTGCTTTGACACTGGGATGTCGTCCTAGCTCATCTCGAATCTCTGGTGTTGAGACTCAACGCCAAGAAAAGCGTTCTCTCTCCTGCTCAGAGGACAACGTATTTGGGGGTTGTATGGGATTCGATCATGATACAGGCACAGCTTTCTCCTGCGTGCGTCAAATCCATTGTAAATGCCCTAAAGAATATCAAGCTAGGTCAGAGAATTATGATTTACTTCTTTCAGAAGCTTTTAGGTCTTATGGCAGCTGCATCCACGGTGATATCCTTGGGTCTCCTGCACATGAGATCATTTCAGTTGTGGCTCAGAGCCAGGGGATTTCATCCAAGGCCCAATCCCCAGAGGCAATAAGGGTCATGCGCCAGGGGCTTCGTACCCTTTCTATGTGGTTCCGACCCCGGTTTCTGACTTTGGGTCCCACTCTAGGTCCGTGTTGTCGTTGCAAGATGCTAACGACAGACGCTTCCCTCACGAGTTGTGGTGCAGCCTTGGATGGCCGTCCAGCCCAAGGGATCTGGAGAGGTCATCTTCTCGACACTCACATCAATTTCCTAGAAATGATGGCTCTATTTCGGGCCCTGAAATACTTCCTCCGGCAGGTAAGAGGCTACCATGTCCTTGTGTGGGTGGACAATACCGCGGTAGTCTCTTACATAAATCACCAGGGTTCGCGCCGCCTGAACAGGCTAGTGCAGAAAGTCCTGCTGTGGGCACAGGGCAAGTTCCTGTCCCTCAGGGCGATTTACATCCCCGGGTATATGAATGTGGGAGCAGACTTGCTGTCCAGACAGGCTGTGACACTCGGGGAATGGAAACTCCTCCCCGAAATGGTCAGTCAAATCTGGGGAAGATTTTACAAAGCAGAGGTGGACCTCTTTGCTTCACAGGAGACCTCACAATGTCCCCTCTACTTCTCTCTGAGTCCTCCAGCTCCCCTGGGTCTGGACGCCATGGCTCATACATGGCTCAGACGGAGTCTTTACGCATTTCCCCTGATCGCTCTACTCCCGGGAGTCCTGGCCAAGGTCCGTCAACAGGAGTTTCGCCTCTTACTGATAGCACCCCATTGGCCAACCAGAGTATGGTTCTCGGATCTAATATCTCTCCTCAACAGCTCGCCGTGGGCGATTCCAGTCAGGAAAGATCTCCTATCTCAGGCACAGGGAACAATATTCCATCCCCGGCCTGAGCTCTGGAACCTTCACATCTGACCCCTGAGGGGGACCAGCTAAGGGATGCTGGGTTCCCTGCTGATGTAGTAGAGACCATTCTAAGTGCCAGGGCCCCCTCCACTAGAAGAAGTTATGCCTTCAAATGGCACATTTTTGAAAATTGGTGTATGGCGCACCACATAGACCCAGTTCACTGCCAAGTGGTTTCAGTGCTGGAGTTCCTGCAAGGGAAATTATCCTCAGGCACATGTCTTGGTACTCTCAGAGTCTATGTGGCCACCATTTCGGCTTGCCATGCTCCGATTGATGGGGTTTCTGTGGGAAAGCACCCTCTAGTCGCTCACTTCATTCATGGAGCCAAGCGATTGAGACTGTCCACGAGAGCTACAGCCCCTTCGTGGGATTTAGCTATAGTGCTCGAAAGTCAACACCCCTTTCAAACTACTAAAGTCAGCACCTGTCAGGTCTCTGACCCTAAAGATGGTTTTTCTAATGGCTATTACTTCTCTGAAGAGAATTGGAGGTTTGCAGGCTCTGTCAGTCATGCGGTCCTGCCTAGACTTTGCCCCTGGGCTGGTCAAAGCTATCTTGCATCCTCACCCTAATTACCTCCCGAAAGTTCCATTCTCGACCATGCATCCGATAGTTCTTGAAGCCTTCTGTCCTCCTCCTTTCACAATTACGGAGCAGGAAAGATTGCTCTTAAGATTTACATCCACCGCACCAGCCAGTGGCGTAAGTTGGAGCAGCTCTTCATATGCTATGGAGGCCGCAATCGGGGGGCGGCTGCCACTAAGCAAATGATGTCTCATTGGGTCAGGGATACCATTGCCCTAGCCTACGAGGTGCGTGGTCAGGCTTCGCCGCTAGGTATTAGGGCTCATTCAACCAGGGGGTTTTGCCTTTGGCAAAAGGTGTCCCCCTCCAGCAAGTGTGTGATGCGGCAGGTTGGTCCTCTCTGCACACATTTGTCAGATTCTATAGTTTGGATGTCCATGCTACTCCAGGCTCGCATGTCCTTGAGTCAACATCCCTTAGGCATGTCTGAGACCTTCTTCAATGTTTGTGCGCACACACTATACAACCTTGGGGATCAGACACTTCCAGTGCGGCGGCATTGGTTTTCTCGTTCCCATTAGCATTTGATGCATAGCATCGAGAGTAGCTTTTGATAGGGAACATCTTGGGTTACTTGACTGTAACCCTGTTCCCTGAAAAAGCAGGAACGAGATGCTGCACCTCAATGCCGCACTGCAGACGTGTCTGGCGTCTCTCAGACAAAGTGTAACCTGAAGGTATGCCTGTTTCACGTCTATTTATAACCTGCAGGTCATGTTATCAATGACGTAACTCACCGAGGTAATTTAGGCCAAATTCTTGGCATGTTTGACACACATACTTCGCAACCGGTCAAACAAAGAATGTTCCCATTAGTATTTGATGCACAGAATCTCGTTCCCACTTTTTCAGGGAACAGGGTTAGAGTCAAGTAACCCGAGACGTTCCCTCACCAGCCTCTCTTATTCAGCTTGTAATGTTACCAAGAAACTGCAAAGCTGCAAGGGTCAAGGCTCCCCTTTGACCCTGTGTAGGCTAAGAGGCATTGAAAATGGATGGATGGATGGATGGATGTGGAACATCTTCCATAGAAGTCCCTGTGAATGAGCTGTTACTGTAGAAATTAGTGCATTAATATAAACCTGTGATTTGCAATGGCATTACTGTGAGAAAATTAATCAACACCCTCTAACTAAATAGAATCGAGGAGACAACTTTGCTCGGTAACGTTCCATAACATTAAATGTAACTATTAATGGATGTGTTGTTCTTTAATAAATAAAAAAATGGTAATTGTTAGTAAATTGCTGTTTTAAGAGGATTAAAACACTTGGGAACATTCTCTTATAAGACAAATTTCGGGTGCTAACCATAACTCTGCTTTATCACCCGCTGTTGATCATTTCTATTCCTTATATGTTGATACTGGTTCAGAAATTCTGCTTGATCATATGTTTTGGATTTAGGATCAGAAGGTAGCCCTGCTGAACATGTGATCATGTCTGCTAACGTCTTTCTTCATGGTCCCTGGACACCAAAAGATAGGGGCAAGCCTGGTCTTCTACGAACAATTCCCCTGAGCGCATCACCATGAAACGAGTTCTCTGAGCCAAAATCCAGCTCCTTCACCACAATTCTCCTGGGTCCCTTACTATGAGGCAAGATTATTTTACCCACAATGCCCTTGAGCCAAAACACACTCCTTTACTCACAATCTTTATGGGTCCTCAATAGCAGAAATAGTGATTAACATCTCAGGGGAAAAAAACAACAAAAGTAAATAATAAAATGACTCATTGATGGACATTTAATAACAGTTTATTTTCTTTCATTGTTATTTTTTTTTAGTTTTCTTCTCAAGAGATGAGCACACAGAGGGCACTCCTGAATCACACCCTGCTGGACATATAATTTTATTTCTAGAACCTACGTTGAAGTGTGGAACCCTCATGACCTCACGGAGGCCAGCACTTTGGAGATGGTGCTAATGTGGCGATGGTGCTATAAAAGCTCTGCTCTGGTCGGTGAGGGAAAATGGGACTTCATGTTCCTCTGAGGAAACATTTCTTTCTTTTTCACAGCTAGAACAGAGGAAATGAGTCTCTCATGCATTCCGCTGAGAGAGAACTCGCTTCTGAAAAGCATCTGATGACTGTAATGTCCCATATGTCCTCATCCACACACACACACACACACACACACACACACACACACACACACACACACAATGAGAATGAATCATTGTCTAAGAAAAAACGTGTGTGTGTGTGTGTGTGTGTGTGTGTGTGTGTGTGTGTGTGTGTACTATTTTATTCGCTCTGTCCTGAGCACAATGTCCCCACAATGACAAGACAACATCACCACTAAAATGTTTACATTGTCGAGACATTTTGCTCATCCCTGTGAGGAGTTCCCTCATGCTCTGATTGAGATCACAGACACTCTGGTCTGAGGTTCTGAGAGAAATCACAGAGCAGAGAGTGAGACAAGCTCTGAGAGAGATCACAGAGAATGAGACAGGCTCTGAGAGAGAGTGAGACAGGCTCTGAGAGAGGTCAAAGATTGTGAGACAGGCTCTGAGAGGGATCACAGAGAGTGAGACAGGCTCCAAGAGAGATTGCAGAGAATGAGACTGGCTCTGAGAGGGATCACAGAGAGTGAGGCAGGCTTTGAGAGAGATCACAGAAAGTGAGACAGGCTCAAAGAGAGATTGCAGAGAGTGAGACTAGCTCAAAGAGAGATTGCACATGGTGAGACAGGCTCCGAGAGAGGTCACAGAGAGTGAAACAGGCCCCGAGATGTCACAGAGAGTGAAACAAGCTCTGCAAGATCTCAGAAAGTGAGACAGGCTCTAAGAGAGATCACAGAGAGTGGGACGGGTTCTGAGAGAGATCACAGAGAGTGAGACAGGCTCCAAGAAAGATTGCAGGAAGTGAGAATGTCTCTGAGAGGGATCACAGAGAGTGAGGCAGGCTCTGAGAGAGATCACAGAGAGTGAGACTGGCTCAGAGAGAGATTGCACAGGGTGAGACAGGCTCCAAGAGAGGTCAAAGAGAGTGAGACAGGCTCCGAGATATGTCACAGAGAATGAGACAGGCTCTGAGAGATCGCAGAGAGTGAGACAGGCTCTGAGAGAGGTCACAGAGAGTGAGACAGGCTCTGAGAGAGATCACAGAGAGTGAGACAGGCTCTGCGAGATTGCAGAGAGTGGGACGGGTTCTGAGAGGGATCACAGAGAGTGAGACAGGCTCTGAGAGAGATCACAGAGAGTGAAACTGGCTCAGAGAAAGATTGCACAGGGTGAGATTGCAGAGAGTGAGACTGGCTCAGAGAGAGATTGCACAGGTCGAGACAGGCTCTGAGAGAGGTCACAGAGAGTGAGACAGGCTCCGAGATATGTCACAGAGAGTGAGACACGCTCTGAGAGATCGCAGAGAGTGAGACAGGCTCCAAGAGAGGTCACAGAGAGTGAGACAGGCTCTGATCTATGTCACAGACAGTGAGGCAGGCTCTGCGAGATTGCAGAGAGTGAGACAGGCTCTGAGAGAGATCACAGAGAGTGGGACGGGTTCTGAGAGAATTCACAGAGAGTGAGACAGACTCTGAGAGAGATCACAGAGAGTGAGACTGGCTCTGAGAGGGATCACAGAGAGTGAGACAGGCTCTGAGAGAGATCACACAGAGTGAGACTGGCTCAGAGAGAGATTGAACAGGGTGAGACAGGCTCTGAGAGAGGTCACAGAGAGTGAGACAGGCTCTGAGAGGGATCACAGAGAGTGAGACAGGCTCTGAGAGAGATCACAGAGAGTGAAACTGGCTCAGAGAAAGATTGCACAGGGTGAGATTGCAGAGAGTGAGACTGGCTCAGAGAGAGATTGCACAGGTCGAGACAGGCTCTGAGAGAGGTCACAGAGAGTGAGACAGGCTCCGAGATATGTCACAGAGAGTGAGACACGCTCTGAGAGATCGCAGAGAGTGAGACAGGCTCCAAGAGAGGTCACAGAGAGTGAGACAGGCTCTGATCTATGTCACAGACAGTGAGACAGGCTCTGCGAGATTGCAGAGAGTGAGACAGGCTCTGAGAGAGATCACAGAGAGTGGGACGGGTTCTGAGAGAATTCACAGAGAGTGAGACAGACTCTGAGAGAGATCACAGAGAGTGAGACTGGCTCTGAGAGGGATCACAGAGAGTGAGACAGGCTCTGAGAGAGATCACACAGAGTGAGACTGGCTCAGAGAGAGATTGAACAGGGTGAGACAGGCTCTGAGAGAGGTCACAGAGAGTGAGACAGGCTCTGAGAGAGGTCACAGATATGAGAGATATGTCACAGATATGTCACAGAGAGTGAGGCAAGCATTGAGAGTGGACTGTGAACATTAATTTATCTGACAATACCATCATCCTAACAGTGCTCCTGATCACAACGCAGTGAGGATCTAATCCACATGCATTGTTAAATAATAACACTGTCTCACACTGACACACTGCTCTTAGCTTCACGTCTGCACGTCTTTTATCTCTAGCTGAAAATAAAACAATACAGCAGCATGTTACAGAAGTCACATGACCTTCATGTGGAAATAATCACATGACCTTTTCATTTATCGATTCATTATTAACATGTGATTCTTTTATACGATTCATTCATTTTCATGTGATTTTTTTTTACATATGATTCATTTACTTTCACACACACTTTTTACAAACGATTAATTGATTTTCACTTGTGATTTTTACATTCATTTATTTTCACATATACGACCTGTGGTTTTGTTTATCCAATATTATTCATATGTTGTCAGATGTGTTCATGTGAGTGTAGCTATATGTTTTTGACACTAAACCCCAACACATTCATATGTGGTCTCTTTTCCACTTTTCTTAAATTTCAACTACTCTGAAAATTATTATTATTATTATTATTATTATTATTATTATTATTATTATTATTATTATTATTATTATTATTATTATTAGTTTCACAGCAAAGAAACAAACAAGAAGGATTGCATATGAAACAAATGCATGACGATTTGTGAAATTAAACTTCATGGTGAGATCTACTTTGCTCACACTGACTTTATTTTGTAATTTAGAACTCATTAAATCATTCATTCATTCTTGTTCAGCAAGCTCGTTTGGTTAGGGTGGTGGTGGATCTGGATGTCATCCTGGGATTACTGGGTGCATGGCAGGAGAATTCACCCTGGGTTGGACACAAGTCCATCACAGGGCACACATTAGAACACTATTAGAAGACAATCAATACTTCATCTCATTCTGTCCCATTAAAGAAACTCATCTCTCTCTTAAAAGCAATAATCAGTCCAAAAGTCTTCCTCTTCCTTGTTTTTCCTCCTTACTGTAAAATCTTAAACCTATTTTTAGCTTTGTAGTCAGTAGCCTCAGTCATAAGCATGGGAAAATATGAGAAAGATTTATTCTTTTTTAAAAGATTGCAGGCATAAACTCAACAGTTTCAAGACCAGGTTTCATGAGTCAAAAGTGTAAAATGAAGCATTTCCAGCACACACTTTCATGTCATGTGACAGAAAGCTAGAACATGGAGATCCCTTACAGAAAAATATCACATACATTCCACGTGATTATGTGAGTAACGTGATTACATGTGAAATAGCAGGTCAACAGTATATACCCTAAAGTAGATACAGTGCCCTCCATTAATATTGGCCCCCCTTGGTAAATATGAGCAAAGAAGGCTGTGAAAAAAAATGTCTTTATTGTTTAACCTTTTGATCTTTTGTTAAAAAAAAATCACAAAAAATACTCTGCTCTCATGGATATCAAACAAACGTAAACACAACACAGGTTTATCCAAAAATAAATATTTTTGTAAAATATAGTTGTGCAACAATTATTGGCACCCTTATGAATTCATATGAGAAAAATATATTTGACGTATATTCCCATTGATATTTTACTTTTTTTTGTTTTTAATACACCTGGGTGACTAGGAACAGGAAATTGTTCAACTGGAAATGTTATGAATCAACCTTGGATTGGACCCATGTCTATATTGTCTCAACGCACTGTGAAGAGGATGGTTCGAGTGGCCAAAAAATCTCCAAGGATCACAGTTGGAGAATTGCAGAAGTTAGTTGCGTCTTGGGGTCAGAAAGTCTCCAGAACTTCAAGCCGAAGTCACCTACATCACCACAAGTTGTTTGGAAGGGTTTCAAGAAAAAACTCAAGCGTCTTCGGTTTGCCAGACACTACTGGAACTTCAAATGGGATCGGGTTCTATGGTCAGATGAAACCAAAATAGAGCTTTTTGGCAATAAACACCAGAGGTGGTTTTGGTGCACACAGAGAGGTAGCCATATGGAAAAGTACCTCATGCCCACGGTTAAATATGGTGGTGGCTCTTTAATGTTTTGGGGCTGCTATGATCCAAAACATACATCAAAATCAACACAAAAATGGTTTACTGACCATAAAATCAAGGTCCTGACTTGTCCATCCCAGTCCCCTGACTTGAAACCCATAGAAAACATGTGAGGTGACCTGAAGAGGAGAGTCCACCAGCGTGGACCTCGAAATGTGAAGGATCTGGAGAGTTTCTGTATGGAGGAATGGTCTCAGATCCCTTGCCATGTATTCTCCAACCTTATCAGGCATTATAGGAGAAGACTCAGAGCCGTTATCTTGGCAAAGGGACAAAGTATTGACTAAAAGGGTGCCAATAATTGTTGCACACCTATATTTAACAAAGAGATTTTTTATAAACCTTTGTTTTGTTTGCAATTGTTTGATATCCATGAGAGCAGAGCATTTTTGTGAAAACAATAAAGACAATTTTTCACAGCCTTCTTTGCACATATTTACCAAGGGTGCCAATATTATTGGAGGGCTCTGTACATGTGACATCATGTGAACAGTATGGAACGAATAAAACCACGGGTCCTACATGTGAAAAATCAACATGCAAAAATAAACAAATCTTGCGTACAAATAAATTCGCATCTGAAAATAAATGAATCATAAAAATCACGTGAAAATATATTAATCATGTGTAAAAATCACATGTGGAAAAATAATATGTGAAGTGTCGAAAGACCGTGTGTAAATAACCACATGATTCACATGAGAAGTTCGCTGTCTGCTCTGCAAGAGATGATGTTGGAAAAAATGATTTGCAGGGAAATTCCTTTTGAACTTGTGACTACGGCGTCCCTGAAGTCTCACACGCCTGCATTATTGTTAGAGGTGAGAATCTCTGGAGGGAGAGAGCATGCACACAGTTAGCAATGTGAGACACGCATGTCGCTCTTTCCCTTTAACATGTGCAGGGTTAACGCTTAACACCAAGTCACCAGTGGGAGCTGGAGAAATGTCAGGCTTATCACTCTCACAGTAAATCCAGCTTAATGTACACATCCCGGGTTAAAAGGACATTTTCCTTCCAGTGTTCAGGCGCTTTATTGCTGGGATATTTTTAGAGCAGCACAAGTACGGAAATTTAACATGCTAGCAGGAACAACAGATGTTAAAACTACAACAGTACATTTAACCTTCGGGACGCATTTTCAATCACCTCTTACAGGCGATTAAATGCATGAATCCACAATCGTGATGCCATTTAGCCCTTGTAGCTCTTAAACATTACATTTTATTTTATTTTTATTTTTTAATATGCATTTAACCATTCAAAAATTCATCGTAAGCAACAGCATTTCATTTTATACCAGTTTCATTGCTGCATTTTGCTCTTAAATGAGCAACGGGGTTGAGACGTTTAGCATAGAATTAGCAAATACACAACATGTGGATAATTAGCATCCATGCTTACAGCATGAGAACAGTAGGTACATTCTAATGATTTATTTACATTTTTACTGTTTAATAATTTACTTTAAATCTATAACTTGTGTAGTACTTTCAAAGTGACCTCCTGAGCCTCATCATAATGATATCATAGAAAATATACTTTTCTTCTTCTAGAGATCTTCGGAAGATTCAGATGAAACATCTTTCTGTTAAACTTTGTATTTGGAAGAGTCCGAATATTTCATAGGGATAAATGTGTTCAGGTAATAGTGTTGAGTGAATGAACTAAAATGTACATTTCTTTTCACCACCTATAACTGATGACTCGTGGGAAAGGATGTTTCAAGCCTTAACAGATTAATTCAGAAATAATAAGTATTTTAATGATTATATTTTGTGGTAAAGTGTAGTTGTAGTGGGTTGGATGGGCAAAAATGCTGTTTACAGAAACCCTTACAGAAGCAGTCACATGACCTTCACATGTGAACAAAAATTTACACTTGTGGCTTTTACACACTTTATGTTTCACACATTCCTGTGCTGGGATTTCTTGGTTTCATAACTGATTTTTTTATTTTTTTTTAAACCCTTGTACGACACTTACTCCACACAAAGTTGTATCCATACACTCAATCTCCACCTACATCACTTATGTCTCACACAGGTGTAACCACTCATTCATTTCCCACTCATTCTCTGCATACAAGACTTACTCTACACACAGATGTAACCACACACTCGTTACCCACTCATTCTTTGCAGATCCTCACATTTTATACATGATTCATTCATTTTCACATGACCTGTACACATTTGGATTTATTTATCACATATCTTTCACATTATTATCTTTCTTGAGTTGCATTTTTCACTTTCTAACTCACATAATTACATGATTTTCCCCCCCATAAGGGACGTGCTATCGATTTTGTAGGTTTCATTAATGTTTTAAGTTATTTATCTGAAACCTGAAGGACGCTTTACCTGGGTTTATATTTTTTATGTTTATTTCAGATTCAAATACAGATTTGTAAATATAATATCATTTTTTTTACACAAGCCAGAAGACCTACAGCTGTTTTAAACATGTTCAGTGGAAGAGTCACTGTGGGTCTCAGTGTGGATAAAAGATTGCTGGTAACTTTTATTTTCCCTAAAATTCAGTAAAAGATAATGTTCAGGAGAGAGGCCTAAGGAGTATTATAGTAACAGATGAGCTCCTGTGTGTATCTGGAGGTGTTTCAATTATCCTGTGTGTGTTTTAATTAGCTTTAATAGCCTCTCTGACCCTCCTTACTTTTTATTTGCTAATTAACTCAAGGCTGTCCTTGATCTCCGCTGAATAAAATGGTGTGATCAATTTGATCTGGCCGTCTTATAATTCCTCAAAGTTTTAGCCAAGCCGTATATAATCAGTGGTCTGGCCTTTCATGTAGAAAATAAAGGAGGAAAAAGTCTTTTGTAACTTGGGAAAAAAAGACTCACCAAAAAACAGTTCCACTGCGAGAGATTCAGCCCGAGGAGCTCAGGTTCTGTGCTGCAGCATAACAACCATCAAAACTTTGGCCATATATAGTTCAGCCAAAGAATGTATGGTTTCCAAAGTTGATTTCTTCAGTTTTGGACTGAAGCTACAAGTCTTATGTAGCTAAAAAAAAAAGTCATCCTTTATGGAAAAAACACATGCATTTCATGTGTCACATACAGTTCTATCTGTCTGTCTGTATGTCTGAGTGTCCATAATTCAACAGCACTGAGGAATAGTGGAGTATACAAGTTGGGCTATTGATTCAGCACCATGGACAGCTACCACACCCTTCATCCATCAGGTCAGAGAAAAGTTTAAACATTAGTAGAAATATCTAAATGTCCAAGAAGGTGACTAATGTGGAACCGTTCATCATACTTCCACACAAAAGAGACAAAATAGGTTTGCTTCCAGCATCAAAATATTGATAGTCTGGAACCAAAAGCCATTGACATCAGAGGCATGGGGAGGGTGTCCCCAGATTTATGGGAATGGGAGCTACATCAGTATTGCTAATGCTAATTCTAACAAAACCTTAATCAGCTACACACTAAACACATCATCTTTGTTTATATCAATTTGAAGATAAGGAAAGATTCGATCTTGGATGGTAAAATGTTCTCAAAACCTAAGTGTAATTTAATATTTGTATGTGTCCATTAGTTTTAATTAGTAAAACTCGTCCATCTGATTGGTTTAATGACTGATTTTGGCTTTGGTCTAAAGGTGTTTTAGATCCCACGCTGTTAAACGTCTCTGTATTATCAGTCAAGCTCACATCTTTATCCCCAGTTTAATGGCAGAAATAAAAGAAAAGAATTTCCTGTGTGTTTAAAAGCAATCAGAGGATAAACTCTAAACCTCAGCAGCGGCTTTTCTTCCACACTTCAGAGGTGCTAATGATGGCAGGATGCTATTTACTCAGCGATGCCCTTGAAACAATGTGAGTGGATGAAACAGGCGAGTGCTGAAAGTGCATTTGTCTCCTCCTCTCAGTTTAATATCGCAGTATTGATCTCTCTCTCTCTCTCTCTCCCTCTCTCTCTCTCTCTCTCTCTCTCTCTCTCTCCCTGCATTGTCTCTTTCTCCATGTAAACACACTGATGTTTTTATCTTTCTCCTGATCTGTTCTCCTGGTCTCAACTCAAGTGTTCTCAAGTGTTTTTTCATTGGTTTTTGTTAAGACTCATGAGTCATCTGGTTGCTCTCTCAAAACTCTCGTCTTTTTTGTGTCTTTTTTCAGCTACAGTATAAATGACAGTATAAATAACAGAGCTCAGAAATGTTTAGTATTGTCTCCGCTAAAGCCTCAAGTTACACAGCTGAAATATAACACACTGCTGATCAACAACATTCGACTAAAATATGCTGTTACTGAGGAAAACCTCTGTGTGCTACTCAAAACTATTAACAACAGAGAGACAGATAGATAGATAGATAGATAGATAGATAGATAGATAGATAGATAGATAGATAGATAGATAGATAGATAGATAGATAGACATTCATGCAGACACTCAGACAGACAGACAGACAAACGAAACACTATAAAGACACTTAGACAGATAGACAGACAAACCCCTAACTGGGTTACCAACAGTTACCAACTGGGGAGGGTGAAAGCTAACATGTGCTTCCTCCGAGACACCTTAAGACAACCAACCACATATTTTCACACTGCTGCTCATGCTGCATCAAAGGGCAGTATAACACACTCAGAGGAAATCACTATCTGCCCATTTCAACATACATGAACTTACGAAAACATATGTCTGACTATTGTTGCTGTGATTGACAAGGTATGTTCCTCCCACCATAGAGAGCATGCCAATTTTGCTGTCTGGTCTCCCGGCCATGGATGGCTGTGACATTGTCAGGATTCAAACTCTCTACCTCTTGATGATAGGGCAAACACATTTCTGTTGCTGAGCCAAGCCAAGTGATCTGAATCACAGAAATGAGTCAGAAATCCCATCACTGTGACTAACACAGCCATTTGCGTAAGTGTGTAAGAGTGTCTCCAAAATCTGTTAAGTGAAAGCCACTTTTGGCCTTTAGATTCCTTTTGAATCCATTGGCACTTTTGGTCTAAGTTGTATAAATAGGCATGAAGCACAAACTCTAAATTCGATTCATTATAACTCCTAGTTTTGTTTCTAATACTAGGTAGAAGATCTGTAAATGATTATGCTCAGTTTAGAAATCACACATAAGATCCTAAACTGCATCCTGTTTCATATCTTCTTGTCTGAAATAAGACACATGAAATGGAGTTATTCGGGCTGTCAATGCATCTTACAGCACACAAACCGAATCAAATGATTTAGACAGTTCCTTGCAGTGATTTTAAACTCTCTGAATCGCTTGTCATCTCTTTCTGTAAGGATTGTCGAAACATTGTGAAATGTTACATGCGTCTTGGTAAAAGTTGTCATACACACATCACTGATTTGCATGTTCCCTGGCACCAGATGTCGTGACTTTCACTGGGAAGCCTGCAGTCTAACTTTTAAAAATATAGATTTAAAAATAAACCTGTCACATTGCTATGAAGCATGAAACAATCCACTGATTCTGACTCAAAGTACTGTATGTTCTGTCCTACACTGCCTATACTTTAGGTTAAGTCTGGAGACGGTAGTGAGAGGGTAGTGCAAAACTTTTTTTTTCTTTTGGTTCCTTTCTGTTGATTTTGTTCTCAGTGCAGGATACACCCACATTTCATTTTTTTTTATTTTTTTAACTTCTTGGAATTCAATTCACTCAAGATGCTACACTGTAAAATAGAGGAGCATTTTATTTATTTATTTATTTTTTTCTTTTTTTTTTTACACAGAAACCACAGGGGATGCAAAAGATTGCACTCTGTATATCTCCAAATAGTATCTCTCTGCATGCATAGTCCTATAAAAATGCAAAAATGTTAAATAAAAACTGGCTCTCTCCTAGGGATCCTATTTGGACTGGATTAGTTTTACACAGGTATAACTGGAGTACTTCTTTGATTTTAATCTCTTCTGAATCCATCATATCAGTAATTTTCTTTTTACGGATTGGGTGTGTAGGCATCTGGAAAGATAACACTGTACTTTACTTTATGTAAAATGAGCAGTAGGTAATATACGCCGTGTAATGTACTATATATCTTATCAGAATTGACATATTGGTAAAGATTGCATTATCCTGTGGGAAAAGAGGTTTTGCGCTTTTTCTTCAGTATAAATACGCTCCAGGAAGCACCCACTCTGTTCTATCAAATCCCATTGAAACCAAGAGTTTAAACTGAACAATAAAATATAGACATTATTTAATATGATGTGTCAGAAAAGTGACACTTCCGGGGTTTTACAGGAGTTCCTAGCACAGGTACAGCCTATACAGACATGTTATGGCCATGTGGCTTACTAATGCAAGTGCAATTTGCATCAACAAATGCTTATAATAGAGGTAAAAACAATCAGTTTGCATTAAAACAAAAAAGGTGTCAGGAAACAGGGGGTTGAGACAGATGCAATTTCAGTTCAGCTTGCTTTAATTACAGCAGTGCACATAAATCCAAAATGAGAGACAGAGTCAGTATCAATAAACTGGAGTGAGTCAGGCGATGAACAAACAGACTAAATCGAAAAACAGGCAGAGAATCGAAAAACAGGATAACCAACACAAAATATAAGGTTTGGTAAAGTCAGCAGTATGAGACAAAACTGAGCATTTACTTCGCAAACTCGGAATGAATGAAATTCTTTTTTAAACTTTGAGTGTGGGTGTGTGTGAGACCGGGAACAGGTGTGTGTGATCAGAAGTCAGGTGACTAGGAGCAGTTGCCGGCGGTGGATTCTGGGGTGCATAGTCCGGGGTGTATTCTGGGAATTGGAGTTCGTAGGTTGCATGGACCTGAGAGAGCTGCCACCCCCCACACCCCAACCAAACGCACACACACATAAGGGCTTACTCCGGGAGCACAAGGCCTCCCAATTGGTTGTGGGCCTGGGCGTTCAGGGTGACTGGCATGGAATTCATGGCAAAGATTGGGGTCAAGGATGTTGTGGGCAGGAACCCAACTCTGTTCCTCTAGGCCATATCCTTCCAACTCTACAAGGTATTACAGTTGATTATATCTGCGCCTGGAGTTGAGGATGGATTTTTACCAACTTTGTAGGCTCTCCAGTTGCATCAGTTCAGGAGGGGTGTCTACTCACAGAAAGCCTTCCGCTTCAGGACTGGGGCAACCGCTGATAGCAGGTAGATAGCAAGGTCAAACAGGGAGTCAAGGGAGAGCAGCTTGTCTTGACACGCCATTTCCATGAGCACTTCCAGGTTCAAGCCATGGCTGAATGCGTCTTTCAGGGCTGCTTCATTCCGTCTGCTCCCTGTTGCGATGGTACAGAGCTCGAGGGCATATTCCACTATGTGATGGGAACCCTGAGACATTGTCAGAAGCAGGTGAATGATCAAACACACAGCGAAATTATTCTGTGAATTGCTCATAAGTAGGAAGTAGTAGTGGTACCTCTTTTCTCTCACACTGCCATAGCCCATTTCAGCCCTTTGCCGGTAAGTAAGTTCATGAAGCGTGCTATTTTGTGAGCTTCCGACACTCCCTCATGGCTAGCAAATACAGAGAGCACTGCAGGAGAAAACCCTTACAAAGTGATGCATCACCTGAATACTCGTCCCTCCCTGGAATTGGAGTGCCAAGTGTATGGATCGGATCATGGAGTGTTGTGGTGGAGGCGAGAGCTTGGGAAAGGAGGTTTACTTTAGCACTGAGGTCGGCAAGATGTTGCTGCTGCTCTCCCATAATCATACGTCCTCTGACAGCATCACTTAACATTTTACATTTACATTTACGTTTACATTTACAGCATTTAGCAGACGCTGTTATGCAGGGCGACTTATCCAGGGCAACTTACAGAAATGCTTTGAGTCTCCATCAGAAAAAAAAATCCTCATGCTAGTTCAAATAGCATGTTAGGATATGACAGACAAATGTCCGAAAAACGAATGCAGTCCGAATATTATTATAGAAAGCATTCCTACAAAGTGTTTAGTTTTTTGAGGCTGCATTTGCCACATTTAAGGGTTATTCTAAGCGAAACTAATAAGCAGCAATAGCAAGAGATTCTGCTTGTTCTAGAAACACATGCTGGCTGTATAAATATTCCAACTGAGCCACTCTAACTCAATTTGTTTCCTCAGAGTTTCATATTTTCATTAACTTTCAAAAATGAATTGTTTTTTTTTCTCCAGATATAATTAATGTGAACAATGAGAATGGAATAGAGTTAATAAAGAGGGGGGACGTTTGGGGATTTGAAGCCTCGACTAAGCTTCTTTGCTCAGCCACAATTTTGCAGTATATGATGCTCTGAAAAGCCTGCACTCGTCTGTTATGCTTCGATAAGAGAGGAGCTGTAGAGAAAACAAACAAACAAACAAACAAACCCACCATTTATTTCAGGTACTGGTAATTTATTTAATCATTAATCAGTTAAATTTAGCCTGAAATTGAACTTCATGGTATGAATGGGAAGGTCAGGTCAGGTTATTATTTATTTATTAAGAAGAAAAAGGCATCTGAGCCTGTTTTCTTATTTTCAGTTTTCAGTAGGCACAAGCAATTGAACATTAGCTTAAACTAACAAGTAAATAATATTAAAATAACAAGATTTTTTAAAAATGTAATAATCATAAAAATCTACAAAAATACACCAAGACCTAATAAATAGAAAAAAATGTATACAGTATATATGTGGCTAATTTTCCTTATGAAAAAATGTCATGTATTTCACGTGATCATATGTTTTTCACATGCGATTATATGAGTAATATGTTATTACAAGGGCATTCCAGCATGTTTTCAGGCTTGAAATTGCACGTCAACTCAAGTAAACATGTGCCATCATGTGAATAATATACAGTTGCAATCAAAATTATTCAACCCCCAGTGCAAATAAAGTTCACTGTCAAAATTTACAGACTTTCAGCTGTTTGCAATAAACAAACCAAACAAAAGCAATTGAAATAGTTCAACACAACGAATGCTTCAAGTGGTTTCCCCAAATTCAACTGAAAATGCAACTTTTAATGACTTCTCCAGTTTAACAATTATTCAACCCCTTCATGGCAAGCATCTTCAGTACTTAGTAGAGCACCCTTTTGCTGTTATGACCTGCTGCAAATGAGATCCATAACCAGACACCAGCTTCTGGCAGCGTTCCTGAAGTATCTTAACCCGTTCCTCATGAGCAATGGCCTCCAGTTCAGTAATATTCTTGGGTTTGCGTGCTGCAACCGCCTTTTCCAAATCTCACCAGAGATTTTCTATGGGGTTCAAGTCAGGTGACTGTGATGGCCCTGTAGAATCTTCCATGATTTCTTCTGCAACCAAGCCTTGGTGGAATTTGAGGTATGCTTGGGATCATTGTCCTGTTGGAACGTCCAATGGTGCCCAAGCTTCAGCTTCCTCACAGATGGCATGATGTTTTCTCCTAGGATTTCCTGATACTTCAATGAATCCATCTTGCCTTCCACACGCTGCAGGTTTCCAGTGCCAGAGGATGCAAAGCAGTTCCACAGCATCACAGAGCCACTACCATGCTTGACTGTAGACAGAGTGTTCTTTTCAGCGTATGCTTCATTCTTCTTCCTCCAGACATACCGCTGATCCATCATGCCGAAAAATTCCACAGAACAGAATCCCAAAACTTCTGTGGCTTATTTATATGATTTTGAGCATATTGGAGCCGACTTTTCTTGTGCTTTTGGGTCAGTAGTGGTGTACGTGTTGGAGTTCTGGCATGGAAACCTTCTGCGTTTAGTACGCGCCATACTGTGCTCACTGAAACCTCAGTGCCTGTTGCCACCAAGTATTGCTGCAGGTCTTTTGCAGTCACTCGAGGGTTTTTCACAACCTGCCTTCTCAGAAATCTGGTTGCAGTCATTGATAGCTTCCTTTCTCTGCCCCGTCCAGGTAGTGTAACCACTGTTCCCTTAACTTTGAACTTGTGAACTATGGTTCCACTGGTGTCTCTAGGAACATTGAGTGCCTTCGCTATCTTTTTGTATCTTGTTCCTTGTTTGTGAAGGGTGATGATCTCTTCTCTGAATTTTTTGGACCATTCTTTTGACCTAGCCATATTTCTAACATGCAGTCAAATGTGACACTCAACAAACCCCTAGCCAGTTCAGGTATTTCATGTGTTCCAGCTCAAGCACACCTGGTGCAACTAATGAAGCCCTTGATTAGTTGCATCAGGTGTGCTTGAGACAACTGCTGTTTTGCATTTTTGTGTTGTTGTGAGGGATACTATTCAGGGGGTTGAATAATTTTGAGACTGTTGAAGTCATTATGAGTTGTATTTTTTAAATTGCTTTTGTTTGATTGGTTCATTGCAAACAGCTGAGATTTTGACAATAAACCTGATTTGCGGTGGTTGGAGGTTGAATAATTTTGATTGCAACTGTATAATAAATGAAAATACACATGAAGCATTTGCACTGAAGGCAAATTAATTGTGAAAAAAAAAAACATGGATCATTTACAATTTTTGTGCACAAATGAGAATAATGAAAAAACACAAAATTAATTCATTCATTGACAAAAATAAATCGTGAAAATATACTGTATCAATTTCACTTGTGAATTGTGTGATTATTACATAACTTTTGATTATTTCAAGTTTGTGTGACTTTTCTGTAAGAGTTATCTATATGTATATCTTTTAAACCTACTGTATATGTTAAAATGGATAATGGATAAGAAACTGTGAAATTTTAATGTACTCTGAAATTTATTCCACATATCTTCTTTTCCTTTTGGCTGTTCCCTTCAGGGGTTGCCAAGGCGAATCATCTGCCTCCATCTAGCCCTATCCCCTGCATCCTCTTCTCTCAGACCGACTACCTTCATGTTCTCCTTCACTACATCCATAAACCTCCTCTTTGGTCTTCCTCTCGGCCTCCTGCCTGGCAGCTCTAACCTCAGCATCCTTTTACCGATATGTTCACTCTCCCGCCTCTGAACATGTCCAAACCATCTCAACCTGGCCTCTCTAACTTTGTCTCCAAAACATCTCACATGTGCTGTCCCCCTGATGTACTCATTCCTGATCCTATCCATCCTCGTCACTCCCAAAGAGAACCTCAACATCTTCAGCTCTGCTACCTCTAACTCTTCCTCCTGTCTTTTCCTCAGTGCAACTGTCTCCAAACCATACAACATCGCTGGTCTCACTACTGTCCTGTACACCTTTCCTTTCATTCTTGCTGGTACTCTTTTATCACACAACAGACCTGACACTTTTCTCCACCCATTCCAACCTGCCTGCACACGCTTCTTCACCTCTTTTCCACACTCCCCGCTGCTCTGGACTGTTGACCCTAAGTACTTAAAATCCTGCACCTTCTTTATCTCTTCTCCCTGTAACCTCACTGTTCCACTTGGATCCCTCTCATTCACACACATGTATTCTGTCTTGCTGCGACTAACCTTCATTCCTCTTCTCTCCAGCTCTCACTACAGATCACAATGTCATCCGCAAACATCATAGTCCATGGAGATTCCTGTCTGACCTCATCTGTCAGCCTGTCCATCACCACCACAAACAAGAAGGGGCTCAGAGTCGATCCTTGATGCAGTCCCACCTTCACCATGAACTCCTCTGTCACACCTACCGCACACCTTACCATTGTCCTACTGCTCTCATACATATCCTGCACCACTCTAACATACTTCTCTACCACTCCAGACCTCCTCATACAATACCACAGCTCCTCTCTTGGCACCCTGTCATACGCTTTCTCTAAATCTACAAAGACACAATGAAACTCTTTCTGACCCTCTCTGTACTTCTCCATCAACATTCTCAAAGTAAATATTGCATCTGTAGTGCTCTTTCTTGGCATGAAACCATACTGATGCTCACAAATGCCACATATAAGAACCAAAATCACTAAATTTTATTTAGTGGAAAAATGTTCTTAGTGGAAACTTAACAACATTGCTAGGTTACGTCTACTATTCTTATTTCACATTACAGTATTAAAATTAGTCCATTAAATATGTCCATGAATATGTATTTTATAGTTGTAAGACTAGCAGAAATTCTGTCAGCATGATGGAAATGCCATTATTTTGTAGACATTTCAAAGACTCCGTGCAAAGACTGGATTGATATGGAGTTACCTCGAGTGAAAGACAATAGGCAAATTAACAGAGAGAGGGAACCTAAATAAGTGGGAGATAAACAAGTGAGAGGAAAAGAGAGGTTGAGAAATAGGAGGATAAATTAGATTACACATCTAAATTCTAGGGCATTGTTGTAAGTGAATGCTGCCATGCCAGTACAGCCTGCTTTGATCTGAATTGATTTAAAGTGAGTGGCATAAGCAAGGAGGAAAGACAAAGAGACTGTGAGTGAATGAGAGTCAGGAACAAAAGCGCTCGCCGACTTCATTTTCTAAAAACACTTATTGACGTGGCCTTCATGGCAGCACTTTGCAGTGCCCTACCCCCAGGTTACTGCTGCCTCTCATCAGTGTCACACACTTGTCACCTTGGTTCCATTTGTCCCTGCTAAATATCACAAGCTAGGAATTCTGAATTTTTCCAGAAAATGATCATGCAGGTGTTCTGTTCCTGCTCAGTGGTAGATAATATTCTGTTTGGTTGATTCTGCTCTAGGTCAGGGGTTGATGTTGGTCACTCAGACTTTCTTACTCTTTCTGGGTAGCTGGTCTCAGACTCGGGGCCTCTGCTCATTACCAACAGAAGGTCATCAGGATTTTACTACCCATTTTCTCTGTTTTTGGCCATTCCTTATAGTCAGAAGTGTGAATCAGCCGACTATGGTAATTGTTGCTCTTGGACAGTGTCAGATGCTGGTCACCCTGGGAATTGCTGCCCTGGGACAGTATCAAAACCTTTTCCTTCTGGCACCTAATACTATCTGTTTTGGGTCAGCATCAGAACCTGGTAATTTTAGCACTGTTTGCTTTTGGACAGTATCAGAAACTGGTAATTCTAGGAATTTCTACCCTTGGATAGCAGTAGAAGCTGTTGAAGCTTGGACATTGTCAGAAGCTGGTTACTCTAGGCATTTCTACCCATTCAGAGTATCAAAAGCTGGTCACGCTGTCTCCTCCTGCCCTTGGACAATATCAAAAGCTTATCATTCTGAGAATTCCTGTGCTTGGACAGTGTCAGAAGCTAATCACTCTGACTCCTTCTGCTCTTAAACAGTGTCAGAAGCTAGTCATTTAGGGGCTTTCTGCTTTGGGACAGTGTCAAGATCTGGTCACTTGGGGAATTTCTGCACTTGAATAATGTTAAAAGCTGGTCACTCTAGCACCTTGCACAGTGGACCATGCTAGAAGCTGGTCAGTCTGGCACTTTCTGCCCATGGACAGTGTCAGAAGTTGGTTACTCTAGCACTTTTTGCCCTTAAATAGTGTCAAGAGCTGATCACTCTGGGAATTTCTGCCATTGGACAGTGTAAGATGCTGGTCATTGTGGCTCTTTCTGTCCTTTGACTGTGTCAGAAGCTTGTCACTCTGGCTCTTTCTACGCATCAATAGCAGAATTTGGTAGCTTTTGGTTCATTTGCCCCCGATCAATATTGAAAGCACTGTATAGCACAGTGTATATGTTACAGAGCAGAATCATGGGCTTATTTCTCTATGTATTCTCCTGGTTTCTAATGCTGAATACTGATTATCTGCCTCAGGTGTACAATAACCAGGATTAGAACAGATTATCTGCATTAGCAGTCTTTCAAGACTAGATTGTAGGCCTCTGCATTTGGAGTTTCATCTGCAAATATGATATGATTTATGGCAAACCTTCAGAAAAACTTCAGCAAACCCTCAATAAACTTCAGAAAACTTTCCCCTCTGATCCACAAATACAGGAATGATAGATCCAGTGAGAACAGCTATGAAATAGTCAGGAGTGCCTCTACAATAATTTATAGTGTCTGCCTATCTAGCCTTATGCCTCACCATCAGGCTGTCTGTCTATTCAAGTGCCTGGTATACTGCATGTCCAAGTCTACCTGTCTGTCGCTCCGTCCAAATGTCTAGTTGTTCAAATGTCTCTCTGTCTGTATGTCTGTCTAAGGGTCTTTCTCTCCAGTTGTCTGTATGGATGTCCAAGTGTTTGTCTGTCCAATTTCTTGACTGTCTGTCTGTCTCTCCAGGTGTCTGTCTGTCGAGATGTCTGTTTATCCAAATGTCTATCTCTCTGTACAGGTGTCTGTCTTTCCAAGTGTCTGTCTATTTGTCTGTCTGCTTTTCCATCTGTCTATCCAAGTGCCTCTCTGCCAAGATATCTGTCTATCCAACCTTCTGTCTGTCAGTCTATTTAGGTATCTATCTGTCTGTCTACCTAAATGTCTGTCTCTTTGTACAAGTTTTTGCCTGTTCCAGTGCCTGTCTGTTCAAGTGTCTATCTCTTCTGTCTGCTGAAGTGTCAGTGTGTCTTTCAGACTATCTGCCTATCCAAGTGTCTGTCTGTATGTCCAAGTGTCTGTCTGGCCAAATATATTTCCTTTCTATCTATCTGTCTGTCTGTACTGCGAGTTTACTATTAATACAGCGGGTATATCTTTTGACTGGCAGTGTATGTACTTCACATAAACCGGACCTCACAGTGAGAAACAGATGATGTAATGGTTCTCAGCACTTGTCTGCATATCTGAGGTGTTACAGTGTAATGGATTCTAATAGCACTGTAGTAATATGATGCATGAAGCCATAATTGAATTAATGCCTGTCCTTCACACACTCGTTCACTGCCACTCTTGTACCAGAGTGCTCACTCATTCATATTTGCTTTTGAATGTGTCCTTTGTTTTCTTGCATTTTTATCTTCTAAAATCTGATAATTATTGCTTTGTTATGATAATTAAAGCTGACAGAACTGACCTCAGTTCTGTCGTATGTAAGTGTCTGCTTTGTTCAGAGCACATCAGCACAGATTACACTGACTGATCTAGCGAAGATTCAGACTCAACAGACACAAACATCCAGTTCAGGCAGATGGTCAGATGAATCTCTTTGAAGATGGAATGAGTGAAGCTGAGATAAAGATAAAACGGAAAGAAAATGCTCATCACAATATTCAAAGCACGGGGATGCTAAAATAAATAAGAAATAGAAATACATGCTTCAAAATAAATAAATCATCTTTGTGTGTCTCTAAAGGTTTTGCTTTTTATTATAATTTTTTTTAAGAAGGATGATGTTTATTACAAACTTGGCACCCATGTGCAGTAAGGTTGCATGAATAATCGGGTTTTCGGGGATGCTCTCCACATTTTCATTGCTTAATGCATCGCTAAGCGTGAGGTCTTTATTATTGAATAAACCATTTGAAAAGCTTTTAGTGCCTATCTGTGTCTCTGTTTCTGAATATGCATAATAACAAGACGACCAGCTTTTTATGTTTATCCATTTGGAGGACATGCTTATTCAAGATAATTTGCACAGCTGTGCAGTTTTAGGTTAACAAAAACAGCTCTTTCACAAAACCACTTCGATTCATATTCATTTATTCATTCATCTTCAGGAAGCACTGGCCAGGGTTATGTGGGTTCTGGAACCTATCCTGGGAATACTGTTTCACCTTGTTTATGAAGATACCATCAGACATACAGTACTGTTTTAGACACATGCAAAGAAATGCTGTAGAGCAAAGATGCCTTCAAAATAATGAAATTAAATGTTTCTACATGAAGAAAATACCGTAAAAAGCAGTAAACAATAGTAAATGAAACAAAGTCAATATTTGGTGTGAAAAAAAATAAATAAATAAAAATAAAAATAATAGTCTCCGGAACAATTTGTACAGTTTTATAAGGAAATGAGCTGGTAAGTTTTATTGAACATCTTGCAGAACCAGACACAGTTCTTCTGGACACTTTGACTTTCGCACTCGCTTCTTATTTTTGCAGCGAAACCCAGCAGCCTTCATTGAGTTTTTTTGTCTGAAAAGTGGTTTCTTACATAATATGCTGTTTTCTTTAATGACATACAAACATTTTCCTGTAACATTTAATTTTGTGCTAGAAACCTAATGTTTGGGAATCTAAAATGTTTTTTGTACTGACTTGATAATGTAGACGTCATGAAATAAAGTTTGTACTAAAAACAAAAATAGGGGGTCTAAAACTTTTGCACAGTACTGTAAAAATATTTTATTATTATTTATACCAGGCTGTTGAATGCTGGATTAAGATTGGTCGGAAGGCATTCATTAATTTCCTATAACAATTTTCCTTAAAAATAAAAAACGCAAATACTAAAGCCAGTCTTATCCACTACAACATAAAGTATGTGAAGAATACATGTGAAATATAAAGTTATATCATGATAGTTATTCTAGCTAGTTAACAAACTTGGTTATATGGATTGTTATATGTTGTTCGACGGCATGGTGTTTTTATTATTTATTCTGTAACCCACCAGTGGTCATATTTGTGCTCGTTACACCTTAAACCGCCCACACTGAGGTGTCATCAACTCGACGCCCAAACACTGTGACCTTCCATGTTTGTGCTGATTGCTGTCACCTCTCGAGCTTCTCCTGTTCATTATGGTGATGTATATCACTAAGCCACAGCACACTGGCGGTGCAGAAATAAACATGTTTCTACTTTAACTGCAGGGGGGAAATAAACTGTATGCCAGCATTTATTAATGACTAAGACGCAGGACTATGCATATGATTTTGATTTTTGGCTGATTACATTTTCAGAGCGACAATAAATAAGAGATAAAGACCAAATCAGTGCCTGAAAATGTTTTATATCTCTTCATATCTTTCTTCCTGCACAAAAGGTATATCTTCCAGGTTCTACAGACAGACAGGTGAAAAACTCACCTATTCAGATTCTACCTATTTTTTTTTATTTTTACTTTTATATATTCAATTACTTTCACGTGACTTTTTTCATTTGAGTTCAAATGTTCAATGTCAGGACCTAGCACGTTCACATTTTCCATTATATATTGCTCACATTATGAGTGAGGTGTCTTAATAGCATTCAAAACAGTGTTACTATGAATGCAGACTTTAATACACTATTAGCTTAATACACTATTAGCGTCACATACAGTGGGTATAGAAAAGAATCACCTCCCCTTTAAAATAATCACATTTTGTTGCTTTTCAGCCTGAAATGAAGACGGACACAGTTTTTGTTTTATCCAGCTGTGTTTACTCAGCGCAACTTATAACATCCAAGTGAAAGATATAACACCAACATGTCAGAAAAAAAAAAATTAAAATAAATAAAAGAAAAACAGAATCACTGAGTTGGAAAAAGGATCACCCCCTTGTGTCAGTAGTTTGTTGAACCACGTTATTGTAAATTTATAGTAAAAGTCTATTTTTAAAACAATTTTTTTTTTCTGAAAATGACAACCTAAAAATGTTATTAAAACAGGAAGAATTTACAACGTAAAAAAATAGTTTTTAAAATATTTTCAAAGGTGATGACACCTTTCTACTGCAAACTTAAACTTATCATAAATTACTTTCAGCCTCAATGGAAACCATTTTTGGATGTAATTTATCACTTGCATCATTTCCTTCCCTTTCTTTCATTTATTTTGATGTTCGATTAAAATAAATGATAACGTGTTCTTACAGCAAAAGAAAATTTTATGCCAAATATTTTCTAAATTAAAATCCTAATTTTCTATACTCTTAGGGGACACACAATGGTTCCTCAAGAATAATTATACAGTTGCAGTCAAAATGATTCAATCCCCATTGCAAATCAGCTTTTCAAACAAAAGCAATGGAAATGGTGGTTTCCCCAAATTCAACTGAAAATGCAACTTATAATGACTTCTCCAGTCTCAGAATTATTCAACCCCCTGAATAGAATCCCTCACAACAGCACAAATATGCAAAACAGGTGTCGTCTCAAGCACACTTAATCAAGGGCACCAGATGTGCTTGAGCTGGAACACATGAAATACTTGAACTGGCTAGGGATTTGTTGAGTGTCACGTTTGACAGCATGATAGAAACATGGCTAGTAGCCAATGGTACTTTTAGTGTGCTTTATTTATTTATTTATTTATTTATTATTTTAGATTAAAAAAATATATGACAGTTATTATTTTAGATGTAAAAAAATATATTTTTATTTATTTATTTATTTTTTTTTCTATTTCAAATTCTTTTTCTGTGTTTCTCCATCATCAACATTCCTCTAATCAACTGGCATGTTTATTCTGGCTATATTTCTCTTTTTCTCAGCAGAGGTCATTAAGGTCACTTTACCAAAGAACCGTCTTTATTAATGTCTATATTTACCTTGGGTTGGCGAAATGCGTCCGTCACTGACCTTCCAGATCTTTCCTGCATTCAGTATTATTCCCATTTTCTCTCGTTTCCTCTTGCCCACTCTTTGTTTGTGTAGAACGTCCACAGCTTTGCTTCACCCTGGTTCAAGGTTATAGCCAAAAGCTAGCATGTGTTTTCCCATAATCCTCAGCAAAGTGTAAGCCAGAAGCCAATTCATGCTCCATCTCAACTGACTGCCTCAAACAACACAGCTGAGGTCAAAGGTCACTTGTGATTTGCTTTGAAAAAAAAAAAAAAACATTTATTTAAAAATCCACATTGTGAGTAACCAAAACAAATCCACAGCTAATGCTGCTAATGCACTGTATAAACTGTATTCTTAGTCGAGGTCATGTGATCAAGATTATTGCAGGACACTTCATCCAAATTTATCACATTTATACTAATATACCTGAAGTACATGATCAAGTTCTCCTAATTGACTTTCTGATCATTTCTGACTAGCGTGTGTTAGCATACTTAGCTATAGATGTTGCGTACGCTCTATTAGCCATACTAGTCCATTTCTACAGAAACAACATAGTAATAGTGAGAATTCATTGATAATAAAGTAATGATAGTAATAACACAGTAATAATAATACACTCATAATGTGGCAATAATGCAATAACGAATATACAATAGTAATAACACAGCAGTAATAGTAATGATACAGTAATGTTGCAACAATAGTTGAAGTTAATAATATAGTAGTAATACAGTAATATGCTAATAATACATTAGGACTGTAGTAATAATACAGAATTAATACAGTGATAATATGAGCAATATAGTAATAATACAATAATGATATGGTAAAAGTAGTAATAATACTGCATTAATGGTAATTATAAAGTCATATGGTAATAATAGTTAAAACATTAATGATATAGTAATAAACGTAATAATACAATGATAACTTTGTAATAAGATTACTAATAATGGGCTAATAGCATTTATAAAATAACAATATGGTAATAATATGAGAGTTAATAAAAAACGTTATTAACAGTAATAAGACAGCAATAATACATACATATTAATAATATAGTACATTACTGTTATTACTGTGTTATTACTATTAGATCTGTATTAATAGGAATAATTTGGGGGGAAATGATAAATGTGAAAATAATCAAGACACTGACTGTTTTATTCCTGACCTAATGAACTTAGAGTAGACTTGTATGAAAAAGTTTGGTGAGCTCTGTCTGCAGCAGGAGGCAACGTTACAACCTCAGCCTGTATTTCTGTTCATATGTGAGGATGGATGATGATGGTACATGCTCAAAAAAAAAGTCTATATTGGTAAGTTTAGTAGATATTGCTCAATTGTTAAAATACCATTGTGCTAGTAGCCATGATTTCATTTTAAAAACATTAAAATGATAAAGTTGTAATTGAGACTTTGGCAAGCAACAATGTTTGAGATGTAGAGCACATAGCGTGTTAGCTGCTGTTTGGCTTTGATTGGGTAGTCCTTAAAGGCTACATTTCTCTCTCTCTTTGAATCTGTAATATCTCAGAGGTTTTCGGATTCCAGCGCTGAGAAGTTTTGCTTATTAATTGTGCGCAGAGGGAAGAAACGGCAGACTGAGTGCGGTTATCTTTAATTAAAGCCCAGGCTCCACAGGAAGCAGGTTTATTGTACGCATTCTTCATTCTTTCTGCTTTCCTAATGACACACGCTCTTTTCCTTTGCATTTTGAGACTTGGCTCCCTCCACTACCTTTCGCTCCCAAATCTGATTTTTAAAAAGCCTTACCTGTTTCCTACGTGGAATCACACACCTACGCCTTGCATCCGGACGACATCAAACAGTGTTTGCAGCACCTCCTCCTGCCTCGGTGATGCTCGGCGTCTGGCCCATGCTGTTTCATGCGGTTGTGCTTGCTGGGCATGTGAAGGGGAGTTTTACTTTTATTAAAACTACTGAGCAGCATTAAAGAGAATATTTTAAGTTTGCAGGAAATGGAACTAGCTGGAGGAAGGATGAGATTTCTTCCACTCCGAGTCCGGAGAACTGAAACTTGGTGTTAACCCTTTATACTATAACAGTAGAAATCCTCTGCCACGGCCTACACTGCTATTTTCACTTTGCTGTGATGTCATTTTCAATGGAGTTTTCAAATCCTTCATATCTTTAACACCTACACAACCCCCTTTTTTTTAATCAACAACCCACGATAAAACCAGCAAAAAAATAAAATAAAATAATTGCAAAATCTGACGGGTTTTTTTTTCACCAGTTTACTAAATACACACACCAAACACCTTCATCCAGAGAAATTGTCAATGAAAGAAACATGGAGAAAATATTTCCTGATACTCCTAAAGTTATTAAACACTTTACTGCACAATGTTGCCATATGGCAACAATTAATTTATCTCCAATTTTTTGATAGGCAATAATACAAAACTACTTTTTTCCTCTGTATCTGGAAAAGGTGGGCTTTAACTTCGACATAACAAAAAATTGCATGTCACATGACCAGGAAGCGCTGTTTGCAGACACTATCTGAGAAGTTAACATTTATTTTTTTGTAATTTAAACAAGTTTATGTATTTTGAGTGTTTTGTTAAATGGTAAAATGTAATTGTTGCCATATGGCAACAACATGCGACAATGGAACTATAGTATGTGCGTTCATGAATTGAAAAAGACGCTAGGCTTCTCTAATAGTATATTTAACTTTTTTCGCATTCAAAGTAAGAAAACCTGTTGTAATTTCAGACATTTTCCAATTGAACCTTATTTTCTAAATGTTACATTTGAAGAGAAAGAATTAAGAAATCAAATGAAAGAATTAAAAAGATACTTCACCCAAAACACGTTTGGATCTAATTCTTTGTATGTATTTTGAGTGAGTAAACCCATCCACATACCCTTTTACAATGGTAATTCCTTTTTAGAAGATATAACTTTTACATGCTTACTAGGTGGCAAAAAAATAATAAAATAAAATAAAATAATAAATTTAAAATAAAAATAAAAAAACTCAGTAATTGGAAACGTAGTCTCATACATTTTTTGTTATTTTTGACTATATGATACTTTCCACCATTGCACACTGTTGCCATATGGCAACAATTTACAAATTTAAATTTTTAAGATATGTTTCTATTATTGAACTAATCCATAAAAACCTTTTTTTAATGTAAATGTAATAATTCATGCAGTAGAGGGTCAAGCCATGTGCATCTTTTAGTCTTTTGAAATATGCTAATTGTTTTTTAGCAGAGCGTAACTATAAGTGTTTAAAAAAGGACAATGTGTTGTTCTTTAATAAATAAAAAAATAATAATAATAATCAGCAAATCGCTGTGGTATATGAGTGTATGAGGAATAAAACACTTCAGGAACACTTCAGGACATGAGGAATCAAACTCCGCTTCATCTCACCACACCATCGTTGATTCTTTTCCTAGAACAACCCTAAATAGCATGAGTGTTTTATTGCTTATAAACACGTTTTTATCATGGTTTATACTGAAACTGCTAGACTAGTGTGAAGTCTGCCTTTCCCTCTTTAGCCTTGTGCCTCACTAGCGTCCCTGGAGGTGGTCCCTACAGTGGAATTCATTATTTACTATGAGACCTTACATTTTGTAAAAGAGGGGAAAATACTAGAGGCTTGGTAGATTCCCTCTCTCTCTCCAGCATTGTCCTTCATTTACAGCCCATTCACAGGCTCGTCTCATTCCAGTTTCTGTCTGATATTCAGCTTGCATTACAGCGAGGCTGAGGGGCAGTGAAGTGGCAGGTGATTTCCTCAATGTAATCAGAAGTGTGATGGTGGGTGGAAGTGGGAGGGGAAAGTCACAAGAAGCTCTCCTCAGGCCGTTTCCTCTGATCTCTCTCCTTCACGCTCGCCCTGACAGCCGTCTCTCACACACTAGAAGGATAATGCTGAGTGCACAGCTGTTACTGAACACCTTAAAGCTAATAAACCTATTTCAGATAAAGCTAGAAAAATCGTGTTTCAAGGTCGAGGTCATGCACTGCTGGTAGAAAACCATTCACAAGCAGGTGTTCTCCTTCTTTTTTATTATCATTATTATTATTATTATTATTAGTAATAGTAGTAGAAAACACACTGACTTGATTACGACTAAAAGTATTGATCAAGAAAATTATTCAAGTAATTACTTTACAAACTAATCCATAAATGTTCTATTTTCTATTCTGTTCTTATCTTAGCGAACCAAGTGCTGAAGTCAACATCTTCCTATAGGGCGGGGCTGTGAGACACAAATTCTGCCCCAGGCCACATCATCATTTTGTGAACTCGTGACTGTTCTTCACTTCACTTGTTCACTTTTGTAAACATATTATCTGTTCTATCAAGAACACCCATGAGGTAGAATAGGGCATTTCTAGGAAGAAGAAGGACTAACAGAAACTATAACGTATAACGTTCGGATAAAAGAAACAAAATTAAAGTCAAAACAAGATATTCATTTAACAGGTCAAAACTAATCAAGGTGAAACTGAAAGCAGGTGTGCGTAATAAGGAGTAATGAGGCAATGGCAGTGGCTTCTGGGAATTGGAGTTGAATGCGGCCAGTTTGTGAAGTTGCGATGGACTCATTGTGATTGTTCACTGCGGTACATGGTGCTGACCATTAACCCTATGTGATAATATTCATCAAACTGTTTTTATTATTCTAATATATCTGTTTTCCAAATATCAAAATAGTATAACAGGAAAAAAAATCACATTTAGGAACGCCAACAACTCACCCTATCATCAGGAGAGTGCAGGTTCAAATCCTAATGATGCCTCAGCCATCCATTGCCATGCTCTCTGGGTGGGAGGGGCATACTCTTTGTCCCCTGTCGATCACAATGACACTTGGCAATTGTGGGCGTCTATGAGTTCATGTATGTGTTAGTGGGCAGATTGTGTTTTCCTATGAGGGGAGTGTGCTACGCCGCACTCTGATGTGACACGACTTGGGAAAGATGATGTAGCTGGCTTATTGTGTCTTGGAGGAAGCACATGTTAGCCCTCATCCTCCCCAGGTGGTAAACGTTGTATGATAGAGGTGAGCTGGCCGGTGGGTGGGAATTGGTCGAGACCAAATTAGGGAGAAAAACAAACAAAAATACTGTGTGCTTATCTCTTGTAAGAACACATATCATTAGTCTGTCATCTCTGTTGTCTTTTTTTTTTCAACATATTTGAAGGATTTGGAGTTAATCATTGAATCACACGAAAGACCAACACGCACATGTTTCTGAATCGTCTTTAGATGCGAGTCTAAAGGATGCGAGTCTAAAGGATGGACTCCTTATTCACTGGTGCTCCTGTGAGATGTGAACCCTCTGATCCTAGATAGTGTGAAAAATTTGAGTAGCAGAGTAACACAACACAATATCATTACTGAACATTCACACAGAACGCCGTGTCTGAGTTTGACATGTGTGCTACAAAGAATAAATGATAGAGATTACAGAACATGCATTTCTAATATGACCTTTACGCTGACCCCTGAATGACCCCAATCACTCAGCCATCGTGTATTTTTGTAACGTTTCAGCTCTTCATGAATACCAAAAAATCCTGCAGGCGTGTTTTCAATCCCTCATCGTGTTCTCACCCTAGAGACTGATCCCCAAAACCTCACTCGCTCTTTCATCATTTACGCCTCACATGGGCGAGAACCTCTCTATCCCGTCCACCCAACCGCTCTCTCCCCTTAAATTGGTTATTGATTCCTCTTTTTCTTTTTTTTTTTTTTTTCCCAAGCTGCCTCCCTTGTCACCTTCACCCCCATCACCCCCACCCCCCACATCCTACTGCATGAAAAACTAGAACCAGAAATAATTCAAGGTGTCATCTGGCAATCTGTCCATTCATAATTAATAACCATCAGTGGAGATATACAACGTAATCAGCTTTTTTAATGAGGCATTTTTTAAAATTTATTTCTTATATCTCTTCCATCACCCTCGGATTTTGTTACAGTCCCAGTTTTCGGACATCAGGGATTTGGTAAGTTACACAAGATACCAGAGATTTGTCATCTCAGACAGATGGTTAGAGACTGATGCCGATGTCTGAACGCTCTCGAAATTGGATGAGTGAACCGAGCTTGCGTTTGTGTTATCAGCCTTTGAGTAATGTACACTCAGATTCACATTTCAGGTGCCTGTAATTATAGGAAAATAATGAACGGGAGGGTGGTGGGATGAAGCGGAGTTAGAGTTACCACCCTGAAGTTGATTGTTTTCCTATAACAGTGTGTATGTTTGGTTATTGTATGGTGTGTACTGTATGTTCTGCTGTTTATACAGGTTTGGATGTAACTGTATGTCAATTGTAGTTTGATTGTATATGTGTATTGTAACGTCAGCTGTGTTCTCTCGATTGTCCAAGACAAATTTCTCCTAAGACAATAAAGACAATAAAGGATAACCTAATCTTAATCTTACACACTGAAAAAAAAAATAAATAAATAAATTAGTGGTTCAGTAAATTTGACAAAAACAAATTTAATTAACTTAATTATTAGAATGAGTTAAATTCTGTAATAAATTACAGCAATTCATGTAAATATGCTGCTGAAACCTTTTTTCTTTTCCTTTCGGCTGTTCCCTTCAGGGGTCGCCACAGCGAATCATCTGCCTCCATCTAGCCCTATCCCCTGCATCCTCTTCTCTCAGACCGACTACCTTCATGTCCTCCTTCACTACATCCATAACCCTTCTCTTTGGTCTTCCTCTCGGCCTCCTGCCTGGCAGCTCTAACCTCAGCATCCTTTTACCGATATATTCACTCTCCCTCCTCAGAACATGTCCAAACCATCTCAACCTGGCCTCTCTAACTTTGTCTCCAAAACATCTCACATGTGCTGTCCCCCTGATGTACTCATTCCTGATCCTATCCATCCTCGTCACTCCCAAAGAGAACCTCGACATCTTCAGCTCTGCTACTTTTAACTCTTCCTCCTGTCTTTTCCTCAGTGCAACTGTCTCCAAACCATACAACATCGCTGGTCTCACTACTGTCCTGTACACCTTTCCTTTCATTCTTGCTGGTACTCTTTTATCACACAACAGACCTGACACTTTTCTCCACCCCTTCCAGCCTGCCTTTTTTAATATATGCTGCTAAAACCAAAGTGTATATTTTACTTAGTTTACTGGAGTTTGCAAGAGCTCACACAACTAGAAACGAAGAAGAAATGTTTACTTGAAACGATTGCATACTAATGCAAGGTTGTGCTTTTTGAACGTGATTTGTATGTGTGTTTAATTTTGAACGTTATGTTATGAATGTGCTGTTTTCAGTATTTCTCGTTTTGGTCGGATTTAAGGCCTGAGGCTACTGCATTTCTCCAGCATGAAATAAATACAGTTTTCTTTAGATAAAGGAACACAAGTTGGATTTAATTGTTTTATTTGTGCAGTGTAACTCATGTTTGAGTAAAATTTCTTTATAAACAAAGAAGACTGCTAGTTAAATTTAACAACCTATTAGTTAAAGAATAATCCTTGGTGCTGTGTAAATAAACCTTACCTAAAACATGCTTAGTTAAATTTACCAAGACTTTGTGTGGAAATTGTTGAGTAAATCTCACTTCAATATACATACACATATATATATATATATATATATTCAGTTTAATTTACACCACAGCAACTATAGTTTTAATTTATTAACGTACACTGTTTACTTTTTAGCAGTTTATAATTGCGTTTAACATCCATTAAACAACTTCTTACTTACATTATAGCAGCTATAAACTCACCAACCTCATCTTATGCTTCTCTCAAAATCAGTAAAACAAACAAACTTGTTTTAAAGAAGAAGAAAAAATGCAGCTTTTCATGTTCCAGAAAACACATAAACCACAATTTATAACAATTTATAAATAAAATTGAAATGAATTTGAATTTTATTTGTTAAATGAAAAGGTCCATGTTACTAGGCTCGTGTCACAGACTGGGTAGTGTCTTTTGTTGATTATTTTCTGACTAACACGAATCTAATAAGTCTGTAAAAATAGAAAAAAGAAAAAAAAATACTAACTTGGTAGCTTGTAATGGATGTTTTTATCACATTTGCTTGTATGTAATAAGAGATACTACTTGACCTTTTCACCAAAAATAGCACATCTGCACTCGCAGGGCTTCTGTGGTGATGGTTCAACCACATTTTGTTCTCCAAAACACTAATTTTCTCCTTATTTTGTGTGTGTTTTTTTTTTTTGTTGTTGTTGTTTTTTTGTTTTGTTTTGTTTTTTTGTGCACTGTGAAATGACAGAATAGTTGTTAGTGTTACTCTAGGACTATTCTGTAACATGGTCAGGAGAAGAGCTGTGATTTGTTGTGCCTGTTCGTAAAGGTCACGCCGCTGGTTAAGGTCATGGCGCTGCAGTGTGCTTTCTCACCACAATGATGGAAAAATTGTTTCTATCTCATAGATAGTTAGGGTGATCATGGGTAGGACCATGACAGGGAAAGGGACTACAGAAAGTTCTTTAAAACCCGTACACTTGTGTCACTTTTGGTTACTTTCTTAATGTCTTTGGCATTGCATTTGTTTGTGCGCTTAACCAAATATGACACAACACACACTATGGTATTGCTTATTAACTGTGGCAGGGACAGATGTGAGCGCAGACTGCTTATTTTAAAAACCAAAAAAGTCAAAACCAAATTCACAAACTCAGCAAGACAAGAAGTTGGATAATGACGCCAGATAACAGACAACCAAAGAATCAGCTACAAAACAAAGAAGCAGCAGGACTTAAACAGAAGCCCTAATCAAGTGGAAACACAGAACAGGTGAGTGTAATCAGATGAGCAATAGCATGTGACATGGTCATGTGATCTGACCAAGTCCAAGGCAACCATATTTTGAGGTTATGATGAACCCTGGATATGATAATAATAATATATACAATATTGCATATAAAGCAGTTATTCAAATAAAGGCCAGCAAAACTGATACAACCACATGGAGAGAAAGTCTGAATTTTTGTTAAGTAATCTCATGGATTTGTGTTTGTTTTACATCAAAATAATGATTGTTATTTTTCAGAATTGAGCTGTCAATGATCAGGCATTGGTTTAGCGGAAACTACCAGAAAATGCAATGCATAGTGGGATACCTAACATTTTAGCCATGAGTTCTGACAGTATCTGAAAATTACTGGACTGTTTTTGTACCCTTTTACAGTAAAGCAGTAAAGTTGTGTTTCAGTAGTTAAGGCTCAGAGCTAAAGATCACAAGGCTGTGTGTTCAAATTCCCACGCTGCCAAAATGTCACATTCCCAGAGCAAAATGTTTAACCTTCAGCAGCTCAGCTGTGTCCTTCCTTAATTGAAAGTCGGTTTGGAAACATACAGCAATATACTGTAAAAAGTTACAGCTAATACTCTAATATCTGTAATAATTAAAATGTATTTGAATTATTCGCATTTAGAATATATATATATATATGTTCAAATTTTACATTCTCTCTCTACCACCAATATGGATCAACAATTTTGATGATGTCATTCTGCACTCCAGCTACTCATCAGATTTTCTGTCCGATCAAATGCTCTCTAGAATCTGAAGTGTCCCACCTCCAGTATTATAAAAATTCATGGTACTAACTGTCAAGTACGGCTTAAACCAAGCTGTGAGGTAAGCTTAACGCTATTGGCTATTTTTAAAAGGGGGCAGAGCCACTTGATGTATCCCACACTGACTTCCTGTTTCAGTGGAAATTACGTCAATGCTGAGAATAACGCTGCGCGTTTCAAGACACTTAACGGGGACTTTAACATCACAGAGGCCATTCAGGTTGCATACAAGTGAACGTTTATTTAAAACAGGCAAACAATCCAAAAGAGGAAATCCCTAAACCTAGTAAAAGTACAGGTACAAGTCAGGCAATCAGCAAAAAGTGATCAAATCAGAAATCATATTCATTAAAAAAAACAGAATCAAAACCAAAATATCACAGAACAGTACAAAGGCTAGGGGTCGTCACTAGCACAAACTAGGAGCGAGACTTCGCTAAGGCTGAATGAAAGTTTTTTTTTGTGTGTGTGTGTGTGTGTGTGTGTGTGTGTGTGTGTGTGTGTGTGTGTGTGTGTGTGTGTGATCCATGATATTTATGCATGCGCAATGTAGTACAACAAAATCAATGTGCAAAATTAAAAGACAGCCGTCACCCAATACACTTATACATTTATCACACACACACACACACACACACACACACACACACACACACACAAACACATTACTTTGTATATTGATTCTCTGTAGCATTGAGTGATGATCTTGTGAGATTACGTCCCCACTCCACAAGTGTATAGACATTTATAAGTGTGTGTGTGTGTGTGTGTGTGTGTGTGTGTGTGTGTGTGTGTGTGTGTGTGTGTGTGTGTGTGTGTGTGTGTGTGTGTGTGTGTGTGTGTGTGTGTGTGTGTGTGTGTGTGTTGTGAATTGTGAAACCTGAAAGTTGTCCATGTGAACTCAGGCAAACACACATGTTGCGTCATGTGAATAATACGTGATCAATAAAAACACATCTCCTAAAAGAAATGAATTATGTAAAGAATCACATGCATAAATTAAACGAGTCATTTGTTTAAAAGAATCACACATGAAAATAAATGAATCATGTAAAAGAATCATATTTTTTATGAATCATTTTAATGAATCATTTGTTAACATGAGAAGTGTGTAAAACAAATCACGATTAGATTTCACTTGGTCGTGACTATTTCTGTGACCTTTCTGCACACACACACACACACACACACATACACACACACACACACACACACACACACACACACACACACACACACACACACACACACACACACTTTAACACAACCTATACACCTTCATTTCCTTTATATCTCAATCTCAGTGGCCTTCATATTTCTGACCTTTATTCCCAGACTGTTCGTGCCCTCATTCACCTGAGCAGCTGTTTTCTTCTTCAATATAAGTGTAATCCTTCTCTCCACCAAACACACACCTCATTGATATGCATGAAAAGTGAGTGACCGGGACAGCAGTGTTTTATTTAAAGCTTTAGTCCAAATGGACAGGTTGGCGAAGAGGAGGAGAGAAACAAGATGGCCGCCTACTTCAAGTAATAAAGAATTGCAATAAATATTAAGCTTTTAATGGTCTTAACAACAAATCATTGATTAGGAAATTAGCAAGAATCAAACAAATGCACCTCCTGTGACCTCCTGTGCCTCCATTTGCTCAGTTGCTGCAGTGAACTGTTTGGGGAAACGCAGGAAACGGGGAAATTCACTTATATAGTCTTCTTGTAGAAAATTTAAATAAAGTAAAAATAAAATAAAGATAAAAAGCTGTTTGCAAGTTTACCCACAAGGCTTAAACATTCCATGAAATCAAAGGGAAAGCTATCATCATACTAAGTTACTTTATCTATTTGTTTAATTCCGGCTAATTTCCTGACCAATGTTAAGACCATTAAAATTTCATATGTTGCCATTTTGGGCTTTTTTTTCTTTTCTTTTCTTTTCTTTTCTTTTTAGCCGTGTATAAATCACTACATGGATTAGGACTCGTCTACTCGTCGGATATGCTAAAGCGCAAAGAGCCTAGCGGGTAATCAGGAAGTAGTTAGTTAGCCAATCCAAAGGTAAATAATGTCAAGCGCAGCGACACTAGCTGATCATGGGTGTCCATGAGCTCGTGTATGAGGAAGAGGGCAAATAGCAGTTTCCTCTGAGTGTGAGGTAGCTTGAGCAGCATATTGAAAACGATGCAGTTGGCTGGTTTCCCATGTCTCAAAGAAAGCACATGATAGCCTTCACCCTCCCTAGCTGGTGATTTTTGTATGATGGTGGAAAGCTGACTGGAAAAATGGGGGAAATCTAATCTATTTCTGCATTATTCCTAAAACTGGAAGAGGAGATATGTTATACTGATGGATAATGTGTGTGTTTCATGTTATTTTCCCCAATCGCGGATTGATATCAAAAGCTGAGCAACTTTTCTTCTCAGAAACTCTTGTTCTTGCTGTCTGTTTGATCATCACACTGGCATGTCATTTTTTTAAAACACAGTTAATCAAAGTCACCTTGGACACACTCGCCTGATACGATAAGAGACGTTCAGCTCAGGATTCACAGAGAGGGGAAGAGGAAGGGAGGCCGTGGTCAGTGTCATTTCTCCTCAGAGAGGATGCCACCAGTTTTATTTTCCTCCTGCATGTCAGGATATTGATTACTCGGCATCAGATGGGGACCAAATGGAGTGGTGCAGTAGATGACATGAAGCACATCAGCACACAAGCTGTATTTCCATTCTAAACTTTCCAATATTTAAAATGAACTTCCAAAAAAAAAAAAAGAAATGCGAGTGAATCTGTGTTTCCTACTCGCCTCAGGAACTGCCATGAGAAAATTCCGAAGAAGACGTAAAAGTGATTAGGGAGTAAAGACTACAATACCTGAAGCACAGAAAGAAAAGTCATCAAAAAAAGCAGCATAATGTAAGGATTTAATGGTTGATTATTCAAAATTAATGACATTTTTACATTACAAATGTTAAATGTTCAAATTATTCAGTCAGCTTCAGTAAGCGATTTATTCTGTTCAGGGTTCATATGATGCTTGATATTGTTTATCAAGCAAATAATTATTTCAATATATTTAGATATGACATGGAAACATTTAATTGACATCCTTTACATCATTTATTTGATAAACCTATTTCCATCAATCGTTTTCTCAATATTTATCTTATCTTTATCAGGAGACCAAATTTTCTACCTAAAGAGTAAAATTGATTTAAAAAAAAAAAAATATATATATATATACATATAAACCCCAATTCCAAAAAAGTCGGGACGCTGTGTAAAAGGACGGTGAGGCTTTTCTTACTCATGAGGTCATCTTCATGCCATCGACCATCTTGTATCATAGGCAATAAGAGTTTCTTTCAGTGAAAGAGCTTTAAATAAGAAGAAAACTTCCTCACCTCCACCTCCACCACCCGCTGGTACCTTTATCCAAAAATCGTACTGCATATCTGATTACATTTTCTATTTCTAACCCAAATGACTGCTGCCCAATAAGGCTATTGCCTTTTTTTATTTTTAAGAAAGAAAAAAAATCTCGAGATTGATTAAATAATACACCTTTTCTCAGCTCTCTGTCTGCTAACAGGAACCTCTCGATTCTTTAGTGTCAGCCGCTGACAACTTAAAGAACACATACGGCGTATTCATCTGCCTCGCAGGAGGAAATGATAAATTTCTCTCCTAAAATCCTAAAAATACTCCCTAGAGAGACGTAGCAAAAGAAATGTGTGAGTATGGCAGGGAGATCTATAATTAATGTGGTCATATTTAGTGGCTGAGGGAATATAATGTGCTCTTTCTCTCTCTCTCTCTCTCTCTCTCTCTCTCTCTCTCTCTCTCTCTCTCACAGCATCTTCATCTTGAGAAAGTTTGTAACTAGTAAAGCTATAATTCCTTGGAGGATGATAAAACGTGTGTAGTAGGAGCATTCAAATGATCCTGTTACAAGGGTGATGGATGTCTGGGGTAATTAGCGATGACACAAGCAACTCAAGGACAGAGATAGAAGTAACAGAGATGGAAGTAAAAACTGGTGGTACTTTTTACCACAGTGCTGTTAAATTCTCAATTCTGATTGTTCAGAAATTGTTGATTCACTTTCTTTAACAGCAGTTCTGACGATAGCTCAGATCAATGTGCTTATTCTAATAGATTACCTAATATTGTTTCTCAGATGTTACATGTAGCTATAAATGGGTTAAAAAAAACAACATATCAAGCTTTAATAAACAAAAGTTGTAATTGTTGGAATAATGCTGTAGTATAAGAGGAATAAAACAATTGGGGTGCTGTTATAGGAAAGTAATCAACTTCAGGGTGCTAACTAACTCCACTTCATGACACCACACCCCATTATTGGTTATTTTATTATAACAGCATGGCATTGCAAGTTTTATTCCTTACTTAGCTACCATAACTGTCCATAACTGAACAGATTCTTCATTTTGTTGCTGTTGTTGCTGTTGTTGTTGATGATGTAGAATCCTACAACACTAGCTTTCCTTTTCTGAAAAGCTTTCACTCAGTAAGCCAGAACCAGTAACTATCCAAGCAACCCTTGAGGAACCCTTATTTCCAAACGGATTCAAGATGGCAGAAACCACTGGGATTAGTTAAGAGGTGGGATGTTCCACATCTTCACAATGTTCTTAGAAAATACATTGTTAGAAAATAATAATAATAAAAAAAAAAAAACAATCTAGCATAGATGTGTCCAGTCTTATCCACAAAGGACAGCTATGGTTGCAGGTTTTCATTCCAGCCCATCAAGAGGTACACCAGGGCCAAGATCAACTGATTAATCAGGTGGAAATTTGGTGGCTCATGATTGGATGGAAAGCCACACCAGCTCTTTGCAGATAAAATTACACACAGATAAAACACTGCTGATCTAGCATCGTAAAGGGCTCATCATATTGTTGCTTTAAGGAAATGCTTAAAGTTTCTATGCGGTTCAATATGGTGAGGAGTGGAGAAAGTGGGGCGGCAAGTGGAGCATGCAGGGAAGTGAGTGAATGGGGAGGTGAGAGAAGAGAGCGGGGGAGGTGACTGGAGAGAGCGGGGAGGGGGGAAGAGAGAGGGGGGGGAGGCAAGTGGAAAGAGTGGGGAGACGAGTGGGGAGAGCAAGGGGAGGCAAGTGGGGAGAGCAGGGAGAACCGAGTGGAGAGAGCTGGGGGATGCGAGTGGAGAGAGCAGGGGGGTGAATGGAGAGAGCTGGGAGATGAGTGGAGAGACAGGGGGAGACGAGTGGAGAGAGCAGGGGGAGGCGAGTGGGGAGAGCAGAGAGGTGAGTGGGGAGAGCAGGGAGGCGAGTGGAGAGAGCAGGGAGGCGAGTGGAGAGAGCAGGGGAGTGAATGGAGAGAGCTGGGAGATGAGTGGAGAGACAGGGGGAGACGAGTGGAGAGAGCAGGGGGAGGCGAGTGGGGAGAGCAGAGAGGTTAGTGGGGAGAGCAGGGAGGCGAGTGGAGAGAGCAGGGAGGGGAGTGGGGAGAGCAGGGAGGCGAGTAGGGAGAGCAGGGAGGCGAGTGGGGAGAGCAGAGAGGCGAGTGGAGAGAGCAGAGAGGCGAGTGGAGAGAGTAGGGGGAGGCGAGTGGAGAGAGCAGAGAGGCGAGTGGAGAGAGCAGAGAGGCGAGTGGAGAGAGTAGGGGGAGGTGAGTGGAGAGAGCAGGGAGGCAAGTGGAGAGAGCAGGGGGAGGTGAGTGGAGAGAGCAGGGGGAGGTGAGTGGAGAGATGGGGAGGCAAGTTCCTGAGTGGGAGGCTAGTGGGGAGAGCAGGGGGAGGCGAGTGGGGAGAGCAGGGGGAGGAAAGTTCCTGAGTGGGTAGTGAGTGGAGAGAGCAGGGGGAGTCTAGTGGGGAGAGTAGGGGGAGGCGAGTGGGGAGAGCAGGGGAAGGGGATTGGAGAGAGTGGGGGGGCGAGTGGAGAGAGCAGGGGGAGGTGGGTGGAGGCGAGGGGGAGAGCAGGGAGAGGCGAGTGGAGGGGGGGAAGTGAGTGGAGAGAGAGCAGGGGGAAGCTAGTGGAGGGAATGCAGAGGTGAGTAGAGAGTATGCGGAGGTAAACCTGTTGAGATAATTTTCAACGGTGACAATATGACAGCTGCATCTAAATCACAGCTTTGATGACATGTCTCAGGAACAGACAAAAACATACAGCTTGGAGACAGAGACAGACAGATTGCAGCTGGTATACACACTCATACACACACCCCATCTTTCACTCATTTATTAGGGTTCATCTGTTACTTTGACATAGACTTTAATGATATCATAAATTGCCAAAGTAACAAAACTACCCACTGCTTTAGAGAGATCAGCTGCCCCAAACATACATCATAAAATATTCCTGATGTACACAGGATAATCAAGAAATGTGATTAAACACGGTACAGGCGCTAACAATGCTCAGGGGTGTGGTCAGCTGAGGAAAACAGGAAGCAGGGTCTTATGGAAAAATAACATTGTGATTATGTGAGTAATGTGCAGCATCATTTACACAGCCATTCTGTTTTAAATTCACCATCCAGCAGTGATTACAGTAACGTGATGCTAAAAAAAGTCCAGAATATCAGATGAGGACATGGTTAAAGTTTAAGTAGCAGTGCAAGCCCTGAGGTGTTTGTCTCTTTCACTGGGGCTCCATCCATCTATTTCAGGCCTGTGTAAACCTGCCCTGTCATCCTACAGGCTGTAATGAGCCTGAAGAGTGTGTGTGATTGTGTGTTTTGATTGTGAATGTGACAGCTTGGAACGGGTTCACATAGTAGTTTGTCTACGCTCAGGCTGATGTGACCTGACATGGTGCTCATTTAAGTGCTGAGGTGAGAAGCGTTAGTACGAGAGGTGAAATCTCCTCTTGGCACATCGTTCCTGTGGCGCAGAAGAATTAGTAGCTGACCTATAATGTTTAATGCTAGTCTGGAGCACATCCAGCTTTAAAAGTTAAAGCCGCTATAATTTATTGGAATTTTAGCTAAACTGATAATAACAGGAAAGTGAAAAGTGCTTGGGCCCCTGGATTGAGACCATTGTGACCATTTCCATTTCTCTTTGTCAAATTCGAATCCCAACAACATACATAAATCACTTAAAGCATAACAAGTGTGAGCTATTTTATCATCCGAATGTACAGCTCTGCTTTCAAACTTTAGGCCACACCCGTCAGACACGTCCTCCCTAACTCATTTGGGGTATGAAGGAAATTGTGTACATTCAATGTTTATCCATATTTTGATATTTCTGCTTTAACAATTCTATTAGTTAACATTTGATTTGAGAGTTTAAATTGGGGAGAGGGGGGCATTTGGCACGGTGGCTTAGTGGTGGGCACATGTGTCTCACACCTCCGGGGTTAGGGATTTGAATCCTGCCTCTGCCCTGTGTGCGCGGAGTTTCATGGTCTCCCCGTGTTTCAGGGGTTTCCTCCGGTTTCCTCCCCCAGTCCAAAGACATGTGTTGTAGGCTGACTGGCATTTCTAAATTGTCTGTAGTGTGTGAATGGGTGTGTGATTGTGCCCTGAGATTGGTTGGCACACCGTCCAGGATATCCCCCGCCTTGTTCCCCGAGTTCTCTGGGATAGGCTCCAGGCTGTCCACGACCCTGTGTAGAATAAGCGGCACTGAAAATGGATGGATGGATGGGTGGATGGATTTTAAATTTGGGTTCACATTTTTTTTTTTTTTTTTTGCTAGCCCCATTTTGGCAAGCTGTTTAGTCAGTGAACTGATATGACTGTCCTTTTTTTAAATTTTAAATTGTAGATTTACATGATACCTTTTGGCTTGGACATAAGGTATGCCTGCATGTCATGTTAAAAAAAAAAAAATCATAAAATCCACTATAATTTCTTTGTTCAAGCTTCTTAAATTGGACAAAAAAGTTTCATGAGACTTCAGGCATACGTCTACGTTCAACCCACCTACTACATCATCGCTAATGTGTGTTATTAACACGTTATGCTGCACTTCTCAGCATATAGTCACTGTAGGTCAAACGGGTGAACTTCTTAGCCCAGGTATGAAGCGATAGGAGCTTTGTGTGTGTGTGTGTGTGTGTGTGTGTGTGTGTGTGTGTGTGTGTGTGTGTGTTTGCCTTGTGAAGCTTTTCCTTTTTTTGTTCTTTGCTGGAGGAACTTTTCTGCAAGTATGCGCGATTCCCCACAGGGCTCTCAGCGTTTCTGACAGCTTTTCAGCCAGCTGTCCGAAGCATCGATTCTCTCTTTAGCGGCCTTTTTATTTCCTGTTTCTGATAGGAGAGAAGGTTTCGCCTCCCCCCTCGGGTCACTAATGCATCTGTCAATCACACCTCTGATTCAATACAGGCTCATTTCAGATGGCCAGGAAATCCATCAGGATGTTACGGGTCTGTCACAGACCCGTAACATATTAATGTTACACATAATGAACACATATTAATGTGTTCGTTCTAAAACATTGTTGTTTCTATAGTAACAGCTCATTCATAGGGACTTGTGAGATGAGCGCTCCATATACATGGATTAAAAAAAAAACAAAAAAACACGTGTAATCCTTGATGTGGTGAAGTTTTCTGTAAGGAGACGTTTATTTAACGTTTATGGAAGGAGTCTCCAGTGTCAGCGCTTTGTAGCCGTCAGAGGTAAAGCTGTAACTTTAAGTTTTCCAACATCTTCAGGACAGAGGAGTTTATGCTTGGTGGTTTCTCAGTAACGTTAACTTCAAGAGAGAGAAAAAAGAGAGGCTGGTGGATAAAAATATGACGTGTTGCTCTTTAATAAATAAAATGTTGTAATCACTGCTAAATTAATGTGCTGTAAGAGGAAACACTTACCTCACTTACACAAACAGTAGGAAAAATGAGTTTTATCTGTTTTAATGAATATATTTCTAAATCTTACGGATCAACTGAGCAAAAAGTTTGGAGAGGGAGATTGAGACTCTGGATTATATAGACAGTTCTTAGACCTGACACACTACAGTTTAGCATTGTTGTTGGACCAAATGAGCAAAACACACCTGGTTCCAGTTCCTGATGTGAAGCTTTACACAGTCCATTTCATGGAACTGTACACACAGTGCCAGTGAATTAAGATCCATGTAAGTCATGTACATTAAATGAGTTTTAAAGGTGCACCCAGTTTAAAAACTACATATTTAAGATACAAAAGGTGCATCCTTGATCACACTAACCCAACAACAACAATGGCATCTTTTACTACCTTTTCTCTAAGAGTGTGTGTTTATTCTATGGCTACCTGAGACACAAGATGTCCATCCTCATCTTGCTGACTCTGCTTTGCCATCCCGTACATCTCTCCAAGCACAGAAAGACCATTAGCACATAAAAGAAGATCTAGAGAAATGTCCGTCTGAATTTCCTCTGCGGCGTCTGACAGCTTTGCTCCAGCGGCTGTTCCTTTTATTATAAATGTACTCCCTTTTTAGCATCTCACAAAAAGCCTATTATCAAGCGTCAGCATAGCCTCCGGCACTTTCCTCCCTTGCTGTAATGAAACTCTGCATCAGACAGGCCGAGAACAGGCTTCCAGAGGTGAGAGAAAGACAAGGGAATACACTCAGACACTTTTTTCCCCCTCAATGTGTAAAAATCTCATTCAGACTCATTAGCGTCTCAGAGCTGTTAACGCTCGCAAAGATGGAGGGATTAATATTTCAGCCTGGGTTTGTTTTATTGATGGAGGACAGACAGGTATGGGAGGGATGAGCTTTGAGAGGCTCGAGACGAGATGCTCCTGTTTTTGTTTCTCTCCTGAATGATTTCCTCGTAAATGATCTAAATGTCTCAGATTGCTTCTTGTCTTGCTCTCTGGTGCACATCAGCCTCCAATTTTGGTCTCAAGTCCAAAAGTTACATCAATAATTATGCAGAGGAAAGTCTTTGGTCTTCAGAGTCGGGTTACACTCGACCCGCTTAAGTGGATTTTTGTGAGCTCCACATTCATATTATTAACATCACCTGCATGTTGTTTGCACCTCAGGGGTTGCCAGTAGAAATAATATGATGATTATATCAGTGAGAAGATCACAAGCATTGAAATAAATCTAATAGGAATCCAGTATATCGCCAGTACATTACTGCATGAATAGTCCTAGTTGTAATTATCACATTAATCACTGGTTTAATTGAACAAAATGGTCATGGTCAAATGGCCACACTCATTATTCAGCAGTGCATAGAATAGCACTTGATCCAGCACATTCTGTTATTTTACATTGTATTATTTTATATCACGCTCTGACAGATACATCTGATCACAACTTAATAAAGCCATGAGATACCCGAGGTCACGAAATTGTAAATCAAAATTTGTTTATGTGACATGGACATTCTTATCACACTTTTGATTCACTAATGATTTCATAATCATTTTAAAATTCTAAATTATTTGATACATTTTTTTCATGCTACATTTTATTTTATTCCATATAATTAATGAAAAATAATTATTAAATATTACAGAATGTATTGAATTGTTGTGTTAGGAATTGAATTATTTTAATTTTAGAATTTAAGTTTAAGAAATGTAAAACATGATGTCTATGGAATATATTCAAATATTTGAATTTTTGTAATTCAGACTATTTTAATGGATACAGAAACAAAAAGCATGTGACTTTTAGTTTAGACACTGATATATACAGTGCCCTCGAATAATATTGGCACCCTTTGTTAATCTGATCAAATATGGCTGTGAAAAATTGTCTTTATTGTTTAACCTTTTGATCTTTTGTTAAAAAAGATCTCATGGATATCAAACAATTGCAAACACAACACAGGTTTATCCAATATATATATATATACAGTACTGTGCAAAAGTTTTAGGCACCCAATTGTTTTTAGTTCAAACTTCTTTATGACTTCTACATTATCAGGTCAGTACAAAAAAACATTTTCGATTCCCAAACATTAGTTTTCTAGCACAAAATTAAATGTTACAGAAAAATGTTTGTATGTCAGTAAAGAAAGCAGCATATTACATAAGAGACACTTTTCAGACAAAAAACACAATGAAGGCTGCTGGGTTTCGCTGCAAAAATAAGAAGCGAGTGCGAAAGTCAAAGTGTCCAGAAGAACTGTGTCTGGTTCTGCAAGATGCTCAATAAAACTTACCAGCTCATTTCCTTATAAAACTGCACTAATTGTACCGGAGACTACTATTTTTATTTTTAGTTTTAGTTTTAGCTTTTTGTCACACCAAATATTGACTTTGTTTCATTTACTACTGTTTACTGCTCTTTACAATGTTTTTTTTTTAAATGTTGAAATGTTTAATTTCATCATTTTGAAGGCATCATTGCTCTACAGCATTTCTTTGCCTGTGACTAAAACTTTGCACAGTACTGTAGGTGTGCAACAATTACTGGCACCCTTTTAGTCAATACTTTGTGCTACCTCCCTTTGCCAAGATAACAGCTCTGAGTCTTCTCCTATAATGCCTGATGAGGTTGGAGAATACATGGCAAGGGATCTGAGACCATTCCTCCATACAGAATCTCTCCAGATCCTTCAAATTTCGACGTCCACACTGGTGGACTCTCCTCTTCAGTTCACCCCACAGGTTCTCTATGGGTTTCAATTCAGGGGACTGGGATGGCCAGGGCAGGACCTTGATTTTGTGGTCAGTAAACCATTTTTGTGTTGATTTTGATGTATGTTTTGGATCATTGTCCTGCTGGAAGATCCGACCATGGCCCATTTGAAGCTTTCTGGCAGAGGCAGTCAGGTTTTCATTTAATATCTGTTGATATTTGATAGAGTCCATGAAGCCATGTATCCTAACAAAATGTCCAGGTCCTCTGGCAGAAAAAACAGCCCGAAAACATTAAAGAGCCACCACCATATTTAACCGTGGGCATGAGGTACTTTTCCATATGGCTACCTCTCTGTGTGTGCCAAAACCACCTCTTTTGGTTTCATCTGACAATAGAACCCGATCCCATTTGAAGTTCCAGTAGTGTCTGGCAAACTGAAGATGCTTGAGTTTGTTTTTGGATGAGAGTAGAGGCTTTTTTTTTCTTGAAACCCTTCCAAACAACTTGTGGTGATGTAGGTGACTTCGGATTGTAGTTTTGGAGACCTTCTGACCCCAAGACGCAACTAACTTCTGCAATTCTCCAGCTGTGATCCTTTTGGCCACTTGAACCATCCTCTTCACACGTCCAATTCCAGGTTGATTCATAACATTTCCAGTTGACTGGAACTTCTTAATTATTGCCCTGATGGTGGAAATGGGCATTTTCAATGCTTGTGCTATTTTCTTATAACCACTTCCCATTTTGTGAAGCTCAACAACCTTTTACCCCACATCACAGCTATATTCCTTGGTCTTACCCATTGTTATGAATGACTAAGGGAATTTGGCCTATGTGTTACCTCATATTTATATCCCTGTGAAACAGGAAGTCATGGTTGAACAATTTCCTGTTCCTGGTCACCCAGGTGTACTATAAAAATGTAAAATATCAGTGGGAATACACTTCAAACATATTTTTCTCATATGAGTTCATAGGGGTGCCAATAATTGTTGCACACCTATATTTAACAAAGATTTTTTTTGTTGATAAACCTGTGTTGTGTTTGCAATTGTTTGATATACATATGAGCAGAGTATGTTTGTGAATTCTTTTAACGAAAGATCAAAAGTTTAAACAATAAAGACAATTTTTCACAGCCTTCTTTGCTCATACTTACCAAGGGGGCCAATATTAGTGGAGGGCAGTGTACATTATACATTAATATACACATCAGAGGTTAATTGAGTTCGAGTGGATGAATGGAGCTAATCAGGCCTGAAGTGAAGGAAGAAGGTGTTATTAATGACCTTTGGCCTCTTAATCATTTAATGTCAGCTCTGATTTGACTTATCATGACACACTCAATCATATGCCATTGCTTTTACAACTACAGACAGACCTAAAATATTGCTTTTAATTACACTATAGACCCCTGAGTGAGACACGTCACTCTGAAACGTCCCTGTGAGGTCAGCCCCGCCTCCTGAGTTTACGACGTGATATAAACATATGTTCTGTATACATGTTTGTTCGTTGCATGCTAGACCAACGCTTAGCATTGTTTAGCCTCTGAGACGATGCCAAGCTATAAGAATCTCCTAGAGTTTCAGCTTAGTAGAATATTTTAGCTAATGTCAAGCCTATTACTAAATACAAATCTTGAAGTAGCGTTAGGTTGCTAGGATACTCAGGTCTTTCTGCAAGCAGGATGTGTGCACATATGTTTTTGTTTACAAAAACCAAAGGGGTCAGTATAAACCTTTAGGTACATTAGCAACATGAGTTAACACTAGGTAAGCCTAAGCAATTTTAGGACACAGTGGTCTATTGTACCACAAAACACGTTTTTACATTGTTTTCTCTTCCTTCCTGCCTTCCTTCCTTTCTTGTAAGCACCGCATATTCCCTTCAGTTAAAGCGAACGTCATTTTATTGAAACCTTGAAGTGTGTTTAATGGAACATTAAGTTTGCTATCATATAAACATGTTTAATAATTTACACTTTATACTCCCCCTGGGTTTTAAGTTTAGCATCTCCAGATCATCATCAGACAACAGTGTGAATTATAGATATGTGTATCTATATCTTCTCTCTCACACACACACGCAAGCAAGACAGCTAAGTGCAGCATCTTGAAGGGATTAGACTCCATTAGAGGCGCTCAGCGTGACCCACTTCAGAGCAGAAGTGCAGTGTGAAGGGCACGAGTGGAATGAACGCTGATTTTATTCTCCCATATGAGTCATGGCGGACAGGAGACAGGAGACAGGAGACGGGAGACAGGAGACGGAAGGAAGCGGCGCAGGTAAATGAGGCTCAGCGCAAGGGGATTTTACATGTGATTATGCATGTAATATGGGATTACATGGGAATGTACACTTCAACGTTAGCGCCAAGAAATTGCACACATGACCTCAAGTAAAAAAAAAAAAACGTCATCAGGTGAACAATATGTGAAAATAAAAACACATGAACTATATGTGGAAAAATGTGTGAAACATTTCTGCCTAAAAGGCACGTCATTTTACATGCGAATCATATGACCTTTCTGTAAGACACTAATTCCCAGCAAACCCACCCCCGCACACACACACACATACACACGTGTGTGTGTGTGTGTGATGTACATCAGTGAGCTTGTTAATGAGCACCATATTGTAAACCCTTCACTGATTATAGCTCCGCCTCGTTAACTTCCTCAACTTCCTCTGTCTCATGTTTTATTGAACAGCCAATTAGACACAGAGCTTGGCCACTAATTAGCATCGCAACGCTGCTTCAGAGGGAAGTGAGAGTCAAAAAGGGGTTTAATAAAGAGGTGCAGGAGTCATGTGACCCAGATAACCCTTTGCACACACAACCACACACACACACACACACATACACACACACACCCAGGAGAGAGATGAGCATCTGGCACACACAGCTTGTGGAAGGAGAGAGAGAAAGAGAGAGAGAGGATTGAAAGAGAGAAGGGGGAGAGACAGATAGAGAGAGAAATACTGTAGAATTGAAAGGAGAAAGAAACCTGCAGCCAAGCTGGTACCAAATGTATCTCCATCAGCAAGGCCAGGAGGGGGATCTTGATGTCTGGGCAGCCCAAGATCTGCATGCACCATGCCCACGCTCATAAGACCAAGTTAAAAGGGTAATTCATCGATTTTATAAGATGCCGGCAGAAGAAAGGAAGTGACAGGCACTGGTTATAAGCCTACATCGACTGGCAAAAGTACAGTGCCAGGTGTTACTAATAGTGGGAGAGAATATCATTATTTCACTGGACAGTTACTGTCTGCCTCAATTTGGGCAGCCTCCAGACAGTATGATGCTGTTCTTCCACCACCTGGCTGCTTTACTGGGTGCATGAAGCTTAGAGATTCATCTTGACAATCAGGTTGGAACCCAGCACACAAACAACATACAACAATGAGGAGTCCAACTCTTCGCATCACAAGCAGGAACAACAGGACCATGGACTGGACTTTCTGGACTCACTGCTGATATCCAAGCATGCAAATCCACTATAATTGACAATTTGTGCTGCAGACTGAACATCAACATTGCTGCTTTCCAGCAGACTAGACTGCCAGAGAGTGGTTCTATTAGAGAGTAAAATGACACCTTCTTTTGCAACCGAGGAAGCATGATCTGGGTTACACTGTGCGAGGATGCAAGGAGCCAGACATTTTTACGGGATACAGAACTGCAACTCTATGACATCGTCATACATACATTATCATACTATTTGCAACATACAAACAACATCATACAGTATGGCAAACCATATCACAGAAAATGGTAAATGGTCTGCACTTATTTAGCACCTTTTTACCTTAGCAGTTCACATTACACTGTTTCTCATTCACCCATTCACACACGCACACTAATGCAAGGTGCTAGCCTGCCATCAGGAGCAGCTTGGGGTTCAGTGTCTTGCCCAAGAACACTTTGGCATGTGGAGGCATGTGAGCCAGGGCTCAAACCGCCAATCCTGCGATTAGTGGACAGCCCGCTCTACCACCCGAGCCACAGCCGCCCCAAATAAAAGACCTGTTCTATAAGGGACTGCATGAAGCTGTTTCCAAGGTCTCAAACACTGAATATCTTTACCTACTCGCTGACTTCAATGTCAGAGTTTGAGCTGACAACAAGACCTGGCCCACTTGCCTAGGCACTTATGGGGTGGGCAAAATGAATGAAAATGGACAGACTGCTTGAACTGTGCTTCTTTTATGGACTCTGTATGACAAATGCACACCTAAACTCCAAGGAGCTACTCAAAGTCTCATGGAGGCACCCTTGTTGCTGCCAGTTGCATCAGCCAGACCTCCAGCCAGACCTTGTCATCACCAAATGTGCTCTATATCCACAGTTGCCACAGTGCTCACTGTGATACAGACCATTCCTTTGTGGCCAGCAAGCTGAGCTGCATCTCCAAAAATGCTTCACCATTCCAGGTAGAAGGACTGATCCCTGCAGCTTGTGGTCCCACTCCTCTGAGGTGAACAACAGCAGCTATCATATTCGGTATGAACAAGAGGTTGTGGAGCAACAGCCTCCTGACTGAGAGCAGTAAGGTGAGGGTATGCAAGGTCTGTGTCCTCAGCATCTCCTCTACAACAGCAGAGCTGTATGACCTATGCAGACCAGGACCTACGATGAGTATTGCAGATACGGCACATTCCATGGCAGGACATAGACACCAACACGGAAGTCCTGTAGCACGCAAGCATCCCCAGAATGTTCACCCATCTCAGTCAGAGACATCTTAGGTGGCTTGGACATGTCCGGTGTATGAACCCTGGCTCCATTCCCAAGGACTTGCTCTGTGGTAATCTTGCAGAGGGCGCAAGACCAATTGGACGCAGATTCAGAGATGCATGTAAAAGAGACATGAAGCTATCCCACATCCATGTCAACAGCTTGTAGTGCACCTGGAGCCTGGAAGGTAGTTTCTGGAAGGTATTCAAATGGCCAGAATCTCTGAGCAAGTTGCTAAGCAGGACAGGAAAAAGGAGAGAGCAGCTTCTGGCCCAGTCCCCTCATCCTTCCTGAAGAACCAGTGTGGAAGAGCTCCGCAAGAGCCAGCCAGGTTAGGAAGTGTTTAAGCAGAACCTGACCCAACTATTTGCTAATCCATGATCTTTTGAGATGTGGGATCGCAACAACAATTTTTCACACAAGGGTTTATTTATTACATATTATTCACATGCTGTGTGTACGTGAGTTCACATGTGTAATGTTTTTCATGTGTAATCATATATTAATCCCATTATCACGTGAATTTTCCATAAGGAATCAGCTTTTTAAAATGCATTCAGACATGACATGAAGGCTATATAGGCTGTCAGGCACTTGTTTTGACTGAAAAAACATCACATGTTTATTAATTGGAGTAATTTTGTGTAGAGATACTGTAGGTGTCTGACATGCCGTGTTTCTCCTCCTCCTAAATAAATGTTCAGTACAGCTCTGAGGCTGCCGAAGGAAAGGCCCTTTATCTCACTCTGTTTATTCAATAAAGCCCACAATAAAATGTCAGACTTCAATATTTAATAGATGAGAAAGCGGCAGTGTCAGGGCTGAGCACGCTAAACACCCATCACCGGTGTAATGCTGTAAAACCCCCTGAGCTGTCGCTTGTCATTTTCTTTGGGATTATTTTTTAAGGTTATATGACATACACAAACAGACAATGGCTGACGGTGCTGGACTTTCTCCTCTGCTGTGAGCCGCACTTTCTGATATAATTCAATATCATAATATGGAAAAAGGTCAGCAGGGGGAACGACACACACTTAAATCCTGTTTCACACCAATTCAATATCTCATCTGTCTGGTTTGCGAGTAACAGGGACAGACAGAACGAGGGAAAACAAGACAGAGAAAAAATAACAACAGACATTGTTCAGTGACATGACTTTTAATTTTTTTTTTTTTTTTTTTTTTTAAACTCTTTCCAGGTCCATTACTTTCCTAAAAAAAAAAAAAAAAAAAAAAGTTTAAACCATTCCTTTCTTTCTTTTTTCTTTTCTTTTGAAAAGTATCATGTATGTGTATGTGAGATTCTGTATGTAATGTGGAAATAATTTCTTATATGCAATTTGCCAACATTTAAAAGTTTTATTTCTTAGAGAATGACATATTGTGCTTAGAACTGAAACTGACACTGGATGCTCCTTCTATAAATGTTAAATAAACATCTCCTTACAGAAAACTTCACCATATCAATGATTGCACACGTTTTTACTCAGTTTTTACGGCTTCTGACCGGTATGTAACTGTACCATAGATGTAAGCGTAAAGAGAGAAAGAGAGATAAATAAAGATGAGTGAAGGTAAAGATAAAGAGCTAGAGAGAAAGTAAGAGAAACAGAAGTATGTGCATCGATCGCTTGTTCAGCCACTGGTTGAACTCAGAGATGAAACATCTCACTGAGTTAAAAATGAAATAACTCAAATCAAATAAAAAAAGAAAATCGACCAGATCTTAAAACAAAGCAATCTCACCGTTAAACGCATGCAGGAAAGAAAAATTCTAAAAAAAAATACAGGGATTATGAAAATGTGGAGAGAGGAAGTGGGCAAACCTGTGAGAGAGAGAGAGAATTTCACTACTGAGTCAAACTAAAACACACTTTTTATCCACTGCAACCTTAAATATAAACCCATCAAAGACTGTTCTTAATACGGGAATAAAAATTAATCATGCTTTACCTGTTGTTTGTGATTTTTATATAAAATTATGTGAAATTATATACCCAGAGGGAAAGCTGAATCTGCATAAACACAAGAACATTAAATAAGAAATTTGTTCCATATGGTTACTGACTGTATTTCTGTGTGATTTATTTAGCATAATTATGATGTATAATTAAAACGAATATACTGTTTTAATTGTTATGATTTATTACTACTAATTACATTTCAACGGTTTATATTAATAATAATAATAATAATTAGTTACATTTATATAGCGCTTTTCTAGATACTCAAAGCACTTTACATAGTATAGGGGGGAAATCTCCTCAAACACCACCAGTATGTAGCATCCACCTGGATGATGCAACGGCAGCTATAGTGCGCCAGAACGCCCACCAAGGGCCAATGGGGGAATTTCACCAGGACACCGGGGTTATACCCCTACTCTTTACAAGTACAAGGATTTTTAATGACCACAGAGAGTCAGGACCTCAGTTTAACATCTCATCCGGTGCTCTTTTTACAGTATAGCGTCCCCATCACTATACTGGGGCATTAGGACCCACACAGACTACAGGGAGAGCACCGCCTGCTGGCCGCCCTAATACCACTTCCAGCAGTTATATTACATATAATTATTTCAGCAATTATATGCTCCTATCATTTTATTTAATTTTTTTTAAGGGGTCATGACATGAGAAATCAAATTTCCCTCGATCTTTTGACATATAAGTATTTGACATATAAGTAAGACATATTGTATCATTTATTTAACCAAGTTCCAAAAGCGGCTCGATTGGATGTGGCGGGATTTGTGATGTCGCACGCAAAAATACATTTGCATATGACTGCCCCTACTGGAAGACATCCACACCTAGTATGTTTACATCATCGCACTGTCGGCCCCGCCCACTTGTGCTCAGTCGCTGAAAACGGTTCCGCTGGGAGGGGGAACTGGTCATAAATTGTAAAGGCTTATTAAAGAATTAAAGAATTAAAGGCCTTTAATTAGTTAACATGCCACTGAATATATGAGGTTTGTTGGTCTTACACAAAAATAATGCCTAAAAATTGGTTTAAAAATACATACAAAGTTGAAAAGTTGTCAGAAAAACCTCAGAGGGTCCAAATTTTTCACAGATTTGTGATTTGACATCAAAGCATTATACGTAAATGGAAATGAAATGAATAACATTTAATAATTAAATGAATATACAGATAAAAAAGAAAGAGAGAGAGAGAGAGAGAGAGAGAGAGAGAGAGAGAATAAGTTAGAGATAAATAAAAAGAAAAGAGAAATAGAGATAGAGAAAGATGATGAAGAAAGGGAAAGAAAATGGAAAAGTAAACAGCAAAAAAAAAAGTCTTTATGCTTCATTTTCTATAAAGAGTCCTTCTAATTAAATCATGTGAATCTTTCACACACACACACACACACACACACACACACACACACACACACACACACACACACACACACACACACACACACACACACACACACAGAGCTTTCACTAAGCATATTACACTCATTCCAGATATTTTTATTACTTTATTTTTTTTTTTTTTACACAACATCTCTGCCTATTATAAACACACCATAACACAGTTATCACATGAGCAGAAGTCACAAGCTGAATAAAGTGTGTGTGTCTGTGTGTGTGTGTGTGTGTGTGTGTGTGTGTGTGTGTGTGTGTTTCTTTCTTAATAATAATGAGCTCTGTGTGTTTCTTTATTTTCGGTATTACACTGCAGTATCAGTATGACACAGTGTGACCTGCTACTTTCCCATTAACCCTAATTATCCTCAGTGACGTGGCAGTTTGTAATATAAAGCTCATTTTCAGCGTCATTAATGAGACTCAGGTGCGAGTAGTGAAGATAATCTCACAGTTAAACACAATAAGGTTTCATTCACCGGGTTTCTGTTGTATTTTTGGCGCTGTAATGGATGCACTGGGTTACATCATTTCCTGTTACAGGAAAATAATCACTAATGGGTTGGTGTGAAGAAGTGGAGTTACTTTTCCCAATCAACAAGAAGTTGATTATTTTCCTCTAACAGCACGTCCTGAAATCCAGCCTCTCTCTCTTTTTCTCTCTCCTGAAGTACACAGTGAGCACTTCTGTACATCTTTTATCCAGCTGGCATCAGGCTATTGTGTTGTTAAAATCAGGAGCAGGGTTGTTAGGTCTATAGTTTCCTTTGGTAATGGCAAACAAAAAGCAACCAAACAAACTATAGGTCATCACTGACCATGATATTTTACTGAACAAGAAAACAGAGAGTTTGAAAACACTATTGTTTGCTCACAGAATATACGGTGGTGCTTGAAAGTTTGTGAACCCTTTAGAATGTTCTATATATCTGCATAAATATGACCTAAAACATCATCAGGTTTTCACACAAGTCCTAAAAGTAGACAAAGAGAACCTGATAAACAAATGAGACAAAAATATTATACTTGGTCATTTATTTATTTAGGAAAATTATCCAATATTACTAAAAGTTCCATAAAAGTTGGGATTTTTTCAAAAATGCAATAAATTTGTCAAGTCTCTTGAAACTTTAATTAACTGACAAAAGTACAACTATATTCAATGTTTTCACTGAACAACTTAATTGTACTTTGCAAATATAAACAAATTTAGAATTTGATATCTTCAACACACTCAAAAAAAGTTGGGACAGAGGCATGTTTACCACTCTGTTACATCACCCGTCCTTTTAATGACCCTTTTTAATCGTTTTGGAACTGAGGATACTAATTTTTGCAGTTTTGCAAGTGGAATTTTTGCCCATTCTTGCTTAATACAAGACTTCAGCTGCTTGGTTCCATTGTCTTGTTCTCCCCTTCATGATGCTCCATAGGAGACAGATCTGGACTGCTGGCAGGCCAGTCAAGCACACGCACTCTGTGTCTATGAAGCCAGACTGTTGTAGCATATGCAGAATGAAGCCTGGCATTGTCCTGCTGAAATAACCATGGACTTCCTGGGAAAAGACAATGCCTTGATGGCAGCATATGTCTCTCTAAAATCCCAATATACACCTCCACATCAATGGTACCTTCACACATATGCAAGTCACCCATGCCGTGGGCACTGATGCACCCCCATACCATCACAGATGCTGGCTTTTACACCGTTTGCTTATAACAGTCTGGTTGGTCTTTTTCATCTTTGTAACGAAGAACTTGACGTCCGTTTTTCCCGAAAACGAGCTGAATTCTTTGCAGTCTTGCATTGACCAATGTTCTTTTTGAACTGACTGACAATTCTCTTACGGATTTTGGCACAAAGTGATGAGCCACGACCCATCCTTGCTTGCAAAGGCTGAGCGTTTAGTGGATGCTCCTTTTATGCCCAATCCTGATACCATCCCCTGTTACCAATTAACCTGATCCTCCAAAGTGGTTACTTGAATATTCTATAAACTTTTCAGCCTTATTTTGCCTCTGTCCCAACTTTTTTGAGTGTGTTGAAGGCATCAAATTCTATATTTACATGTTTATATTTACAAAACACAATTAAGTTGGCCAGTGAAAACACTGAATATCTTTTCTTTGTACTTTTGTCAGTTAATTAAAGTTTCAAGAGACTTGACAAATCACAGATTTTTGTTTTTATTCCATTTTAGAAAATATCCCAACTTTTATGGAATTGGGGTTAGTACATTTCTGTGAGTAGCAAAAGTATGTGAACCTCTAGGATTAGCAGTTAATTTGAAGGTGAAATTAGAATCAGTTGTTTTCAATCAATGGGATGATAATCAGGTTTTATTTAAAGAACAGGGATCTATCAGAGTCTGATCTTCACAACACATATTTGTGAAAGTGTTTCATGGCACGAACAAAGGAGATTTCTGAGGACCTCAGAAAAAGAGTTGTTGATGCTCATGAGGCTGGAAAAGGTTACAAAACCATCTCTAAAGAGTTTGGACTCCACCAATCCACAGTCAGACAGATTGAGTACAAATGGAGGAAATTCAAGACCATTGTTACCCTCCCCAGGAGTGGAGACCACCAAAGATCACTCCAAGAGCAAGATGTGTAATAGTCTACAAGGTCACAAAGGATCCCAGAGTAACATCTAAGCAACCAAAGGCCTCTCTCACATTGGCTAATGTTAATGTTCATGAGTCCACCATCAGGAGAACACTGAACAACAATGGTGTGCGTGGCAGGATTTGCCAGGAGAAAGCCACTGCTCTCCAAAAAGAACATTGCTGCCCATCTACAGTTTGCTAAAGATCACGTGGATCACGCAGCTGTTTTGTGGATGGATGAGACCGAAGTATAACTTTTTGGTTTAAATGAGAAGCGTTATGATTGGAGAAAGGAAAACACTGCATTCCAGGATAAGGACCTCATCCCATCTGTGAAACATGGTGGTGGACTCTCTAGAGAAAATGGCTCATGCAGAAAGACGACGACCCTAAGCACACAAGTCATTGTACCAAAGAATGGTTAAAGAAGAATAAAGTTAATGTTTTAGAATGGCCAAGTCAAAGTCCTGACCTTAATCCAATAGAAATGTTGTGGAAGGACCTGAAGCAAGCAGTTCATGTGAGGAAACCAACCAACATCCCAGAGTTGAAGCTGTTCTGTACTGAGGAACGGGCTAAAATTCCTCCTAGCCGATGTGCAGGACTGATCAACAGTTACCGCTAACGTTTAGCTGCAGTTATTGCTGCACAAGGGGGCCACACCAGATACTGAAAGCGAAGGTTCACATACTTTTGCCGCTCACAGATACGTAATATTGGATAATTTTCCTCAATAAATAAATGACCAAGTATAATATTTTTGTCTCATTTGTTTAATTAGGTTCTCTTTATCTACTTTTAGTACTTGTGTGAAAATCTGATGATGTTTTTGATCATATTTATACAGAAATATCGAAAATTCTAAAGGCTTCACAGACTTTCAAACACCACTGTTGCTATTCTGATACATATTGTGGATCGTAGAAATGCCTTCAAATATCGAGATATAATATTTTGCTCATTTCACCGAGCACTAGTCATGATTTAGAGTTTATATAAGGGTTTGAGGAACAGAACTGAGTTTTGGAATTGGATGGTCTTATTCACCACATTACCACAATAACTGTTCCTTTATCAGTCTCTCTCTCTCTCTCTCTCTCTCTCTCTCTCTCTCTCTCTCTCTGTTATGATATCACTGTTCGAGTGTTTGTGACCCTGTGCAGTTTAGATGAAGAGGATTCTCAGCTGCACAGATTCTCGCCTTTTCCCCAGAGCTCGTCATCAGCCAACGCACTCGAGTGTTTTTGTGTGTGTTAAACTCCCACTAATACTTTATGCACTACAAAGACACATACACACACACACACACACACACACACACTCTCTCTCTCTCTCTCTCTCTCTCTCTCTCTCTCTCTCTCTCTCTCTCTCTCTTTCTCTCTCTCTCTTTTATTAGCTGTGTTCCTGCAGGCAAATGAGGTGCAGGTCCACTACTGTGACAGATTTTAGCAGCATGGAGTATACATGTACTGTACATGTACGTAGATGCAGGCTACAGGTGACACATATAGAGGAAATGTTGTTTAATGTTTGCATTACCATAGCAACAATGAAAACGAGAGTCTGGTCAGCATATCAGTCCTATGTTTAATCACACAAACATTTTAAATGTGTTCACTGAACAGTGTGATGTGAGATATGAGAGTGTCTGATATACTGTAGACTGGAAAAAGAGCCGATGATTATTTTCTAATCTTCAAGTGTCCGGTTTGGGTGAGTCTGTGCCCATGATAGCCTCAGATTCCTGTTCTTGGCTGACAGGAGTGGAACCCGAAGTGGTCTTCTGCTGTTGTAGCCCACCCACTTCAAGATTTGATGTTTTAGGCATGCTGAGATGCTTTTCTGCTCACCACAGTTGTAAAGAGTGATTATATGAGTCACTATATCCTTCCTGTCAGCTCAAACCAATCTGGCCATTTTGCTCTGACCCTCTCTCATCAACGAGGTGTTTCCACCTACAGAACAGTCACTTACTCAATGTTTTTTTGTTTGTCGCAGCATTCTGTATAAACTCTAGAGATTATGGTGTGTGAAAATCCCAGAAGATCAGCAGTTTACGAAATACTCAAACCAGCCCATCTGGTACCAACATCCATACCACGGTTAAAGTCACAGAGATCACACTCTTTCCCCATTCTGATGTTTGATGTGAACTTTGGCTCTTGACCAGTATCTGTATGATTTTATACATTGTGTGGGCTGCCACATGATTGGCTGATTAGATAACTGCATAAATGAGCAGGTGTACAGGTGTTCCTGTTAAAGTGGACAGTGAGTTTATATTAACAGGAAGTCAGTACATCGCATCAATGTTCATGTAGCCTATTAAATTACACATTCCATGAAATATGTAGCAATAACAAAGAGAACGGAAACAGAACTTGAATACAAAACCCCTTCTGACCCTTTTTCCCTGAATAGATGATTTGTGATCATCAGTGTCTGATTACCAGCATTGAGGCAAATTGGCCTGGGTCACTGATATTCATGACTCGCATATATTCAGAGAGTCTTGCTATGAATGCTGATTTCATAATTGCTTATGGTTTAGCGATAAAATTGTTTTCTTGAAAAGGTTCCTGTCTCGTCTGCATCATAGGTCAATTTGATGAGCTGCTGCTTGGAGACAGAGGGTACACCTGCAAGACGTACCTGATGACTCCATACCCAGAACCATTGCCTCGACCTCACAGGCATTTTAATGTGTGAATTTTTATACAGTAATCTTTATAATTTGTCTTCGTCTGCTGCCAAGACAAGCTAAGGCTGTTGGGACTGCATCTGTGTGATTAGTAACGATTTTAGTTAGTTGTTATTTTATTTGCAGTTATGGTTTCTTTAATTGTCATGTAAAGAAAATTTATTTAAGTTAAGTAAACGTACACATTTACATGGTCAGATTTTTTTTGACATGCAACTTCACGTACCAGTGGTATTGCTTTTTTTTTTTTTTTTTTTTGCTGTAATTACAGATTTCAATTCTTCAAACGAAGTTATTACAATCACTCGCTCTTTGGCTATAAAACACCTCCTTAGTCCACTCCATCTCAAGCTTTTCCAATAAGCATTAGAGCCAGGGGGAGCTTCGCCCCTTTTAAAGGGACTTGATGGTTCCACAGGACTTGATGACAAAAGCCTGGCTCAACTTAAGGTGTTGGTAACCCTTAAGCCAGCGTGTGAATGTTTGGTTGTGAGGCCACCTATCATCCCAAAACCCCAGGGTTTTTGAGCTTGGTACAGCCCTCTGGTGTAGTCACAACACCATCATAATAGTGGGACCACATGCAGCTAGAAGTAAGTTTTTTGATTACATGGTTACTCTGGAGCAGTAAAAGACCTTGGCGTGATTATTGACTCCAGTCTTTCATGTGAAGCCCATGTAGATAATATTACAAGGATAGCCTTCTTTCACCGCAGAAATATTGCTAAGATAAGAAATATAATGTCACTACACAACGCAGAAAAATTAGTTCATGCTTTTGTCACCTCTAGGTTGGATTATTGTAATGCCTTACTGTCTGGATGTTCCAGTAGGAGCATAAACAAACTCCAGTTAGTCCAGAAAGCAGCTTCAAGAGTCCTCAGTAGAACCAGAAGATATGACCACATCACCCCTATCTTATCCACACTGCATTGGCTCCCAGTGAAATTTCGCATTGATTATAAAATACTACTATTGACCTATAAAGCACGAAATGGTCTCGTGCCACAGTACCTGAGTGAACATTTGGCCTTTTATGATCTGCCACGCCTACTTCGATCAAAAGGTGCAGACTATTTGTTGGTACCTCGAACAGTGAAGGCTACAGAAGGGGGAAGAGCTTTCTCTTACAAAGCCCCGCAGTTATGGAACAACCTTCCGGTTAGTGTTGGGACTCAGACACAGTCTCAGTGTTTAAGTCCAGGCTGAAGACATATTTGTTTAGTCAAGCTTTTTGTGAATAGTTTTTTCTTAGGTAAAGGAGCAGATCTAGAGGTCTCACAGGCATAGAGTGTTGTGGTGAAAAGGGATGTTTGGATGCTGTCGCAAACCCCCCTCCCCCACTTTCATACGTTCACCCAGGTCTGTTGATGGTGGAGTGGCTGGCTGCCTTATGTCCAGGGCGCCCTCATGTCTGTGTTACCTTCTGGCTCTCCCTTTTAGTTATGCTGTCATAGCTAGTCTTGCCGCAATTCGCCGCAAACAGTTTTGCACCAGTTCAAATCTCCATCAGTGAACAGTGGAGAAGTCTTCATGCAAAAACTGTAATGAATGTTCCTGCTTACACAACTGCACTATTTGACCATGTAGCATTGGCACATTTATAGAAGGGATTTATTTGTTTATAATCGCACTATCCAGTGTCAACCAGATGAGGATGGGTTCCCTTTTGAGTCTGGTTCCTCTCAAGGTTTCTTCCTCATATCGTCTCAGGGAGTTTTTCCTCACCACTGTCGTCTCTGGCTTGCTCATTAGGGATAAATTCATACAGTTAAAATCTATATATTTCTGTAAAGCCTCTTTGGGACAATGTCTGTTGTTAAAAGTGCTATACAAATAAAACTGAATTGAATTGAATTGAATTGAATCACATCACAACTCTCTCTCGGGTTAACTGAGCTGCTCTCTACATAAATCGTCAGCAGCAAATGGCCTAGCCAAGCCATGAATTAATAATGAATGGTAAGCTCATATCTCCTCAAGTACGTACTGTACAGATCATATCTGCTGCCTTAAATATGAGAATTAGAATTACACTCAGAGGAATAGACAGTTTCATTTTCAATTACGTAAACTTACACTGCACACACATTCTGTAGGGAATGAGCCATGAAGAAAAGAGCAGGAAGGAGAGCCAGAACCACAAATCATAAGCACAGTCCATGTTTTATTTCAAAAAACAGGAAAACCTAGTCCTGTTGGGCCACAGCAGAAGGAGGTGAATGTGTACTCAAAAGTGAGGAAGCAACACACAGACAAATGAAACCAAGGTGCAAAAAAAAAGATTGTTTTGTGCTATGTCAAAACAATGGTGTCACAAATGAAGTGAGTAGAAAAAAATCTGTTTCATCTACTTCTCTTAAATAAGGGGCGTGTCTCGATCAGCTCCCTAGCTCCGTGGGTCATGTATCAGTATATGGTGTACATGAGTTTGGGTGCTGCTAAGGACCCTGTCTCACTACACATTGAGACACTGATGACTCAATTTCCGGTGACATGACTATGTACTCGCATTGTAAAACGTCACCAGAAATTAACAATTTAATATTTAAGTTTCATATGTCATATAAATTTGTTAGCTTAATCACAAGCATTTCTGTCGAGCAGGATCGTAGACAAGCCAGTGGATTAAAAAAAAATCACTTAAAAGTCGTTAGACAAACAAACCGTATATAAAATGTTTAAAGTTAAAAATCACAATTGTAAGTAATCATTTGAGAGCTGCAACAATGATAACAAGCTGCTTACATTTGTAGACGAAGTAGGCTGAGAGATCGGCCGCCATTTTTTTCGAGCTGAGAGGCTTCAGAAAACGTGACATCATTTCCAGTAAGGGAAAATAGTGAGCATCGATGCTCCTGGTTTTTGTGGTACATTGTGGGATTATTTAGGGCGCGAATGTTCCAGTGCACTGGAAGGATTTTGTGATTGAAACAGACCTTAAAATGGCCTACTCCCTTATCAGTGCCCTGACTACTGAACTAGGGAGCTGTTTGAGAAATACCCAAGGTCTCCAACTGATTATGGATCACTCGATGCAGGCCCGGGGAGATACAGAAAACAAGGACTGGATGAACTGGGATACCTTTCAAATGGACTTGGAACAGACTACTCACAAAACACACACACAAAACACACCACAAACACATACAAAAGGACTGAGGCAGCAATAAGTAAGGAAAAACACAACCCAGACTGTGCGGTTATTAAAAAAATAATCTACTCTGAGGTGGTGAGTTGCTACGCCAAAATGGATCAGTGACTTACTAATGATTACAATGTTTAATTTGTAATCATTTAATTTAATTTCTTCAATTAATGAATGATATAAACGTTTTATCCATTTATAGTTACACTGAATGTCGTGGAATATCTGTGAAACAAGTTCCGTTTCTCACTTACATTGTAGCAGCTATAAAAACAGTCATTTCCTCACCAGCCTCTCTTTTTTTCTCTCTTGAAGTTAATAAGACAAAAACAATCACAGTTTGTCATGTTACAGAGAAACCACAAAGAGTAAAGATGCTGAAAAAGTTAAAGTAATAGCTTTACCTCTGTGTCACATAACAGAGGCGAAGACGAATGCAAGTGCAGATATTTATTGTGTAAAAGTGCAAAATAAATCACCAGAATAGTGAAAATACACATAAACACAAGACACTAGGCAAAACATGCAGACTACAAGCAAGGCTGTGGCACACACGACGACACATACGCACATAACACATAACAACAATAACAACAAAAGCTTGACACAAAAAACACACAGAAGCTAGACTTATATAGGGGTGCTGATCATGGCTAACACAAAACAGGTGTGGGTGAGACATGTGACAGGGTCATGTGACATACTAGGGCTGATGCCAGGTTGATTTCGGCATAACCATGACACTCTGGCACTGGAGACTCCTTCCATAAACGTTAAATGGATTACTCTTTACAGAAAACATATGAAAACCATATCAATGATTACATATGTTTTTGAAATCCACCGTACAAGCCCCTGTGAATGTGCTGCATTCATATAAACTTGTGATTTTGTCCTCAAAGCATAACAGGGACAAAACAGAACCATCCATCACACACAGTGTGTTCATATTTATGGCTTTGTTAATATTCTGTTAATATGTTATTGTGTTATTCAGCCTAAGAGCAAAATCTCTTTTCCTCATCAGCTTCCTGTTTTTATTTTTGAGTTTACACAATATCATTTAATCTCATATCATCATTATCATCTCTCAGTTTAAAAATCCCTCTTTATTTTAAAGGATAGTAGGCCAGAAAGAGATGTAAAAGAGTTTTTTCCCTCAGGCTTTGAGACACATAATAGCCATTATGTAAAAAATATATCTCTTTCCCTGAGGATGCTATTAAAGTTACAGTGAGGTGGTGAAGACATGCAGGAGAAAGCAGGACACTTTTATTTGGCTGAGTCTGTGCTCGATAGCAGGCAGCTGTTAGCGGCATATAAGAGAGAGAGAGAGAGAGAGAGAGAGAGAGAGAGAGAGAGAGAGAGAGAGAGAGAGAGAGCTGCTGCAGCTGCTACTGCTGTGACCTGTGGGTTAGGGTTAGGGTTAGTTACTTTGAAATGTTGTCAGTTACTTTGAAATGTGGTCGTGATTGCTACTGCACTGACCTGAACATTCGCTTTCTTCTTTCAGTTTAAAAACATCTGAGATATATTTTTCTTCATCAATCTGGTCCTTTTCCCCACATTTTGCAAGTTTGGACATGTCTCAAGATGATGTGAGCCAGATTTGGTGAAGATTGGGCAAAATCTCATGGAGGAGTAGCAAAATTGTCACTTAGATGTAAGCATTTTAAGCATGTCATTGTAACTTTTGACTAATAGGTGGTGCTGGCACAAAATTTGTTCTATAGCCACAGGTCATAGTCCTGAATATGCCTACCAAGATTTGTGTCAGTGTGCAATGGCATTGCTGAGATACAGCCTCACATCCTGTTTGGCAGCTTCACTGTCAGATTCATTGGCCCATTACAGGCAAACCGTTTGGAGTATTCAAAATTTGTTTTTTGAACTTGGTTGTGGAACTCGTCTCCACAAAGGGAATCCAGCAATGCCTAGCTTTTAAATTTTTGACACATGGTTCAAAATGCATGACCATAAACATACTTCCAAATTAGGCCGAAATTTGACCCAATGGTGGCGCTACAGCGTTGGCAGCACTTGGCCAAAATTTGGTCAGAATGTTCCTTAGACCCTCCCCAATCAGTGTGCTAAATTTCACAACTTTTTACAAGACAGTTCTGTTGGGCTGCAGTAGACAACCTAGCCAGAAGAAGAAGAAGAAGAAGAAGAAGAAGAGGAAGAAAAGGTAGAATAACAATAGGGTGACTATCCACCTTCGGTGCTTGGCCCTCTGTTAAATGAGAAAGTGTAAGAATCAATATGAATATGAGTCATGTGTAGAAATCATATGAATCATTTAGTAATCATTTAGTTCAGTCTCTTCATGCTCAGCCATTACACATCTGTGCTTAAACATCACAATCCATTCTGCTGTGTGTGTGTGTGTGTGTGTGTGTGTGTGTGTGTGTGTGTGTGTGTGTGTGTGTGTGTGTGTGTGTGTGTGTATGTGTGTGTGCATTCGAGTCCTGCGGTCCATGTGACCCGGTGCTCAGTGAGTAGGTTAACCTCTTCCATGCCTAAAGGGAGGATAACTGTTGGAGATTTCATCAAGTCGCCTCACACACACACACACACACACACACACACACACACACACACACTACTTTAGTGAGTGACATTAACATACAACAAACATTATTTAACCATTTTTGAGAGGGTGGAGAGACAGAGACACAGAGTGAGATACAGAGTGAGAGAAAGAGAGAGAGACAAGAGTGAGAGAGCCTTTTTTTTATCTTTATGTGCTCTTTATTAGAAAACGTTGTTGGATAACTTAAAGACAACTTACCTACATGTTTTCACTTCTTCCTAAAAAAGAAAATTAGATTGGGTTGTTAATCAGCAGGAAAAACTATTTCACCATCATCTATTAGCGATAATAAACCCTTATTTGCACACCATTTCTTTTCCAGCATTGTCACATTGCCATTCATTATGTGAAACTTACTGTATATTCTAGTCTCATGCATGGCACTACTAGGGACACTACTACAGGTCTCCAGACTGCTTCGGCAGAGGGCTCTTGTACAGAACCCTCCAAAAGGGTGACTGAGATGCAGCTATGGACAGATGGGTTCTCCATTTTGTATCCACTTGCCCTTTGAGTTCTTGCAATAGTCCATTTTTTATGCAGGAGTTTTACAGTTGTTCTTTTTTTTGCTGTTGAAAGGGAGAAGTTGAAGAGTCTTTGGTATGAGAGGAGTTGACCTGTTGTGACACCTGAGCTGGATCTCTGGTTATACAGCTGTTAATGTAAGTCAGTAAGGACATTGGGAAACAAAGTTTTCAGACTCTTCACTACATTCTCCACAATCCTCTCTTATCAGTGATCTCTCAGGCTAATTGGTGTATGTGTACTCATTCTCACTTGTCCTGGTCAATAAGATCTCTGACCATGGCCACTCCTGCTGTGATATAAGCATTAATCTCGCTTCTAGACACAGTTTGATCAAGGATCCAGGTGTTGTTAAAAAAGTGGTTCATCCAGACCATAATGGTCTTTCTGGTTCACTCTGAGCTGACCCCAGATCCATTTCTTTTAGTGGACAAAATCTTTGAGGCATTTTTGGACATTAAAAACATTGGCCTGTCGAGCCCCTTTTTACATGCAATCCTCGATACTGCAACCCAGAACATGATCCATGGCACATTGTTAGGATAGTAGAGCAGTTGGATGGAAGATGGATCAGATGGACCTGCCCTCACACACCAGTAAGCTCAGTGCACTGGGGGGAAGCCAGTGGTGACTGTTCCAGACAAAGTCCACAAAACATTTTTATAGGGGGTGCAGGAGTTCTGGAGGAGGATTCTGCACAGTTAGACGGTTCCACAGCATTGAGGCAGCCAAGTTGTTCACCACCCTGCCCCTGTAGGAGAGCTGTGGTTGATTCCATTTCAATCTTTTTAGTTTTTCCAGCACTCTGTCTGCCAGTCCATCCCAGTGCTTCTGCAAGTATCTGTGTATGCCAAAGAAGAATTCTAGTATCCTCAGTTCCACAAGCACTGTTGTGGTGAGGTGAGTTTTCCTCCTGCCACTGGCCTAGGAGCAGGGTGTCAGTCTTCCAGTTCCAGTTCATGCTTGCAGATTATGCGTTCTGGAAGATATCCAGGCTTGAGTATAGGTGTTTTAGGTCATTTTCAGATCTGATTATTACTGTGACTGTAGTCACATCTGAAAGGTCAGGAATAAGTGATGAAAGGCATTGCAGGTTGAGATGGCGTACAGCAGGCCAGACAGACTACAGCCTGTTGAACACCTCTGCACACTGGGAAGGTTTGTGTTAGTGTTCTGTTTCTCTTCAGCATGCTGTGCACATTGGTCTTAAGTAGTCTAACAGGTTGCTGTAGCTCAGGTGGTAGAGCGAGTTGTCCAGGAATTGTAGGGTTGGCGATTCGATTCCAGGCTCACGTGACTCCACATGCCGAATGTCCTTGGGCAAGACACCGAACACCAAGTTGCTTCTGATGGCAAGCTAGCACCATTGGTGTGTGTGAATGGGTGAATGAGAAAACAGTGTAAAGTGCTTTGTGGAACCGCTAAGGTTAAAAAAGCACTACATAAGTGCAGACCATTTACAAGATGAACAGTCCACCAATGCAGAGTTCACTCTGTCAAATGTCTTTTACTGATCTAGTGACACAAGTCCAACATTTTGTTTGTACAGTTCAGTGAGATGTATGCTGCACACAAAAGGTGAGCGATCTGTGTGAATTATGGTATCTAAAAATATTTGAGGCAGTTTGCTAGTGTTTTATTTAACAATCTGTCTCATGGAGAGAGACAGGACGTCTGTTCTTTAAAGAGCTGAGGTCACCTTTTTCAGGCAGTAAAGATATTACGGTTCTTCTGAAGCTGAGAGGTTAGACTTTGGATTCTGTGCATTTGAGAAAAACAGTGTGCAGATCTGGGCTGATTGAAGACCAGAAGGTTTTATAAGATTCAGAGGTCAGTCTGTATAGCCCTGGCTTTTTTTTTTTTGCTATTGGACAGCTGTTGAGTAGCTGCACTGTGTTCCTGAAATGAGAGTGGATTCTCAAGCTAGTTTTTCTCACTCTCACTCAGCTGTGGCAGTCCATTCAGAAGACACTCAGTGGCTTCAGGATTACACAGTTGGCTGTTATTATGTCTTCATAGAAAATAGTGCTTATAGTGCTTATCGGTTGTCATTGGTTCATTGGTTAATTTTTAGTGAATGATGTTGTAATGAGCTTTAACAGATGCATTCTTCTCTCTCACCTTTTTTCTACCAGAGAAAAGAAGAGCGACGAGGATGAGTCCATTTTATTGCCACATACCATATAAATCTTGCTGACATCATTGCACCTTGATCTCTCTCTTCGTATAAGTTCTTCAGAAGAATTTTGTTCATCTCCAGTATATCTGCAGCTCTTGATTCTTCTTCCTTGCATATGGAACCACTCATATTGAGGATGTCAAGAAACCTGATCTTTTTCTTCATTTCACTGGTGCTGTTTTTGGTGTACTGTTGGCAAAAGAGATGAATCTGAACTTTTTCTATTTTCCACCACTGGCTTAGTGATATATATATATATATATTCTCTCTCTCCAAGACTCACAGAAAAGTGTGAAAGAGTGAATGAAGTGGTGATCCTATTGTTGAAATGCTGTTAAAAATTCTGTGTGTAAAACCTGTCGAGTCAGGCTGTAAGAATCTTGACAGTAGTGGATTTTAAACAGGTATACTGTCTTGTCTGTAGGTAGACAACTTCTGTCCACACAACTACAACCACAACGTGATGTTGTGCTACAAAATCCGGGAGGTTTTGCTGAGAGTGGACGAGGCTCACTGTGGTTCTGGTCTACACTGTGATTCAGAGTGCATGTAAAATCTCTAGCTAAAATTATTATTCTCTCATGAGGAATTTCTAAGATGGCTTTATACAGATTAAAAAATTAAATAAAAATCAGAACGCTGTCTATCCCAACATTAGGATCATAGATATTAAACAAAGAAAAGCACAGTGTATGGAGATTAATATCTAACCTCTGCAGCTGGATATAATTTCTGCTACATTTATCAGCTGTTCTTGAACATCTGCTGAAAGCAGTATAGTGACCCCAGGGCTCATATTTGAACCGTGGCTGAAGAAAGCCTGACATTTCCACTTGCTTAGCCACTGTGTGTGTCTCTTGTAAGAAAATAATGTTTGCTTTTTTTTTAAAGGCAAGAGACTGAAAAGATCAAACCACTTCTCAGCAACAGCATCCGTTTATATTTATTGAGCCGATGTCTAGAGGTGCCATTCTGCTGAGCAGGGGAAATAGCTCTGAAGAATGCACTGTGTTTCCTTTCCTTTTTGAGAGTGTTTCTTCTTCTTGGACTTGCATTGTATCATGTTTTTAACTTTTGGCATTAGTTTTTTTTCAGGCGATAACATTTTGGTTGATTGAGTTCTTGAAGATTGGCATGTGATGTTGGACTACTGATCAGAAGGTCATGAGTTCAAACCCCAGCACTGCCAAGCTGCCACTGTTGGGCCATTGAGCAAGGCCCTTCACTCCCAACTGCTCGGATGTACATGTGCATCTAAAAACAATTTGAATATCATGGGAAAGTTTGTTTTTTTTTCTGTAATTTAATTCAAAAAGATGAACTTTCATATATTCTAGATTCATTAAACATAAAGTGAAATATCATAGAGCAACGGTGTTTTGAGTAAAAAGGTGTTTAGAGTTAATTAGCTGATTAGAGTCTTCTCAGGTCCACATCGCTGTATTATAAATTCTTTATTCTAATATTTTTGAGATTTTCTGCATTTTTCCAGTATCTCATTTCCATGAGCTGTAAGCCGTAATCATCAAGATTAAAACAAAAAAAAGGCTTGAAATATTTCACTTTGTGTGTAACGAATCTAGAATATATGAAAGTTCCACTTTTTGATTTAAATTATGGGAAAAAATGAACTTTTCCACGATATTCAAATTTTTTGAGATGCACCTGTATAAATGAGATAAATGTATGTCGTTCTGGATAAGGGCATCTGCCAAATGCCATACATGTAAATGCATATTGCATTGCTACATAACAGGACAGATAAATATGTGGCAAACTGGGGCATCAATGTAGTATTTTTAGCCTGTTTAGTCAGATTTCAAAACATGTTAATCTGTGATACAGTGTAGATCTGGGAACTGCTAAAAGTTTGACTTAGCCTGGCTATCACCTCAGAGGAATCAATGTCTTCATCTGTACCACTTTCTATAACTTCAGACTCATTTTCTGATTCACTGTGAACATTGTAAAGCCAGCTCAGAGCAGGTTCTCTGCATTTCCTTATCTGTCTCAGCTTCAGGCAGAACATCAGGATCAGCCTCTGGATGAAAGCGCTGTGACTGCTCCTCACGCTGGGCGGGGTCTGTCTGAGACAGGGGGAGTCGGAGGAGTCAGTTCTTGCTTTTTAATATTTTTTTTTCCTTTTAACTCTGGGGTTATGTTGCGGAGCTAGATTATTGCTATGACCCGCTGGGGTTTCCGTGGTGTTTTCAGTATTGTGTGTGATTTCTGTGTCGTGATTGTCATTTCTTTCTCAGGTTGTTCAATAGGGCCGGTTACCAGCGCTGTGCAAGCTACAGAGTCATTCGGCTGCTGGGTTTGTCATCTGCTCAGAGCTAATAAAGATGGTGTAACTGTTACCCTCAAACCATGAGTTTAACAGAGAGATTCAGTGCCTCATGTTGTGTGTTTAGGATCATGCAGGTGACGTGAAGGTGGAAAAAGATGACGCTTAAGGTCTGGGGTTTTTTTTAACCCAGAGGATTCATTTTTAATCTGTGCTGATAGCTTTTTGTTATGCTTGAGCACACTTTTAAGAGTTTTGTTTTTAATGAACGGAGGAGGCACATTAGACAGCACAGTTTTCTTCAAAATGCCGGAACGTGGAAGAACAGGAACAAATGTGTTGTTTATCATCAGCCCACATTCAATTAAAATCATCCACCATTTTAACCTCAGCAAGAAAAAAACACCACTGCTTTGTTCATCCAAGAGGCTGATCTGATGTTTAACCCAAGAACCTGACAACTGAATGCAGTTAGGACTTCTTCAATCGGTAAGGAGTCGTCCATTGTGCACTTACACCTGTGTCTCAGGGTCAGGTGGGAGAAATTTCTGTTTGACTTTATTTTGGAGTGAGTTTCGCTGACCGTAATTGGCTCACACACTGCTAATGTTTACAAACTTTCACTATACATTAGTAAAACTAAAGAAGAAAACAGAAAGGAAAGGAAATAATCAGGAAAACTAGGAACGCTCAGAGATGTGATCTCAACCCGAGAGAGAGAGAGAGAGAGAGAGAGAGAGAGAGAGAGAGACAGGAAGTGTGTGTGTGAGCTGCAGGAAGCTCCATTACTCCCATTAAAGCAAAGTGTGACATCATTCTCCTATATTAGCAAATCATATTAACAGTAAAGGAAGTGTGTGTCCATCAGAATTCTATACACAATGCTGTGCTCTTAGTCAAAGTGTGTGTGTGTGTGTGTGTGTGTGTGTGTGTGTGTGTGTGTGTAAAGTGTATGGTTTTGTATTAAAACTTTGCCATATCCATAAAAAAAATCCAACTGATTTGAACTGTGTGGGTGTGTCCGATCCCATAATGATCAGGCAGTAGCATCTCCATGACAGCGTAGCCAAAAAAGAAGAGTCTGAGTGCATTGGAATAGGTAAAGAGGTTGCAGTTGAGGTAAAGAGGTTGCTGATGTAATCCTGTCGTTAATTCTGATTGGTACACCGTGTTAGCTGATATAACTATGCACATTCTAGCCCCACCCACCTTCAACTGGCCAGAAAATGGCGAGCTGTTTTGTTTATTTTGTTCGCAGTTGATTGTAAATTCATTAGAGACTGAAATGTTTGGCGTGTTGGGGTGGTGGGGGTGGGGGGAATCGCTGTGCTGCTGTTCACCAGGCATGTCCTATTAATCTCATTACAGCCTCTTCCATCTAACTGTGCGTTAAAGCGAACAGAGTCATCCAGTGTGTTTGTCATATAAAAGATACGAGCTCATCATTAAAAACCCGTGTCCATGCCTTCGAATCTGAAGAGAGGTGATTTCACGGCCCACTTGGCTGGTATCCTCGACCGCTTACACACCTCAGGAGCCGGGCGTCCTTGAACGGGCCTCCCACACACACACACACACACACACACACACACACACACACACACACACACACACACACACACACACACACACACACACACATATACACACATGCACACAGTGGCTGGCAGAAGGGTGTCAGAGCTAATGGGGCTTCAAAAATGCAGAAGTGTGAGGGGAAAAATGATGAAATAAATAAAAGCCGGGGCGTCTCAGGCAGCTATTTGTCAGTCTCATCACATGAGCATGCTGTCTAATGGACAATCTGTGTAGAGGTTTAAAAGATTTATTAAAAAGGACATGTATTAATGGATTATGGATTATTAAAGGCTTGAACATGGGCATTTCCCAACCTATTTAAGACTTTTAAAGTGTGTTATCCTTGCCATGTACAGTGGGTATAGAAAAGAATCGCCCCTCCCTTTAAAATAATCACATTTTGTTGCTTTTCATCCTGAAATGAAGACAGAAACAGTTTTTGTTTTATCCAGCTGTATTTACTCAGGGCAACTTATAACATCGAAGTGAACGATATAACACCAACATGTCAGAAAAAAAAATTAATAAATAAAAAAACAGAATCACTGAGTTGGAAAAAGGATCACCCCCCTCCTAAAAATGACTTAATCTCATTCAGGTGTAGCTAATCACCTTCTCAATGGCATACAAAGCCATTTGACTTTCAACTGTGATCAGCTGTGGTCATTTTGATTAGCTCAGCATGAAAAGAGCTTTCCTGGAGCATTTCAGTCCTTGGTAGTGCAACTGAAGCAAACAATCAACTATGGGTGGCAAGGCAATGTCAAAAGATCTCCGGGATAAAGTTGTGGACAGGCACAAGTCAGGATATGGATACAAAAAAATTTCAAAGGCTTTATCAATGCCTAGAAGCACAGTGAAGTCTATTATTAAGAACTGGAAGGTATTTGGTACAAAACAGACACTCCCTGGATCAGGACGTCACTCCAAAGTGGGTGAAAGAGCCAGGAGTAAACCGGTTAGAGAGGCTACCAAGAGGCCTACATCAACTCTGAAGCAGACTAAAATAATCATAAATATTAGGATTATTTTAAATACTTGGATTCATATCCTTCGCAGTCAATGACTGCCTGAAGTCTGGAACCCATGGACATCACCAAATGCTAAGTTTCCTCCCTTGAGATGTTTTGCCAGGCCTTTACTGCAGCTGCCTTCAGTTGCTGCTTTTTTGTGGGTCTTTCTGCCTTCAGTTTTGTCTTCAGTAAGAGAAAGGCAGCTCAATTGGGTTGAGGTCAATGGACATTTAAGAACATTTAATTTCTTTGCCTTAAGAAGCTCCTGGGTTGCCTTTGCAGTATGTTTTGGGTCATTATCCATCTGTACTGTGAAGTGCTGTCCTATCAGTTTTGCACATAGTATAGCTCTATACACTTCCAAATTCATCCTGCTACTTCTATCAGCAGTCACATCATCAATAAACACCAGCGACCCAGTTCCATTGGCAGCCATACATGTCCATGCCATAACACTTCCTCCACATGTTTGACAGTCCTTCTCCATACTTTCCTCTTCCCATGAAAAACTAATGTTCCGAAGTCATTAAATGATTACAGGCCTGTACCGTTTACCTCCTTGGTTATGAAATCAGAAGATTGTGAAGGCCAGGTAGGGGTGTTGATGATGCGATCGGCACCCTATTAAACATGATTTTGTTGCACCTTGAGGGTGCAAAGACTTTTGTAAGATTAGTGTTTATTGATTTTTCTTCAGCTTTTAATTGTATCCTGAATCATATTTTAGCAGGCATGCTAGGAAGTATCCACAATGTTGATACTGGCCTGATTTGTTGGCTGGTGGACTTCTTAACCGGAAGGTCACAACATGTGAAGGTTAACGTGTCCTATCAGATATTGTTTTTTCTCCTCCACCGAATCGCCCCAGGGGGTGTGTCCTTTCACCTCTTTTATTTGCGCTGTACACTAATGAGTGTCAAAGCCAATATGAGATGTAATAAAGTGATGACAATAGATTTTAGGAAGAATTCTACTGTCAACCCCCCAGTTGTGATCAATGACCAGGCGTTTGAGGTTGTGCGGCAATATCTTGTAAATATCTTGGCATTGAAATTGATGATAAGTTGACCTTTGAGTCTCAGGTGGATGCTGTGCCCAGGATAGCCCATCAGCACATGTACTATTATAGTAAGCTTCACAGTTTTAATGTTGATAATCCTTTTATGAAAATGTTTTATTTTTGTTTTATCGAATCTCTCCTTACGTTTTCTTTTATTAGTTGGTTTGAGTTACTCAATTTCAGAAACAAAAATAGACTGCAGAGTATTGTTAAAGTGTGCAGCAAAACTGCAGGTACGACCTTGAATGATTTAACTTATTTGTACAAGGTCAGGACATTGAAGAAGGTCCAGTCAATTCTGGCTGATTCCAGCCATCCCCTGTCTCAGGATTTTAAGTTGCTTCCATCGGGCCACGGATACAATCTGCCACTATGTAGGACAAATAGGTTTAAAAACTCTTTTGTCCCAGTGGCCATTGGTTTTCTAAATAATTTAACCTGACTTTACGTTGTAATTATTGTAGTACTTTCTTGTTTGTTTAATTGTTGTTTGTCTAAGGGCTGAGTGTGGTTATTGCTGACAACTGCTGTACAACAATTTGCCCCTCAGGGACAATAAAGATAACACTGAACCATCACTGCACCTTTAATAAACATCACTGCGCCTTTAATAAACATCACTGCGCCTTTAATAAACATCACTGCACCTTTAATAAACATCACTGCTCCTTCAATAAACATCACTGCACCTTTAATAAACATCACTGCGCCTTTAATAAACATCACTGCGCCTTTAATAAACATCACTGCACCTTCAATAAACATCACTACACCTTTAATAAACATCGCTGCACCTTTAATAAACATCGCTGCACCTTCAGTAAACATCACTGCACCTTCAATAAACATCACCGCACCTTTAATAAACATCACCGCACCTTTAATAAACATCGCTGCACCTTTAATAAACATCGCTGCACCTTCAATAAACATCACCGCACCTTCAATAAACATCACCGCACCTTTAATAAACATCACCGCACCTTTAATAAACATCACCGCACCTTTAATAAACATCACTACACCTTTAATAAACATCGCTGCACCTTTAATAAACATCGCTGCACCTTCAATAAACATCACCGCACCTTTAATAAACATCACCGCACCTTTAATAAACATCACTACACCTTTAATAAACATCACTGCTCCTTTAATAAACATCACTGCACCTTTAATAAACATCACTACACCTTTAATAAACATCACTGCTCCTTTAATAAACATCACTGCTCCTTTAATAAACATCACCGCACCTTTAATAAACATCACTACACCTTTAATAAACATCACTGCTCCTTTAATAAACATCACCGCACCTTTAATAAACATCACCACACCTTTAATAAACAACACTGCACCTTTAATAAACATCACTACACCTTTAATAAACATCACTGCACCTTTAATAAACAACACTGCACCTTTAATAAACATCACTACACCTTTAATAAACATCACTGCACCTTTAATAAACATCACTGCACCTTTAATAAACATCACTGCACCTTTAATAAACATCACCGCACCTTTAATAAACATCACCGCACCTTTAATAAACACCACCGCACCTTTAATAAACATCACTGCACCTTTAATAAACATCACTGCACATGGATAATCAGCAGAAAGGCTGGAGGGAGATTCAGACAGATAGACTAAACACACACACACACACACACACACACACACACACACACACACACACACAGTTAGCAGTCAGCAGGTGTACACAAAATTAGCTAGTGTGTGTAAATAAACAGATCATGTGTGTAAACAGAAGTAATTTTTCCCTTTAGCTGTGTGGTAATTGGAATAATCAGCTGAAAGGTTATCATCACTCCACACGCTAGCATTATCATTCAAGCGCTTAATCAGTGTGTGTGTGTGTGTGTGTGTCTGTGTGTGTGTGTCTGTGTGTGTGTGTGTGTGTGAGAGAGAGAGAGAGAGATCTGTTCTTCCTCCAGACTTATTATTCTTTGTTTAACCATAATATGTTGTATTAATCCCTAACATAGGATTCTTGGTTTTATTGAAATTGCATAAAAATACATAAAAAATATACAAATACATGTGTGTTTGTGTGTGTGTGTGTGTGTGTGTCCTTTGTCATTGACATGGCTTACTTTGTGGCTCGACCTGTTCTTACACACCCATTTATTCCACTTAGCTGTCCAATCACTAGACATAAGGCTTGATGATGGTTTTTGACAGAAGCATTACAGTTGATAGCACTCAGTGTGTGTGTCTGTGATGGATGTCTCTGTGACGGCATGTGATAATTAATCGTGTATGTGTGTGTGTGTATGTATGTATGTGTGTTTGTGTGTGTGTGTGTGTGTGTGTGTGTGTGTGTGTGTGTGTGTGTGTGTGTGTGTGTGCCATTATCACCCCAGCAGGACAGTCCTAGACATGTTTACGATGTCGAGTGCTTGACATGAGAACACTGCAATCACAGGAAGGCTTCTTCACTGTAATCACACACTCGGCACCCAGAGAGAGCCTGCAGCGTCTAAACATACACACACACACCCACACACACACACACACACACACACACACACACACACACACACACTGGAGGTTAATGGAGGCTGATTAGTGTGGCTGTCAAGCAGATGCTGAAATTGGCTGTTGTTTTGACAATGTTTGTTTTTCAACAGGTCAAACATTATGAGCTGGTTAGTGGTAGCTCACAGTCAAACTTTTACAAAAATAAATAAATAAATAAATAAATTCCAAACTCTACAACCTGTTAATCCTATTCTAACAATCACGGACATTTCACAGGTGATTAATGTGAGTAATATATTCAACGTTATTCCCTGAAATTGCACGTTAACTATCTGACAGATCCGACATCAAAGCCATATGTGAACATAGATGAATCGTCTCAAAATCACATGTGGGAATAAAAGAACTGTGTTAAAAACACACGTAAAACCAAATGAATCGTGTAAAAGAATCACATTTTAAATAAATGAACCGTGTGTCAAAATCACATGAAAAACTTAATGAATTGTGTAAAAGAATCACATTGGAAAATAAATGAATCATGTGTCAAAATCACGTAAAACTAAATGAATTGTGTAAAAGAATCACATTGGAAAATAAATGAATCATGTGTCAAAATCACGTAAAACTAAATGAATTGTGTAAAAGAATCACATTGGAAAATAAATGAATCGTGTCAAAATCACATAAAACTAAATGAATCGTGTAAAAGAATCACATTTTAAATAAATGAATCGTTTCAAAATCACGTAAAACTAAATGAATCATGTAAAAGAATCACGTTTTAAATAAATGAATCATGTGTCAAAATCAAATGTGAAAATAAGTATTTATATTATACATTATATTATCTGTGCTATGCATTCAGTTATACATTTTTACTTTATAATCTTTTTTTTCTCAATATTTTCAATATATATTTTACTTTATCTTATTTGATCTTTATTCCATTCCTACTCCGTTTCTTATGTCTATGTTGTCCCTTGTGTTTTATGTATGCTGCTGGAACACTCTCATTTTGTGTTACATTTCTGTAAGGGGATTTTCTTTCTCTTGAAATTAAAAAGACAAGAACACAGCTTTACATGTTATCGAGAAACCACCAAGTGTAAACACTTCCGTCCTGAAGATGTTGGAAACACCTTTACCTCTGACTGTTACAAAGCACTGACACTGGAGACTCCTTTCATACATGTTGAATAATCTCCTTACCCTGGAGAAAACTTCACCATATCAGTAATTACACACACTAATTGACACATGCTAAAGTCCCTGCGAATGAGCTGTTACTATAGAAACAATACAGAAAATTAATCAACAACTTCTGACTGATCAGAATCCAGAATTCAACAGTGCTGTGGTCCAAAGAAAAAATAACACAGAAGTAGCAAAACCGTGTGTTTCGCAGACATACTCATTAGTTGGAGTGACAGCTTGCTAGTCAGTTTGAGATTTTTCAAGTTAACACACAGTGATGAGTAATGAAGCTCCAGAATGAATGAAGCTCCAGGAATAATTTGTTGAACGCACACACACACACATACACACACACTCCTCTGTCTCCGCTCTGATTTATTATCCAGCCCATGCGACACAGTGCTCACATTCGCGAAAGGCGTGTTAGCTTCACCTCATATCGATTCCTCTCGGTTTTTAAATGGATGGCTTTATTTAGGGCTGCAAAGAAAAGGGAGCCCCACTCTTGCTTCCACTCCGGCCCCAGCAAGTGTGTTTAATGGTCTCGAATCTATATTTCATTAAAAACGATGACACAGAGCACAAGCGAACCGCTGTACCATCGATCGGCTGTGCTTTAAACACCCTTAGTGCGGAGATAAATTGGCGCTACGTCACCCTGTATTACACCTTAATGAGTCACAGGTCAGAGGTCACGGCAGTGAGAATCTATTACACGCCACCACCGCTCTTGGCCATGGATTTCTTATCCAGCATGACAAATACCAGGACACATGAGGGAGAAGAGAAAAAGAGAAAGACAGAGATAAAGAGTTTCTCGGATAGCCGGAGTGGAATTGACCTCAACGAGCACAGACATTCGTCTCCATCTGCCCACTCATATTCACGCCATTTTTCACACAGACACTGCACTCAAAACACTGCCATCGATTGTTCTGAGGTCGCATAAGAGGTGAAAAGAATGTTATTAATGAGCTGCGTGTGGGGTTCTGCGTCTGTGTTCTCAGCAAAAAGAGATGAAGGATCGTATTTTACAGACAGTGAGATTCTCCGGAGTATAAACCGCACTCAATTCTGTCAATATACACACGGCTTCACTGTACGAGTGGGGACAAACCAACATTCCCATTGTCCTATGTTCCCAATACTCTATTTTCCCATAATCCTATGTTCACAAGGTTCTACACTCCCACTGTCATATGTTCCCAAGGCTTGTACTCCTGTGTTCCCAAAGCTTCCCAATCCCATAGTCCTGTGTTCACGATGCTCTATTTTTCCATAGTCCTATGTTCCCATAATCTTATGTTCACAAGGCCCTACATTCCCATAGTCCTATGTTTCCATAGTCATAAGATTCCAGATTCTATTTTCTCATAGTCCTAAGTTCACAAGGCTCTCTGTTTCTGTAGTCTTTCTGTATTGACCCTGTTCCCAGTGTCTTATATTCCCAGTCTCCATTGTTCCCCAGGTTTTACAATTCTATAGTCCTATGGTCTCAAGGATCTACATTCCCATAGACCAATGTTGTCCATGGCCTATATTCCCAAGTCATATGTTCCCATAATCTTTTGCTCCTTTAATCCTATGTTTCCAAGGCTTTGTGTTCCCATAACATTATGTATCCTAGTTCTATGTTCCCAGCATCTTACACTGTATGGCCAAAAGTATGTGGACACCAGACCATCACACCTATATATGCTTGTTGAACATCCTGCTCCAAAACTATGGGCATCGTTATTTTCTCTGCCCTTCTGGGAAGACATTCCACTAGACTTTGGAGCATTGTTGTCAATATTTGTGCACATTCAGCTACATGAACATTAGTGAGGTCAGGCAATGATGTCGGGCAAGGAGGCCTGGAATAAACCATGTCTTTATGGAGGTCTCTTTGTGTAAAGGTTGTTTCCGTAACCGCCAAAGTTTTCTAGGACAGAGTGGTTAGCCCTGTGCCAAACCCCCAAACCTGGAGGACCAGGGACTGCTCTTTGTCTGGTCTCTACCTTTCGACCTGTCTGGCATGGGAGGCCCTACCAGGAGCACGAGGCTCCAGCCAGCATAGCTCTCCGGGTCGACGAGACACACAAGCCTCTCCACCACAACAAGGTGGCAGCCCTTCGGAGAGGGCGCCACTGGGCATTTAGGGCAGTAATCAATCAATTTGTGTAAAGGAGCATTGTCATGCTGGAACAGGTGTTTTGCCTCTTAGCTCCAGTGAAGGGAAATTGTAATGCTACAGCATACAAAGACATTCTATACAATTGTGTGCTTCCAACTTAGTCCTATATTTCCAAAGTTCTATGCTTCCAAGGCTCCAGATTCCCATAATCTTATGTTCCCACTGTTCTATGCTCCAAAGGCCCTATGTCCCCATAGACTTATGTTTCCCTAGTCCTACGATTCCATAGTCCTATGTTTCCAAATTCCTATGGTCCAGTGATTTTATGTTTACCTTGTCCTATGTTTCCAAAGTCTTAGGTTTCCAAGGCTTGATTTTCATGGGGTTTTATGTTTCCAAAGTCACGGTTTCCATAAGAGCCTTGGGAGCATATTCCCAATATAGTATTTTTCTAAAGTTACTAGGGCATAATTCTCCAAAGCTTTATGTTCCCAGATTCAAAATTTCTTTGAGCCAAACCTATGTTTCCATGGTCTGGTGTTCGATGACTTCTCTGGAGGTTGCGGGGTGGAAACTAGTGATGAGCATGAGTAGTCGACCTATCTAGTAGTTATCAAGTTATCAATTATTTCGTTATTAAAATATTATTACATGTCTGCAATGATTTAAAATTCAAATCCAACTTTTACTCAGCACTCTGCAAGAAACTCTTATGTAACCCCCTACCTGTACCCTACCCATGCTAGAGAAAGTTTTGTACATTCTATTTTCATTTTTATTTCTTGTGTTTTTCCACTGTGTTAATATGTAAATCTTTTTTTTTTTTTTAACTTTCAGTTTTCACTTTTTTAAATTACTACATCATTGTTTAAGCAATACATTTCTCCTCTGGGAGGTCAAAGATTTCCAGCATTAAGATTTCTGATTATGGAGTGAACCCAAGGAGACGAACGCAGGTGCGGCATGAAAAAGAAAAAAGCTTTTCTCAGTAAATGCATCGTGATTATGGACAAACACTGGCCTCCATTATGAAAATGAGATGGTGCCTTAATTTTGCTGAGGGAGAAAGAGTGCAAGGTGGGTGTGGAAGAGAGTAAATGGAAGAGGAGAGCTGTCTGGTGAAATATTTCTCCTGACAATCATATGCTGTTGATTAAGAAAGAGAGAGAGAAAAGAAAGATTAAGTAATTTCATAGCAATCACTATTCATTAGCTAATGAGTGCTGATGACACTCGGCTCGCTCTGCCTCCTGTGATGGGCCCGGAAAGCCGACCTGATGAGTTGTAATCATATTGTTATTTACCTCTTTTTAAGATAATTAAGCTCAGAAGCACAATTAAGAGGCGGCGCAGGTTACCGCATGGTAATCTGAATGTTATTTCCTGCCGCTGCATAATTTACGCATACATAATCGCTATTATCCGCCTGCCAGTGGAGAGCCTGTTAATTAGGCTTCCAGAGAGCGTTGGCTGTTGTTTCACTGCTAATTAATTAAAAATGTAATAAATAATTTACAGTACGGTGTTTGGGATGAGATAATTGACGTGTAGCAAGCGTGAGTGCTAATGAGTAATAGTAATTAAAATGAGGAAACATCAGTGCTACGGTGAAGTTTGTGTCAGAAAAAGGGGCAAGATTTCTTCTCTGTTTGAAGCAGGTTTTACAGCATATATAAACTTAAAAACACACAATGTGATTAACACAATTGGAAACGGTACGCAAAGACATGCAAAAATCACACTGTAAGTATAGTACACCAAAAAAAACCTATTATTTCAACCTCTATATCTTGCTGTAATAATTACAACTTTGAAAAGTTCTCAAAGATGTGGACTTTATTTAAAATGAGATATTTCAGAGTATTGGAAATGACGAAAAGACGCTGGTGAAGGAGAAAGTTAAACAAATGAAGGTGCAAGTGTGTCAAAAGTTTACAATTTGTGGCAGCGGGGTAACGGTCAAGTGCCAGTTTGTGAATGGAGGGCAGAGTCGGGGAAATGAGCGGTATGGATTTCTGTGCAGCTGTGGGTAATAAGTGTTCTGTGTTGCAGTGAGTGGTGGCAAAGGAGATACATGAAGGGAGTGACACAGACATGGCCAGCGAGAGCTGATCTGGGCTGAACTGTGTGTGTGTGTGTGTGTGTGTGTGTGTGTGTGTGTGTGTGTGTGTGTGTGTGTGTGTGTGTGTGTGTGTGTTTCTGGGTGTGACTATGGAACAGAAAGCAATGAAAAGCCCTCCCAGAAAAAAACGGAAAATTAAGAACCCTTTTGAGTTGTCCCAAACCTGCCTCCCATTTCTACATTTTTGTCCCAGCACACAAGCTTGTAACACTGGTGCCAAAACCCAAGAATTGAGGAAGATACTCCGTCTTAGAGCTCTTGCCCATCTCTGAGATCAGCAAGACCCTCACTGGGCTTCCACCAGCCTCAAAATCAGGCCCTTCTCAAGCTGAGTGCAGAGAAAGAGCAGCATGACAGGTGCTTCGGAGCTTGGTTCAGCTGGTAGGTACTTCAGCAGCAACCACAGTGGCTGCAGCAGCCATGCCCCACATCACGCTGTAAAAGATGGGAACGCATGATGAACCAAAGGCTTTCTTCACGCTCTTTGAGCATACTGTGGCAGCATAGGGCTGCCCAGAGTCCCATTGGGTCGTCCATTTACAAAACCTACTGTCAGGGAAAGCCCAGTTTGTGGTTCATAAGCTCCTGGCCACGACCTAGCTGGAGTACCCAGACCTGACGAGGACCATTTCGCAATGGGTCAGCCCCACTCCTGAACAACACTGTAGTGGTTCCACTTGCTGACATGCAGTGTGCTTGGCCATTCATTCTCCTTCGCCCAGCAGTTCCAGGACACGTGTCAAAGGTGGTCTCTGGCAAAGGAGCACAGCACCAAAGATGCAGTCGATCTTGTGGTACTGGAGCAGTTTGTCACCAAGCTGCCTGAGGGTACAACAGAATGAGTCCAGTGGCATCACCCCCCCATCACCCATCAACACAACATTCCATTTACTATGGAAGCTGAAGAGAGCCACCCCCACCACGGTCAGATGATAGAGAGCATCATCTCTCATCTCGAGCCCCAGCCACGTTGTAACGACTCATTGAGAAAATCCTCCACCCACATGCTGCAGCCTATCTACATTATAAGACATTACTACTGTATTTATAGTAATGCCTGGCAGCGGCACCTTCAACATCTGAGAGCTGTCCTGAGATCCTTGAGATGGGCAGGACTCACAGCAAACCCAGCTAGCTGGCACTTATTTTAGGTTTGTACCTAATGAGACATGCCAATGAGCCTGTATTCAGGTAAAAGCTGCACTTTGTGGCTGGCTGCTCTTACATTCTCCTGACTCTGGTGGTAGGCCGAACGGGCGGGGTGGGAGGTATGTGGCAGCAGGACATGGTCAAGTGGAGGTTTGTGAATGGAGGGGAGAGTCAGGTTAGTGGTGCTAATAATTGTTCTGTGTTGAAGTGAGCGGTGGTGGAGGATATGAAAGGAGGGAGTGACATTGAGGCGAGCAGCAAGAGCTGAGAGCTGAGATGAAGTGTGTGTTTGTGTGTGTGTGTGTGTGTGTGTGTGTGTGTGTGTGTGTGAGTGAAAAAGCACTCCCATGGAAAAAAAATAGAAAATAGAGAGCCCTTTTGACAACAAGCATTGGACAAACACATTATCTGTTCATTCTGTATAATGTATTCGTATTCAGTGACATGCCCAATCTACTGAATTTAATTTGAATAAAGGCTAAGTGTACAGTGTAAAAACTGCATGTATATCAATAACAAATTACTGTTTGTTAACAACTTTAATAGCTAATGTGACAAAATGTTTATTATAAAACATTATAACCCACAAGGTAGAGATGCCTGACATCTGGAGTGTGTTTTTCTGGACGTGAAATGTCCTGTTTTCAAACAAAAAGTAACAAATGCACCTTGTTAGGTCACAGTAATGACCCTTTTCTTATATGGAAATGAAAAGATTAAAAAGTTTTAGCTCTGAGTTTGTTCTGATGTCATGCTCTCTCTCTCTCTCTCTCTCTCTCTCTCTCTCTCTCTCTCTCTCTCTCCATCATACACACACACACACACACACTTTGCGATCTCTCCTGGCATTCTCTGCGTGAGCTGTCTGTTACTTCCCTCTCTATAATTTCCTCATTGCAGCTCTTTGGGAACGTCCCACACACTCAGCGCTAATAATGTGCCATTAGCGTAGTCAGAACACAGCCTCTGGCGTTAAAAGCCTTGCTCTATAGGAATCAGCTCTTGAGCGTGTGTGTGTGTGTGTGTGTGTGTGTGTGTGTGTGTGTGTAAAGGGAAAGAGGGTTATGTCAGATCCCATGCTGGTAAATTGGCTCCATTGCATTAATGTCAGAGTCAAGTGAGTGACAGAATGACACGCGTCCTCTACAGCAGCACTGGCTCCTGCCATTCACAGCCCTGCAGAGAGATTGGAACAGGATCAACATGGGTAAAAAAAAATTTAAAAAATGGACAAAAAACACTGGAAATTTGCGAGATTAATTAATTAATTCTAATTTGGGGTGACAGTCCAATATGGTTTCCTCTTGCTCTGGACTGCTAGCTAGCTAGCTGATTCCAAAAGCGCATTTAAAACTGTGTTCATGTAAATCAACCAACAAGGAACCAACAAGGTAAGTGTAGGATGCTGTGCATAAACGGATTAAAAATGTATGAGTAATTGTTGATATGGTTAGATTTATTTAACATTTATGGAAGGAGTCTCCAGTGTCAGCACTTTATAAAAGTCAAAGGTAAAGCTGTAACTGATAGAGGAGGTTACACTTTCTCAGTAACATGACAAGCTGCGTTTTTTTTGTTTTGTTTTTTGTCTTATTAACTTCAAGAGAGAGAAAAAAAAAGAAGCTGGTGACAGAACGACTGTTTATAGCTGCTATAACGTAAGCGAGAACAGGAACTAACTTGTTTCCACATCATTAAATGTAACTATGATCGGATCAAATGTATGACGTCATTATAAATACAGCAGCTGGCAAACTGCTGTGGTAGTAGAGGAATAAAATACTTTTCTATTCAGGAAATCAGCTTCAGGATGGTAACAGGAACTTGGCTTCATCACATGACACCATCATGTGATGAAATGTTGTGAGTAAGAGTGAAATGTATTAAGCGACAAAAAGAAACAAACAACGTGACTTGAAAATCCTCAGACATGCTGAAAAACTGAAATGTTTTGAACTGATCAGGATTTTTGAAAGGGTTTGTCCTTTGGGATGAAAGAAAAAAAAAAAAAAAAAACTAGGACAAATATTTCAGCCTCGTTATTTAGATTTAATGAGGTTCCATCGAGGTGTTAATAAGATTTATGTTCCACATGCAAAACACGTTTTGAGGTTTTCCCATCCTTTTCGATTTTTTTTTTTTTTTTTAAATATCCAATATATCATTTATAGAATATTTAAAAATGAATGAATATTTAAAAAATCGAGAGCAAGAGAACAGAGTGCAGATGACATATGGGGTTTGTAGGCACGCTTCATTTCTGTGAATGAATGAAAAGGAGAATAAAAGTGGGAATGTAGAGATGGAGGATGAAGAAGAGGGTGGGTTTTATTTATCTTTCAAGCAGAGATGCTGCATCTGTCTGTGGCAGCGCTTCATAAAGCAGCATATGGTTGCCGAGTCACATCCATATGGTCTGGTCATTACGCTCCTCGCCCGCCGTCTGTCTGAACCTCTTCTCTGGGAATAAATAGGTAGCGAGAGTGGAGAGGGGGTTTCAATCAGGTCCTCTCTTTCTCTCTCTCTCTATCTCTCTCTCTCTCTCTCTCATGCATCTCTCGGATTTGTTTGTCGAAGTGTATCAGCTTCCTGCATCGCTGCATCATCGGCTTCACCTATCCTCTGAGTGAGGATGATGATGATGATGATGATGATGATGATCTCACCTGTAGTGATGCTCAGCTGAATGTCAGGAGCTGCTGAGCTGTCGAGTGTATCACATCAAAAATTTATACCACGACTGTGGAAAATACTCGGTGTTTTGACAGGAATAAATCACTCCATGTCATGCTGTTATAGGAAAATAATCAGGACGCGGAGTTACTGTTACCACCTATAACAGCAGTGTTTTATTCCTCTTTATTTTTTATAAGTGTTTAAGCGTTTTATTCTTTTATTTATTAAAGAATGAAAGGCTGTACCTTTTTATCCATTTAATGTTGCGGAACATCCATGGAACAAGTTACTTCCTGTTATCACTTACAGGTGCATCTCAATAAATTAGAATGTCGAGGAAAAGTTCATTTATTTCAGTAATTCAACTCAAATTGTGAAACTCGTGTATTAAATAAATTCAATGCACACAGACTGAAGTAGTTTAAGTCTTTGGTTCTTTTAATTGTGATGATTTTGGCTCACATTTAACAAAAACCCACCAATTCACTATCTCAACAAATTAGAATATGGTGACATGCCAATCAGCTAATCAACTCAAAACACCTGCAAAGGTTTCCTGAGCCTTCAAAATGGTCTCTCAGTTTGGTTCACTAGGCTACACAATCATGGGGAAGACTGCTGATCTGACAGTTGTCCAGAAGACAGTCATTGACACCCTTCACAAGGAGGGTAAGCCACAAACATTCATTGCCAAAGAAGCTGGCTGTTCACAGAGTGCTGTATCCAAGCATGTTAACAGAAAGTTGAGTGGAAGGAAAAAGTGTGGAAGAAAAAGATGCACAACCAACCGAGAGAACCGCAGCCTTATGAGGATTGTCAAGCAAAATCGATTCAAGAATTTGAGTGAACTTCACAAGGAATGGACTGAGGCTGGGGTCAAGGCATCAAGAGCCACCACACACAGACGTGTCAAGGAATTTGGCTACAGTTGTCGTATTCCTCTTGTTAAGCCACTCCTGAACCACAGACAACGTCAGAGGCGTCTTACCTGGGCTAACGAGAAGAAGAACTGGACTGTTGCCCAGTGGTCCAAAGTCCTCTTTTCAGATGAGAGCAAGTTTTGTATTTCACTTGGAAACCAAGGTCCTAGAGTCTGGAGGAAGGGTGGAGAAGCTCATAGCCCAAGTTGCTTGAAGTCCAGTGTTCAGTTTCCACAGTCTGTGATGATTTGGGGTGCAATGTCATCTGCTGGTGTTGGTCCATTGGGTTTTTTGAAAACCAAAGTCACTGCACCCGTTTACCAAGAAATTTTGGAGCACTTCATGCTTCCTTCTGCTGACCAGCTTTTTGAAGATGCTGATTTCATTTTCCAGCAGGATTTGGCACCTGCCCACACTGCCAAAAGCACCAAAAGTTGGTTAAATGACCATGGTGTTGGTGTGCTTGACTGGCCAGCAAACTCACCACACCTGAACCCCATAGAGAATCTATGGGGTATTGTCAAGAGGAAAATGAGAAACAAGAGACCAAAAAATGCAGATAAGCTGAAGGCCACTGTCAAAGAAACCTGGGCTTCCATACCACCTCAGCAGTGCCACAAACTGATCACCTCCATGCCACGCCGAATTGAGGCAGTAATTAAAGCAAAAGGAGCCCCTACCAAGTATTGAGTACATGTACAGTAAATGAACATACTTTCCAGAAGGCCAACAATTCACTAAAAATGTTTTTTTTATTGGTCTTATGAAGTATTCTAATTTGTTGAGATAGTAAATTGGTGGGTTTTTGTTAAATGTGAGCCAAAATCATCACAATTAAAAGAACCAAAGACTTAAACTACTTCAGTCTGTGTGCATTGAATTTATTTAATACACGAGTTTCACAATTTGAGTTGAATTACTGAAATAAATGAACTTTTCCACGACATTCTAATTTATTGAGATGCATCTGTATGTTAGCAGCTATAACGCTAATTATTATTATTTTATTTTTTTTGAAAAAGCAGATTTTCATGATACAGAGAAACTGCAAGGCGTAAACTCCTCTCTCCTGGAAAAATTACAGCACACAACACATGGAGAGTCAGAATAATCACATCTGCTTCAGCATTTCTCTAATTCCTTGCCTGATCTGTAATGAAGGGCAAGTGAAATATAAGCGTATGTGAATGTAGTCTAGTTAGACTGCTTAAATGCTAATAGGACTCGAGGTGTAGTCATGAGAGCTGCATAATTTTGCAGTTTCTCTGCATAATAATACTAATTACGAGCAGGCAAACACAAATTATATGCAGCACTGTAACATGTTATAACAACAAACATGGATGAGAAGATAAAGAATCCATAGTGATGGGGGGGGGGAGGTCACCCACAGAAAGACGCTCCATGTTATTTAAATGGCGGTACAAGATATTATCGAGATATATAGAGTATTTTCTCAGCTGAAATACCGGACAGACAAAACGAGCAAGTTCTTTGATTTCCCGAGAGCTTTATAAAGCCTGCTGTGTTTGTATCCTCAACAAATCTTAATGACATGACAAACTCTTTGGCTCTTCTGTCTGCCTGTCTTCTCTCTCACGTTGCTTTGTTCTATATTTACAGATATTTGCTAACAGACTGCGAGATTTATTATTGTATCTTTTAAAAAGAATATTTAATAACACTCAGCATCCCAAAAACATGCTGATGGACTGGCACCCAGCTCAAGGTGTATTCCGACCTGGTGCCCAGTGTTCCCAGCATGGACTCCAGATCCACCCTGACCAGGATAACAAGCTTACTAAAGATAAATTAAGGAATGAATAATAAGCTTAAATCCCAACATATAGAAAGCGTCTGAGCTTATTTTGTCGAGCTAATATATTTTAATTTCTTTGATTGAAGTAATAATCTGAAGGTCCAATACAGACAATATATTTACTCACGATCTGAAGCCCTGTGCTCTAGTGAATAAATAATGGCATAGTTAGGGTGAACTGAAAAGCCCTGTACAGTAGACTAAATAAATGTTTTCATAGCAGAAATTAACGCAAAATCAAAGAAAAATTTTTCAAAATTACCGCAGATTTTTGGAAGATTTGGGCCAAATGCACGTCATGTGACGTCATCACAACACGCATTCAGCCAAAACCCTCTTCGACTTGCGAGCCTCGAACATGAGTACAGCTAAAAGGTCTCATTTACCAACAAACATCGCTGCAAAACAATTTGCCGTGCAACTGCAAGTTCGCCAATTCAAGTAGCAACAAAAATCTCCACAAATTGCATCGCAAGTTTTGAAAAAACCCGCAGCAAAATCAAGCAATTCTGGCCGCAACAATCACAAAAAAAATAAAAACTCCAGGAGATCCTGTTATGATCCCTTTTCTGGTAAGATTAACATTAATTCTTTGGTGTTGCACTTCTTTTGATGTTAAATGTGTTTGAAAGAGTTTTACTCGACAATCACTGAGGTTCAAGATAAACAAATGAGTTTCCTTTGTAGATTTTCACAACTACAGTAGAAACAAGATTTAAAAATTGCCATCCTTTTCTCTGCTTTCTCATTTACAACCAACAGCAAATCTCTCACCACTGCCTTACCTCTGTGCCACCTGTGCTTTTCGCCGATCTCGCGATAGTGTTGGGTAAATGATCGTGTTTGTTTCTGATAAAACAGCACAAAGATGCATTTTTGACAACACGGGAATGAAACAGGCTCCGCCCCCTGGATGAGCTGACATCATGGTGCTGCATCGGTAGTCACCCCCTAACTTTTTTTTTTTTTTTTTTAAATAAAATACACTAGTAACAGAACATTGCTTGTGATTGAAGTCAGCAATGATCAAAATAAGTGAAAATACAGTTTAAAATCCTGTCAGATCCAGTGAAGAAAATCATCCTCAGATCAAACACACAGATTTGAAAATGTTTCTGAGGTCCAGCAGATCCTGACGGATGTGTAATCTCGTCATTCATACCCCGGCTCTTTGATTTCCATCTGCCGCAATGGGTTTTTGTCTACCTCATTAATTGTTCGAGTGAGATCTTCAAAGCATCGACCCGTCGCTTTGTCCCGGCCTTGAGGCTTTCTGTGCAATTAAAATGGACTTCCTATATCCTTTTCTGTCCACACACACACACACACACACACACACACTTTCTCTATAACCTTTTTATACAGCATTTGCACGGTTCCCCCTTCATTAGTTCATTTCACAGGGTTCTCATTCCTCCTAGTTTAAATACTTCTACAGAGCACCTTCGGAGGATGTGAATAGGTAATAAAAGATGCAAGCTCGCTGCCTCGCCTCAGCTTGACTTCACTCTTTCTTTCTCATTGCCTTGTTTGGTGTAGGAGAGAGAAGCTGACGCTCCAGGTAGCTCTCACTCTGTAAGAAGTCGGATATAATGATGTTTCCATCGTCAACACCACCACTGTTCAAGACCTTTAATGTGCTCCCTTTCTTTTCATCATTTCTTTCAAACTCCATTTCCTTCCCTTCTTTGCTGTTCTCAGCTGGTGATCTTGGCTGATTTTACTAAAAACTCTCAACAATTCTGAGCTTTTTCAATTCTCTGTAACTCTTTTTGAGACAAATTCATGTTATATTCCTGAATATAATGTATGACCTGTTATATGGGGGTGGGATAGACCATGCCCATCAGGACAGACATGTATTATTATTGGATAAAAGTGAGTCAGAAGAACCCACCTGGCAGCGGATATCTATTTAACGTCAGAAAGACATTGGATTCCATCATTGGACAGACGTAAAATTTTGGTTGGAATTGAAAATCTGTACCCGGAGGAAACCACCAAAGCACGGGGAGAACATGCAAGCTTCGGGCACGCAGAGTGGAGGCGGGATTCGAACCCGGAGGTGTGAGGTGAACGTGATTTTTGGACACACACACAGTGTCTGTAGAGTTGCTTTGCAACTTCAAATGGAAATTACATTACAAAGATTTGTATCTTTACTCAGTGGGACGTTCACCGGGGTTTTGCTCGAGGCAGTCGAGAGTCAGAAAACTTGGTGCGCTGCAGTGATTTTACTTCTGTTGATGGATTTACTAGCTATATATAATAAAATTTTATCTCTGTAGACCGAACTCTACATCATTTAATGTTAGTCTTGCAATGCAGTTAAGTCAAACTCAAAGTTTTTTAAGCTTGGTGGAAAATGGCACAAGTTCACAACAATCCATTGCTGACAGAATGATACTTGACAATGCTAGCTTGCTATGTCCCACAGTCCAGACAACAAAAAAGTAACCAACAGTGTACTGGTAAAAGGTGTCCAACAGGACACTTTCTCCTACACTGCCCTCCACTAATATTGGTACCCTTGGTAAATATGAGCAAAGAAGTCTGTGAGAAATTGTCTTTATTGTTTAACCTTTTGATATTTTGATTTAAAAAAAATCACAAAAATACTAAAATACTATAAATATATGTGAAGCATATTCCCATTGATATTTTACATTTTTAGTAAACCTGGGTGACTAGTATAGGGGTATAAATATGAGGTAACACACAGGCCAAATCCCTTTAGTCATTCATAACAATAGGTAAAACCAAGGAGTATATCTGCGAAGTGCGGCAAAAGGTTATTGAGCTTCACAAAATGGGAAGCGGCTATAAGAAAATAGCACAAGCATTGAAAATGCCCATTTCCACCATCAGGGCAATAATTAAGAAGTTCCAGGACCCAAGAAACATAAGACTTTGGTGACAAAACAAATTATCCTGCGACCTGGGGAACACTCATAGAATATTTTGAGCCCTCTAGAATGGTATACTAAGCAAGATACATAAGACATCACCTGCTAGTGTAACTAAGAGTTAAATCCAAGGTTCTGTGTGCATCTGAAGACTTTTCAAACTCTCAAATGTAATAAAAAGTTGACACATGAATGAAAGGAGTTGAATTAAAAATATCTCTTAAAAGAAGTGTAAAACAAGTGTAGAGGGGTTTTGTCTATACACATGCTTCTGTTCATCGTAACTTGGTTTAATTAAGATAATCATCCAGGGAGCGTTGCGGGTTAAACATTAATCATGTTTTTCTTTAGTGGATAAATTAGACTAGGGCTAGAGAAGACGTAGGCTTTGATCTTTAAGCATGTGTACCAGAAATTAAACATAATTAATCATTTACTGAGAGCTTTGAACAGTGGATCTTATACTCAGACCCTGTAGAACCATCATGGCGGTCTTTTTCTTTTTTCCCCAGCAGTGCTACAGCCTGGGGCTCGCCTGAGGGGCCTGGGGGAAATCAGATACTCCAAATCTGGCCCTTGGTTTTGGTCACGTAGAACACGGGATGCTGAAAGTGGAAGTAGCAGGAGATGAAACCACTGATAGAAACAGACAGAGAGTGAAAGCGTGTTAATAAAAATAAATGGTATTTTCCAGTTTCATGTAAGAATCAGGGAGTAAGATCAAGCATGGATTCAAAAATTAGACAAATCAGATTGCAATAATAGTTCATACCAATGAATTTAAAGTACAGACTGAATTCACTTTCAGAGTTTTGTAATCTAGCTCCACATTAAATATATGTCACTGATCATTTAAGTTCTCAGAGCCCTATATTCCCAGTGCTCGATGTTTCTAGAACCCTATGTTCTCAGAGCCCTGTTTCCAGTCATATTTTTCCAGAGTCCTATGTATCCAGAATTTTATATTGCCATGGGGCATTATTTCCAAAACACTATGTTCCCAGAACCCTATGTTCCCAGAACCTTATGCTACCAGAAACCTATGTTCCCAGAGCCTTATGCTTCCAGAACTTTAGGTTCCCAGATCCCTATGCCTTCAGAACCCTATGTTCACAGAGCCCTATGTTCCCAGAGCCTAACACCCGGTTCACACCGCATACGGCGCAGGAGCAGAGCAGAAGCAAAATCAGAAGCAATGCGCAATTTGAGGCGCAAGTGACGCGTGTGCTTTCACACCAGCAGCGTTTCACATGCAGAAACTGCAGCGCGTTTTGCCGAAAGTTCTCAGTTTCCATAGTTAATTTCCTTGAAAAGCAATCCAAAAAATATACAACAGTTATTGTGAGTGGGTTGTTGAGGAGTTTTATTAACTTGATCATTATGTAATATAACATTTACATGGAGAGGAGCACGTTTACAATTCACGTGTGACGAAAACTCAACGCTGTATTTTTTTGGCCAAGAATGCCAACGTATCTTCTAGCATTCTGTTTTAGCAACCTATCAATTTTATTGCTGTACCTCCAAGCCAAAAATAATACTATTCTCATTCATGATATTGTCCTGATAAGTATATTAAATGTAAAACATACTACTCTACAAATACATGCTTTCTCTGTGCAATATATACTTTTTTGTCTCAACTCATCTTCATTTAAGTCTTTCAACCATGTACTGGCGCTTTAATTCAGAGCGAGCAGCTCAAGCAGTGCAGCAAAAAATAGACTTAATGCCGAAACTCCCAGATCACTGCTGCTCACGCGCTGCCGCACTGCTACAGTGGCTGGTGTAAAAGCACTCATTCGTTAACATGCACACCAAAAAAATTACGCACTGCTTCTGCTCTGCTGCAGCATGCAGTGTGAAACAGGCTTTATACTTCCATAATCCTATGTTCCCAGAGCCCTGTGCTTCCAGAACTCCATGTTCCCAGAGCCCTGTGCTTCCAGAACCGTATGTTACCAGAGCCTTATGGTTCCAGAACCCTATGTTCCTAGAGCTTTATGGTTCCAGAACGCTGTGTTCCCAGAGCCTTATGGTTCCAAAACCCTATGTTCCCAGAGCCTTATGGTTCCAGAACCCTATGTTCCCAGAGCCTTATGATTCCAGAACCCTATGTTCCCAGAGCCTTATGGTTCCAGAATGCCATGTTCCCAGAGCCTTATGGTTCCAAAACCCTATGTTCCCAGAGCCTCATGGTTCCAGAACCCTATGTTCCCAGAGCCTTATGGTTCCAGAACCCTATGTTCCCAGAGCCTTATGGTTCCAGAACCCTATGTTCCCAGAGCCTTATGATTCCAGAACCCTATGTTCCCAGAGCCTTATGGTTCCAGAATGCCATGTTCCCAGAGCCTTATGGTTCCAAAACCCTATGTTCCCAGAGCCTTATGATTCCAGAACCCTATGTTCCCAGAGCCTTATGGTTCCAGAATGCCATGTTCCCAGAGCCTTATGGTTCCAAAACCCTATGTTCCCAGAGCCTTATGATTCCAGAACCCTATGTTCCCAGAGCCTTATGGTTCCAGAATGCCATGTTCCCAGAGCCTTATGGTTCCAAAACCCTATGTTCCCAGAGCCTTATGGTTCCAGAACCCTATGTTCCCAGAGCCTTATGGTTCCAGAACCCTATGTTCCCAGAGCCTTATAGTTCCAGAACCCTATGTTCCCAGAGCCTTATGATTCCAGAACCCTATGTTCCCAGAGCCTTATGGTTCCAGAATGCCATGTTCCCAGAGCCTTATGGTTCCAGAACTCTAGGTTCCCAGAGCCCTACGCGTCTAGAACCCTATGTTCCCAGAGCCCTGTGCTTCCATAACCTTATGTTCCCTGAGCCCTATATTCCCAGAGCCCTAAGCTTCCAGAACCCTATGCTCTCAGAGCCCTGTTTCCAGAGTCATATTTTTACTGAGCCCTATGTATCCAGAGTTCTATATTGCCACGGCCCTTTGTTTCCAAAACACTATATTTCCAGAGCCCTATATTTTCCGAATCTCATGTTGCAAGAACTCTGTGAGTTCATCCAGAGCCTTTTGTTTCCGGAGTCCTACATTCCCAGAGTTGTATATTTCCAGAAGTCATATGTTTGGTCTGCTATGAATAATCCTTCAGAACTATCATAAAATATTTCAGGGGCTACACCTCTGTTTACAGGTACTGGTTTTCCAATACCAATAAAAATAGCTAATGTCTACCTGAATATATGACTAGTTACTTATTATGTAGTTTGGCAAACTGACCCATCACATTGATTCACGGAGATATATGAGTGATATTTCTTATTCAGATTAAGAATTTTATCAGTAAAATGTATGGTACCTGTTTTGGAAATGCTCTGTTTCTTCAGTTATGTACTTTAAGTGCATTTTAAAGTTGCATTGCATCATCTAGGTCCCCTAACTCAATGTACAAAAGAAGTACTATTGAGACTTTCACCCCATGACAGGAAAAAAATAAAATAAAAAATCTAATTTAGTCCAGAGTGAATGGGGCTAGCTACTGTAGGTACCTATAAATTCTGCTTTATGTTTATGCTATCACACTGGGAAGGTATTACATTTGGCACATGGCTACTTTTCTATTTTAATATGCAAAAATGCATTTAATTAATTGAAACACTTAGAAATGATATCATGAACTGCTTAAAATTTGTGAGAGAAAAATAAATCAGAAATCGCACATAAACAATGATAATCCTTTCTGCCCTGAGCATGAGCATGAGCATGTATCACTCTACTTTATATGAATTATTAAAGACAAGTCTGTAGGTCATGCATTGAGTAGTTCTCTGCCTGAAAGAAGATTAACACAAAGAGTTTTCTGAGAAGATAAATGACTCAAATCCACCATTTATACAAAGGCCAGTTCTCTCAGGGTGGATAATCTGGAGTTATCCTGGATAATGGTTAATCTGCTTTGCATCAGGATTTTCTTTTTCCAGAACATACCTCAACAAATCCATCATCCTCCCGGCTGCATTAGTGCTCGTACTGGTTATTAGTGGCAGAAGAATCGATTTTCGACTCTTAATGCAAATCTTTTCCCCTTTCTCAGCAGTAAACATGGTGAGAGCTTCGTCCTCTTCCCACTTTACCTTTCCTTTGCTCGGCCTCACATATTTTTAAGAAGGTTCCATAGACTTTTGCTGAGATCAGCAATCATTTGCTGTGATTGGCCTCTGATCTCACTGGATTATGAGGTTACAGAGGTTCATAATTAAAACCACAGATGGAAGATCCTTAAACCTTTGGCCTTGTGAATCTTAAGGGGGGAAAAAAACTCTTTCAATATAGACTTTTTACAGTCTTAGCGAACATGTGGACTAAAACAGTTCAAAAATTCTATTATATTTTGACATTTGGCATAATATCACAGAATTACAGTGTTATTGGAAATATTTTCTTCTCATGCGGTGTTTACTTTGCTTTTTTTTATTTTCTCTTTGACGAGCATTATTTTCTCTGAGGCTTTTGTTTCCATGGTAACCAGGAAAACTAACTTTTGAAGAAAAATATTATTTCATGTCGGTTGCGGTGGAAACAACAGCACTGTGTTCTGTGTAAAAACTGATAGAATTGAGTTTACATTTATTTAACTTTTTTCTTTAGACGACAAAACTCACCTAAAACATAAAAGAAAAAGCTTCAAAAACATTTTATTACCAATTTTATAATTTTTTAGATTAAAAGTCTGAGTTTGGGACAAGGGTTAATAATGGAATTAAACCTATTTAACCAAAGGGCAGTTGAATTTTATGCATAACCGCACGGCTGTAACATGAATGATAGGTTTATATTAGCACCCTTCTTCTAATATGTTATCGTTTCTATAGCAACAGCTCATATACTGTACAGGGACTTACACATTATACAGTCCATGCAATCTAAAACTAATAATAAACAGATTTTATGTTCTATTTAAGAAAGAAAAACGTATAATTGTTGATGTGGTGAAGTTTGTTGTTAGTCATTTAACATTTATGGAAGGAGTCTCCAGTGTCAACAGTCACGGTGCTTTATAAAGTTTCACAGAATGGGAAAGTCTTCAGGACAGAGGAGTTTACACTTTCTGTTCTTTAGTTAAAATGACAAGCTGTGCTTTTTGAGACAGAGAGAGTATAAAGAGAGGCTGGTGAGGGAACGACTGCTTCTATCTGCTATAACGTAAGTGAGACCATTAAATATAACTATAATCTGTTAAAATGTGCAACGTGTCATTCGTTAAGAAATTAAACATTGTAATCGTTGGCAGATTGCTGAGGTATAAGTGGAATAACACACTCCAGCCTGTGCAGATCCACAAAAATAATCCATTTTGGAGTGGTAACTACAGTGGTGTGATTATTTCCATATATGCTGCAAGATTTGAACTGTTTTATTCTTTAATTATACATTTATGAACTAGCAAAAATAATGATAGGGACATGATACAAATTTTCAAAGATTTATTTACTGTAAACCTATAAATTAAAAAAAAAAAAAAAAGAAGAAGAAGAAGAAGAAAATAAATCTGTCACTTTTTATTAAAAATACATCTCCGGGATGTAAATATGCCCATAGTTGAAGAACCACCTATATAAAAAGTCAGAAATGAAGGATTTCACTTCTGAAGCTGGGATTTAGGTGCTAAAGCTTGTTGAAATCTGTTTAGTGGTAGCTTGATAGATGGTGTAATTGTAGATACTGGAAATAAATGTCTAGTATTAGAGAGATAGAAGAGCCATATTGCACAATATATATATATATGAGTGACAGGAACTGAAATTCCATTGCCAAGGCTGCACAGATGTTGCCAAAACCATTACATCAGCGCACGGCAGCTTTCATACGACTCAGACAACGCTAATACATGCTCGCTAAGCTTCATTCTCCAGTCTCTGCTTTTTATTTCACGCCCATACGAGTGAACTGAGAGGTCATTTCAGCCGTAACGTCCCTATATTAGCAGCGCTGAGAAGGAGATGGAGGATCCACCTGAAACTATTCAGTTCCACCGAGAATGTGTCTCAACATCCTGTTCCTCCAATGTTTAATATAAAAGCTTCACATATACTGTACAGTACGCATATGTAGTCACTAACCAAAAGAAGAATCTGATCCCAGTTGATGATGGCTTTAGATAAATCTAGAAATGAAGATCATACTCTGTTTGAAGTCTTTGAGACCCAGGACTCTGTAGCAACATAGAAAGAAAGAAAGAAAGAAAGAAAGAAAGAAAGAATCCACCATGTTGTTTTATAAGCTTGAAATACAAATACTGTATATTCCTAATTTGATTAAATGAATGAATGAATAAAATGCTTATAAACATGGAATTCCAGGAAAAAAAAAAAAAAGAACCAGGAATCTAGGAAATGTTTTGGAATGGGTAATCTAGATCTGTAAATTTTAGACACTAAGGATCTAAATAAAAATAATAATAATAAATTAATAGCAAGAAAAATAAACAAATACAATCTGAAACAGAAAAAAAAAGAAAGTTTTGGAGAAAAAACAAAACAAAACAGGAAGAACGCCATGTAATTTTTTTCAGGAGTTCTCTAGAAATAAAGGAATAAGGAATGAAACTCTCTGTGCCAAGCTGTTAGTTATTGTAGTAGATTATTAGGATCCCTCCTTCAGGAGGAAACCTATTGTTATTGTTAGTATTCTTATTATTATTCTTCTTATTATTATTATCTCCCTAAAGTGCCCAATAAATCAAGATCTGAATGGTAAAAAGTTTTGAAATATGGCACATTGATACTACAGGCCACAAACTCCCACACCACAAATAGCCCACATGCGCCCATAGGTGGCGCTACAGGCCACACCCAAAGTTTCCTCCACCCCACCTCAAGTCCAAAATGTCTGAAAATTGGTATACATTACATATTTCTCATGGGGAACAAAAAAGCCAATGGGATCCGTAAAGTCCGCCATGATAGATTTTCCAGTACATTGAAAATTTGTCCAAAACTACAAAAATCTTCTCCTCATGAACCGTAGGTCCGATTGACTTGACCTGTGGTACATATGTGTGGGATACGTGTCTTCCTATAGGGTGATAAGCAATAAAGAATCAAATAAAAATTGGCTGAACTATTAACATATTGGTGAATTGGCAACATGTTGCACATATTTCTTGTGTCCATAAACCAATGGAACATTAACCTGTGGACTTGTTCTGTGCCGCACACAAAGAGGACACTACAGTATGTTACCATGTGCGATGGCAAAATCTCCCAAATCAATGACATTAAAAGGAATAATAATTTATGGCTATGTTGCTAATATGTGTTATCTTATGCTTAACAATATCTTTATCGTCTGCTAGATGGTGCTGTTTGTATTGGCTTGAGCCAAAGTACAATTTGAAAGAAAAAACTTTATTAGGATTCCTCTGTCAATCTGCCATTGACCCAAATGCGTTGAAATGTTGTATCTGTGGGATACATTTCTCTACCATGTCAAATTTGAAACGGTCCGCAATCTCGAGGAGGAATCTGCCATTGCTGCTTGTGGCTATTATTATTATTATTATTATTATTATTATTATTATTATTATTATTATTATTATTATTATTATGTTTCCTTCTGGTGTTTTTCCCCCAACTCCCTTTCTCAATACATTAGATGTTTTTTTGGCCTCCCCCTCAGTGTTTCAGGTTCCTAAATGCAAAGTGTAAAAAAAAAAGCTCTCTAACTCTAGCTCTTTCCAGTGTTAAACAACAGATCGGCTTTCTTTTCTTTATTGCACTCATCTCCATATCCTCACATCCTCGTCCCACCTTCCTGTAGCGTTACACCCACTTCCTTTCTGTCCTTGTTCTCCTCTCCTGTAGGGATGAATGAGCTTTCAGACACGCTAATCACGGCAGCCTCGGCTCTCCCCCAGCTCCAAGTGCAAATCATTTGAACAAAAAAACAACAACAAAAAAAAAAAACCACACGTGAGAGCGGTCGCTGAAGCTTGAGTGATGACGGCTTGTTTGTTCTTTTCACCTTGAGAATATCGCTCAGGTGACATATCGCTCCTGATGTTGTTTTCCTGATACCTTCATTATTGAGTAAAAGGAAAATGTGATCACAGATGACTCATTTTACTATTCAAAAAATTCAAATGACGTACACAGAAACATAGTAACTTGTATGAACAAACAAACAAACAAATAAATAATTGTTTATGCTGCAACAACAATAAAATAATTATAAAAGAAATGTTACAGAATTATATTACAGCTGAGAGGATCAAAAAAAACAACAATACCTTATCTTAAAAAGCTGTCAGGGGATTTAAAAGCAAAGATTAAATTTACAGGTTATTACAGATTATTTAGATTTTCTTACATTCAGTAAGGGGGGTACAAACTTTTTTTGCACTCCAGTGTGGGTTAAATTTACTTTAGAGGTCGAGTCCATACTCATATCCACTCCTGCATTATTTATAAAGCCTCTGTGTGGAACTGACATTCAATATTTATGTACACAATATGAGATATTACTACAGCTCTGAGTGTTATTGCTTATATCATCACATACTACAGAACCCCACATGCTCCCAGCTTCAGCTCCTGTACGGTTCCTGTGTGGTTCCTCCATGGTTCCTGTTTGGTTTCTGCATGGTTTCTACATGGTTGCTGTGTGGTTCCTGTGTTGTTCCTGCTTGGTTTCTGTGTGGTTCCTCTATGGTCTCTGCGTGGTTCCCCCATGGCATCTGCATGGTTTCTCCATGGTTCCTGTGTGGTTCCTCCATGGTTTCTGTGTGGTTCCGCCATGGTTCCTTTCTGGTTTCAGCATGGTTTCTGCAAGGTTTCTGTGTGGTTCTTGCATTGTTTCTGCATGGTTCTCCACTTCTGGGGGCACCTCTGTCTGTGGTTTGGAGAATGCAGAGGTTAAAGTGAAGCTTAAACAAGAAAAATCGTTCTGGCACTAAAACACACACACACCCGACTTAACTGAAACACTCTCAATAAAACACAAACAGGCAAGCCTTGACCTGTTAATTCATAACATTATTTTTCTTTCTTTCTGTCTTTCTTTCTCATGGACCTGTGCTGTAGTTATGAAGATGAAGAGGAAGATGAATGCTCACCAGTGTACAGCTCAGCGCTCCATACAGGAGAGTCTGGTGCCATCTGCTGGTAGATCACTAACTTCCACACCCCAACACATCAACATCACCACCCACACCTTTAATTATAACTGTAACTATATTATTATAAAGGATTTCAGGTGTGCAGATGGTTCTTCAGTAGCAGTAAATTGAGTTCACACTGAATTAATGATGAAAATAATTATAAAGGCTTCACTTGTGTTGTCTACTGGAAAGTTTTAAGAGGAATTGATCTTTTTTGAGATTACTTTGAGAATAAACATTAATGTGCATTGTCTGTTTAAAGGAAGCTCATGTAAATCTAACATGTTTTCCACTGATGGCTTCTGATGTGTTAGCCATTAGGCTTGACAGATTATGCAAGATGATGTAAGATCTGCTCAGGTTCCTTAACAGGTAAAAGAGTGAGGCCAAATAAGCAGATCAGATGGGGAACCATAACAGATTGCACATAGTTATCTTGCAGGTATGAGAAGGAAGAGGTTAATGAATTCAGTGGATTTTTTTATTTATTTATTTTTTTGCATTACATTCTACCACGAGAACCTTTTTAGGAGCTCAGAAACTTGAGCATGGTCAGAAATTTAATCAGGAGCTCAAAAACATGATCATGAGGCCAGCAACTTGATCAGTAGCTCAGGAACTTGAACAGGATTTCAGGAAACTGATAAGGAGCCCAGCAGCCCAATCGGGAGATCAGGAACTTGATCAGGGGTTCACAAACTTTGTAAGGAGTTCAGGAAATTAATCAGCAGCTCAGGAACTTGATCATGAATGAATATTATTAATCAATTATTTAATTTTCAAGAATTAAGAACCATTTTAAGAAATTTTGGAAATTTGGGAATGAGGGTCTTTTGGAATTTTTTTAAATTCATTTATTTATTTATTTATTTATTTTTATTATTATTATTATTATTATTATTATTATTATTATTATTATTATTATTATTATTTCAGAACGTCTCATAAAATCAATAATTCATTTAAGGATCGGCATTTCTCTTGACCCAGCATTTCTCTTGACCTTCTCTTGTTAGACCTTTTGAAGAGCTCAGGAACTTTATACGGAATCAGGAGCTCTGGAACTGGATCAGGAATGCAGTTATTTTAAAGAAATTTCAGAAATGAATGAACTTTTTCCTTATAAAGTTAGGAACTCAGAAACTTTTTCAGGATCCCAGGAAGTTTATCAAAAATTCAGGAATTTATTCATGAAACCAAGAAGTGTTTCCAGAACGTGTCAAATTTCTCATAAATTAAACTTTCTAATTATTCAAGAATCAGCATTTTTCCAGGAACAGGTGGAGTCTGTTTTTTGTTTTGTTTTTTTGCTTTGGGAAGGCAATTTTCTTTTTCAGGAATTCAGGAGCATGCCCCAAAATTCAGAAAAAAACATACTTGTTCACAAATTTTCTCATAAATTCTGGAACTTGAATTGAAGAGCTTGCATTTGTTTCAGCAATGTCTGACCTTTGTGAGGAGTTCAGAAATTGTTATCAACCATAAATTCTGTCAGGAACTCAGGAATCAGGAATGTTTCCAACTTAGTTCCTGAGCTATAGTTCCAGAAATGTTTCTGCTGCAGAGTTGGTACAGTATTTTAGTGCAGGAATTATTGGATTGGGTCTTATCATAGACTGGTCACACAATCTCACTATTATAAAATAAAACTGTGTTTAGCTAAATAGTGATTCATAATGTCTGATGAATCCTTCTTACATGGCTGTTTCAAGTTTACATTTATACTGAATGTTCCTAGCAGGAAATCTGTCCTTCATCATGTAACCTCTAGTTGTCAAGTTTAAAGGTCTACACCTCTCCACTTACTGTGTGTCTGCCCAGTGTGAGCCACAACTAATCATGTCTAAAAAAGCCTAAAAAAGAAAAGACGTTTGTAATTGCTCTAGATCAAGGACATTCTCCATCAGCAGCACACTGCCTCGCTTAACACACCTTCCCCATTTCTTCTCCCAAATGCTTTAAAAACCTACAAAAGCACTTAAAATAAATGATAACTATAATGCTGTATTGATGTTCTGCACACACCTCTGCTGGGCCCATGAACTCTGAAATGCTGGCTCTGACTGTGTGTTGCTTTGATTAAAACCATTTGTATTATGAATAATAAATTAAAATGTCCTGTTTCCATAGTTTCCTTTTGTTCTGACATTTTGTGTTGGATATTCAGACGGTTTCAAATAGCTTGCAGCAACAGTAGAACAGCATGGCTCATTAGCCAAAATGGCATTTACCCATTACTGTAATTAAAATTGGGTTCTGAATAAAACATGGGCTTGGCTGTTAGCTGATAATATATTATACGCCAATGATTGTGTTCCAATTATTGCAGAGTAAGTGACATCTAATTGAGTTGAGGGGTTAGACAAAGTGGTTAAGTGCAAGGGCTGAGGTTGGCATGAGTGGTTGACCTGAGTGCTTATGGTTGGGGTGAGTGGTTGGGTCTGGGGGGAACAGATTAGTCCAAGTGGTTGTTAATAATAATAATAATAATAATAATAATAATAATAATAATGTTTTTTTTTATATAGCGCCTTTCTCAAATGGAAGGTCACTTTACATCAGGATGATAATAAACAATTCTTAATTAATACGTACAAAAATGTAAATAATCAGAAAAAAAATCACAAGACGTTGAAAGAACGGGCTGAAGGATGAAGTGATGGAAAGTATTATGTGAAAGGGGCTGGAGCTACTCATTTACTGTACAATCAGGGAGTTACAGTACTGAAGGAAAAGATGGGAGGCTCTGTAGAAGGGAATTCTGTAACTTGGGCGCAACAACACTGAAGGACCTGCCACCCATGGAGGAAAATCGTAATGTAGGGATTGTGAGTAAACTGGAGCCAGATGACCATAACACATGGGTGGGGGTATAGGGAAGCAGTTCAATCAAATAAACCGGGGCATAGCCATGTAATCTTTGTAGGTGAGGAGGAGGGTTTTGTATTGAATATGGTAGGATATGGGTAACTAGTGCAGCTTAAAGAGATTGGAGATTGTTTTGGTAGGAACAGTAAAGAGAGCCATTGCAGTAGTCAAGATGGGAAGTAATAAAGGTGTGGTCTAGAGTTTGAGTGTCTTTAAAGGTGAGAATGGGTCAGAGTTGAGTGATGTTTTTAAGGGGGGAAATGCAGTTTTAGAAAGGGAACTGATGTTAGGGAAAATGGTTACTTCTAGTGGTTAACAATAAGGGGTATCGGCGAGGGATTCCTCCAGTGGTTAAGATTGGAGTAAGGGGTTGGGCTGAGTGGTTAAGTTTGGGTTGAGAGTTTAGCCCAAGTTGTTAGTGTAAGGCAAAAGCTTGAGGTAAAAGGTTAGTCTAAGTGGTTAATATTAAAGTGAAGGGTTAGTCTGAGTGGTTAAGGATGGGGCAAAGGGTTTGTCCAAGTGGCCAAATGGTTAAGGTTGGGGTGAGGAGTTGGCCCAAGTGGTTAATGTCTGGGGGTGAAAGCTTAAACTAAGTGCTAATGGATAAGATGAAGGACTAGCCTAAGAGGTTTGGGGTGAGGGGATAGAACAAGCGAATAAAGTTAGGGTTATAGTTCAGGCAGAGTAGTTAAGGTTGGGATGAGTGGTTGGCCCACGAGACTAAAGTATGGGGTATGGGGGATTAGTCCCTGTGGTTAGGGCAAGGGGTTAAGGATCGAGGGATTCCCTAGTGGTTAAGGATCTGGGCAAGGGTTTGTCTGAGTGGTTATGGTTAGAGTGATAGTTTTGTCTGAGTGCTTAAGGTTAGAGTGGGGGTTTAGTCTGAGTGCTCAAGGTTAGAGAGAGGGGTTAGTCTGAGTGCTTAAGGTTAGAGTGAGGGGTTAGTCTGAGTGCTCAATGTTAGTCTGAATGGCTAAGGATGCTACGAGGAGTTCTTACAATTGGTTACAGTTAGAGTGAAACATTAGTCTGAGTGGTTAGGGTTAGAGTGATAGTTTTGTCTTACCAGTTAAGCATGGGGTGATGGGTTAGTCCAAGTGGTTAAAGGTAGAGGGTGTGGTAAGTCTGAGTGGCTAAGGATGTGGCAAGTAGATTGTCACAGTAGTCAAGGTTATAGTAAGGGGGTTGTTATATACTTCTCTCTTTATTGCCTAAGAAGTACATGGGAGACGTGAGAGTGTTTAACCAGGTGCTCAGCGATTTTTTTTTAAATTAGTTCTCAGAATAACACTACAGACTCTATCCACGGGGTTTCCGTAAGTATATTGTAACACAGGAGGGGCGTAAGGGAACACAAAAAGATCAATTCTCATTTTGTAAATAAACAACAGGGGTAGTATGGAAGGATGGGATGAGGGGATCATCCAAGTGGTTAGGGTTAGAATGAGGGGTTAGTCTAAGTGGTTAAGAGTCTGACAGACCAGATGCATACTGTAGAGTCACAGATGCTCATAGCAATCAGATACCAGCATGGCTTATTAGACAAAATGGTATTTGGGCATTTGATGGCTTTTGAATGGTGAATAATGAGTTGCCTTTAGGAATGTCACAGCTGCAGCTGGTGTTCCCTGGCCTCCTCCTGCCAGGCATGTGGCTGCTTTTTCATTTTCAGTCCCAGAGAGACAGTGTTTGTGTGCATTATACGGTATTACCAGGCTGCCACGTGCATTAGGTATCACGTGCAGATGGTCATATTAATAGTTAACAGGAGTTGTTTGATTTCACCTCGTCACTGAAGAGCAGCACTTTAGAAGTTATCATAAGCTGAAGTGACATAAAGTAACAGAGGATTTGCTGTGATGGGTGCCGATTTGGAAAGAGGATTCTGCAAATGTCTTTAATCTTTAAATCATGTCAGGCTTAGTCCACTGAGCCATGCATCACAGTTGTTTAGCACTGTCAAAAGACTAGACATGCCTCATAAGGCATGGACCCATACTAAAGGAGTGTCACTGCAGGGAATGTTAGGAGTTTCTTTTGTAAATAAATGTTTATGCACCTCACCATTTCCTGTTCAGTTCTTTGTATGCACTTGTACATTTTGTTCTAAAATTGATATTTATACATAATACACATTTGTACTATTCTATTCAGAACACATTTGATCTTGTCCAGTATTTCAGCCTGTCCAGGTGATATAAATGCTCAGAAACTGCTGTTTTTGATTAATCCGTCAGAAAAGCTTTTGAAATCCAGTCTGAATTAATGATTTGCTTTGGTCCACCCATTCTCTGGTGATATATGTTACTAATGAGAGTGATTTTGTTTGATAACTTTATATGTCAAATGTATAAAGTTGTAATGAAATCTATAAGCACTGCATTAACCCTTCCCCTCAAGCTAATCACAATGGAATGGCAATATTTTTGACCTATGAATATTTCACTGGAAAATAACTATTGTAATTATTCTAATGAATGAACAGCATCAGCCAAGCTTTATTCCAATTGTCATCATGTTAGCCTTGTTAGCATTTTAGCCTGTAGTATCCCTTTAATACTCAATGATACTGTATTTTGTGAGACTTTCTCAGACTCTTCACTGGAGCAAATAGGTAGAGGATAAAGTGTAGTCTAAAAAAAAACAAACAAAACCTACTCATGGCTTCTGAAATACGACTTTGGAGAAACAGTCACTTGTTTTATATTTGTTTTTACAATGCTTGTTGATGAGCTCAGCACCCCCACGTGAGTTACTGTCCGACTTTGGTGGGTTATTGCTGCTGTGTTGGATAATGAGGCCTTGAGAGATGCTATTACTGTCCCATCCAGGCTGATTTACAAGTAGCTAATTACTCCCGCTGGAGCTTTGCTTAGTGGTGATGGCTTCCTCAAAACCATAACTGAGAGAGATGTGATGGGCTGCTGTTGGAGATGGATTTAACGACAAAACTCATCTTGCCTCCCCTGCTGTCCATCTCTGAGGATGATGAACGGCTGGTTGTCCTTTGGCTGTAAATCTGCTGTGCTGAATCAGGGATTTGAAGAAGACACTTTTTTTAAAATTTGGATAATTTTGTGCATGTGTTCCTGATGATAAGCAAACATGAAAGACAAACAAGACTTTTTTTGCATCATGGGAATTCCTAAGCTTGCCATCTGTATAAAGGCCTTGGTAGCTTAATTACTTTAGGGGTGGAAAATGAGACAACATGATGCGGTTCATTTCCATCAACAGTCTCATTTAAAAACCAACACCTCTTTGGCTTCGGGGGCATAAGTGCAGAGAAATGTTTCTGACTGCCTGAACAGAAGTTCAATCCATCCCAAACTTTTGCGTGTGTTTGTTTATCCATATTCTACAATCTGTTAATTTCCTGTAAGAATTCATTACCAGTCAATATTTATTACCAAACAAGTTCTTAACACACAGCGTAAACTAGAGGCCTGTTTCATGAAGCGAGTTGAACAAACTCAGAGTTGCAAAGTAAGTTTAGAGTTGACAAAACCAAACAAATCTAACCCGGGTTAATTAAGGTGAACAGGTTTCATGACGCTGGTTATCAACTTTCTCAGTCAAGGGTCAAAGAACCACAAAACAACACATACAGTTTGCGGTACAGTAAGAGCATGGCTTCAGAGTGTCAGATTTTTAATGTGCGGGTTAAGAATCCAGCATAGATAAACTATACCATGTCCATATCATTCGTACAGATGGTCATCGGGAAAAGCCAGGGGATTGTGTCTGTCCCTAAAAGTTTCAAAACTTTCCCTTCGAAGTGTCTTTATTATTTGTGCTCCGAGCTCCACAAACAGTCAAGCCACCTCTACAAACACTGAAGGGTAAACTTTGATGCATCTGATTTATATCACTTTGCTCGCAACTGATTGGTCCAAGATAGGTTAGAGTTTTCTTACCCAGAATAAAACCTGCTCTGGAGCAGGTTAGCCATGTAGCGTAAGTTACCATGATGATGAAACCCGCTAAAAACAAATCCACCTTCTTGAGACCGAAAAACCAGTGTCTGCTCAAACTAAACTCAAACCTATTGTACCTGGGTAGCCGCCTAAACCGGCTTCGTGAAACAGGCCTCGGGTTTCCAAACTAGGGGTTATGAGAAAAACTCAACACAACTCTTTTATTTTATGCCTATAGTTTACAAATTAATATTACAGATATCACTCTAACTATGAAAACAGATTTTGTGTGTTATTATATTGAAATATTACTGGAAGTCACATTTAAACAAGGCACATTTAACTGGACACTGTACATGCTATTTTAGTCTTTTTCTCCATCCAATTACCTCCGCTAGTTCCTCAACAACAAGAAGTGACTCTGATTCAGCAGAACAACAGAAATAAAAATAAACAAACAGGAAAATTAACACTTATTAAATATGGGTTTACAAGTGTGACAGTAAATAACGAGGAGAAACCAAAATGCCAAGACTTGGGATTGCAGAAATTTAAAATGTCCATTTGTGGTTTGGGAAACACTGCCATAAACTATCAGTTTATATATTGGCTAACTGACATATTCTGTGGCTATATGATCTCTTTTATTTGATCTTGTATAAGGGACATTGCCTTATGCCAATTATGATCTAACTACCATCATGGCAGACTCCTGGATGTCAATCTGTCAGGTAGGCAGAGATGGATGCAGGTCCAGGTAGATGTTTATTAAAAGAAAACAAGAGAACAATCCAAAACACAACCCAAAATCAGATTAAAAGTGCAGGCAAGGATTAGACGATCAGCAAACGGGCAACACGAAGAGAGCAAATTAACAACATAAACAGGGTTGTAACACCTCAGCACAAGCAGCATCATATAATTCACACAATTATAATCAGAAGAAATAAAACAATGGGCCTTCTCAGCCAGAGAATCCACAAGAAACTCTGGACCAAAATGTCTCCACTCAGGGAGCCATAAAACAAGGAATCCACACCCAGACACCCAGGAGCCACTTAAATCCAGCATGTGCATCTGCCTTATCTCAACCAACACGGCAAGCGTTAAAGGCCTCCCTGACCCAGGGCTGAACCCTTTTGACCACAGAAACTGCTCACAAATGCAGTGATTTAGGCCTTTTGGGCCAGACCAAAAGTCCAAAGATCCATACCAGTAAGGCCAATAAAATCTGGAAGAAAGGAGAGACCTTTTCACTCAGTCACAAAGATTACACATTCCACAATTCAACAAGTCTACACGAGGACTCACACATTCCACAATCGGCACCTAGCAGGAGCAACGACTGTGGGAATTAATACATCTTTGAACAACTGCAATCACCTATTTCCTACCATGTGTTGTTCTATTTTCTTCATGTGTATCACCATTAAGTTGCCACTAATTGTTCGATTTTGCATGTATTAGTGTAGTAGCCCTAGGAGGATTATTGTGTTTTAAATATTAGTAATGTACTTTAAGTATAGTCAAACATGTCATGTTTGGTATGTACGTGTTCATTGAGTGATTTCCTAAATCATAAGAATAAGGAAATTTATGTAGATTTTTCTGATATGTACATGCAAGTTTCAGGACAAAGTTTGGTGTGTGTGTGTGCATGTGTTTTATATATTAGATTAGTTTCTATGTCACAGAGTAGTTCAATAAAGTCTCGTCTGTTCTTAAATATACGTGTTATTATTGCTTACAAGTGTCTATTGCCTTGAATTGTGATTCTGCTACATGCTCTTAGAATAATATTTCACTATGTTTAGGATATTATTGCCGGTGGCCACGGAGGTAATATCTAATGCATAATTAATGAATACACTAGTTTCAACTTATCGCTGGACGAATAGTTGATCAGTAACACTAAATTAGTCAAATTTCCCTTTTCAAGCTTTTTCAAGTTAATCTCTCCGACATCTTTGGAGGAGAATTAAGATAGCTCAATCTAAACAACTAATTTTTACTAGAATATATCAAATTAACCCAAACAGCTAATTTTCACTACATATTTTGGTGGAGAGATGCGGGTAATTTTCACTACAGGGTCAAAACCAGAAACGCAATCAGAGTTATTTATGGATTGTGTGTAATTAGCAGCAGGTGAGTTCAGAGCTGGTGAATGTGTCATGTGATCTAGTTTCAGACATATTGACTTGTAGCGATGAATTCTGGGAAACGAGTTTGAATTCACATCATATACAAGATTCCACAAGGTCAGTGCAAGAAAATTAAACAAAGCCTTTCATCAAAAACAAGGTTATTTTAAAATCTATGTTCTTGTAGTTTTAGTGTATTACACCACAGCGCTGTTGAATTCTGGCTTCCGATTGGTCAGAAGGTGTTGATTAATTTTCTTTTAACGGCAGCTCTGACACTAGTGCAGCTGCAAATCACATGTTTACATTATATTAATGCATTAATTCATTTCTATAGTAACAGCTCATTCAAATGGATTGAAAAATGGTGACGTCTTAGAGTATGTGAGGAGACGTTTACGTAAAATTTATGGAAGGAGTCTCAAGTGTCAGCATGTTGTAAAGCTGTAACTTTAAGTTTTCTTCAGGCCAGAGGAGTTTACACTTTGCGGTTTCTCAGTAACATGACAAGCCGTGCTTTTTTTGTTGTTGTTGTTGTTGTTGTTGTTGTCTTACTAACTTCAAGAGGAAGAAAAGTCTGGTGAGGGAACAACTGTTTATAGCTGCTACTGTATAATGTACCATTTATAGCTGTATGACATTCCATGGCATTAAATGTAAACGGATAGAAATCACAATGTGTTCTTTAATAAATAAAAATTGTAAATGTAAATTACAGTGGTATGAGAGGAATAAAACACTTTGGGATGTGCAGGTATTGGAAAATAATCAGCTTCAACATCACTCCACCCTGTCACTGATTAATTACTTACAACACTGAGAGGTTTATTGCTTACTTATTTACCAACACTCTCACACGAGGCAGAATTTTAAGAATTTACTCGAGCCATCTGGAGTGTAATGCTGATGTTTACACGTACATCTGGTGGATGATTTTATCAAATAAATAAATAAATAAATAAATAAATAAATAAATAAATAAGTACAGAGATGTTAAAGTAGCCAGCGTCAATACAGATCTTTTCATAGGAAGAACAGGAAGTTGTTAATAGAAATATCAGGAAGCCAGAGTTTAAAATAAGAATACTATTTATTTCATATTGTTCAATTATATATCTATAATGTAATACATATACTGAATATACATATATGTAGTATTTATATTTATACATTCAGGTAAAAGCTACTGGGAAAATACTGTGCTGTGATTGGCACACATGGATGATGTAAATGATCACAGCTCAGTAGATCAGAGAAACCCATTCTCTGTGTGTATGCACACACACACACACACACACACACACACACACACACACACACACACACACACACACACATAAGGTGTTTGCTTAACGATTAACAACAGTTCAATGGTATCATGAAACATAGCTGCCTGTGAGGATACAAACACACACACACACACACACACACACACACACACACACACACACACACACACACACTGAGGTACTAAGTACAGTAATGCATTCTGGGAATTAAAACATAACTCATTGTTTTCTCTTATACGCTATTTTCATCCTCATGCATTCCAGATACTAAGAGGTTAAAACACGGACATGTGATGTCATACCAAGATGGCTGCTCACACCGTACAGCAGTAGAGAAGTGGAACTTTATTTTCTGTTAACTTGTGCGAGTGGCCATTTTGATATGACATTCTATGCTGGGGTTGAGGACACCTTCCTAATTTTAGTCGGAAATTCGTTCTTACGAATTTTAGTCAAACACAGCACTGTCTCCTCGCTCAGCAAAGTCATGTGACCTCCCATGTGACCTCTGTCAGCCTCGAATATTCTAAAGAGGAATTCAATTATCGCCAATCACACCGGCAGCGTGTTTACCAAACAATTAGTGTCAACTCACACAAACACAAGCACAAAGAGGCTCAGCGGGACACGTCAGGACAGCAGAGCCGAGAACGACACCGTGGACAAGGATGACGTGTAGAGGACAGGAGGAGAGAGGAGCGTGGGGGGCGGGTGGTGAAAAGTAGCTGAATAAAATGACCATCATATCTTTCAATCACGACGAAGGTGAGACATAAATGCATGGCATAAACATCATGCATGGGCATGAACACAGTACACGGAGTCTGATCAGTATCAGCATTTGGATCACTAGGTTTTGTTTCTAGATGCTATTCATCCAATGCTCTTCCTACAGGGAATTGTAATAAATATGAGTAGTTTGGATGCCATACTCAAAACTGTCCTTAGCCGTTGCTAATTCTCCTAAATATTATCATTCATGGGAGAAACCATGATAAGAGGCAACAAATCTCAGCATCATGAAGCACACTTCCTTAAACACTCAATGCGACCAAGTCTGCAACAATGAGTTCAACTGGTGTGCGTTTTCCCACACACTTATACACTTAATATAGACCATTAAAGAATGAAGCGTCCAGTCAGGATAGCATCAAATGACCATGAAGGATATTGTTAGCCATTTGTAATTTGGGGAAAGTTCTACCATTGCCATCCATGATATACCAAAATTAGGATGAGTATAAATATAAGTGATAAACACATGAGTATTTAAACTTGACACACAGACAAGTGTACTAGACTGCAAGAAGACATTAGTCAGTGATGATGAAAACAATAAAGGGTACCTACTGGGTCTCAATACGAAAATGTGGTATGGAATGTAGATTGGGAAGCTAGCCTACATTTGGAGCACTAAGTTCTGTATCTACATGCAGAACATCCAATGCTAATACCTGCCATGCTACAGAGAATGGTAGCGAGCATGATTAGTTTGGCCAACACACTTAGACACTTGATATACTGTATCCACTACAAATACCATTACAAACCATCAGCTAACCATTAAAACCTTTATCATTAATATTATTGGTCATTAATGGTATCCACTAGACATAACATGCCACCAATAGAAGGCAACAAATTACCAGTAGAGACCCAAAGGGATCATTAAAATCAATACAATTCCCATTATAACTATTAAAACCATTACAAATTTTATGAGGGTTTCAATTGTTTTGTTGTTTTTTTCAAAAGGGCATGAGGATTTTGTTAGCAGGTTGTGATTGGTCCAAGTTAGTAATTTGGGTCAAGTAGCATGATTCCAGCGACACAATTAGGATGAGTATAAATAGCAATGAAAGCTTTAAATTACCAGAACTTGACACCCAGACAAAGATGCTAAACTAGCATTAGCCAGTGTTATACAGTAGCATCCAGTGTATATATATATAATATGAGTATTGTAGCTAGCATGATCGGGTGTGAAATCTGATAATGCTAATACAAATGCTTGATCTCAAGCTGTACGATCTGGAATTGCAAACCTAGGCATCAAATGTACATGTAATGTACATCACAAATGGCTGACAAATGCCCTAAAAACAAAGGGCCGTATGCAAAGCTGAGTTATAAGAGGGCACGTCAAATTAACAAAAAATGTATTAGGTAGACTCCTATTAGATTTATTTCAATGCATGTATAACCCCAATTCCAAAAAAAAGTTGGGACGCTGTGTAAAACGTAAATAAAAACAGAATGCAATAATTTGTAAATCTCATAAACCCATATTTTATTCACAATAGAACATAGAAAACATATCAAATGTTAAAACTGAGGAAATGTAGGCAGAGGCAGAGTCTCTAAAAAAAAAGTTGGGCAGAGGTTCACCAATCTGCAGAAAACTACATCTACAAATTGTGGAACAATTTCAGAATAACATTCCAGCATCATCTACAGTACATAATATCATCAAAAGATTCAGAGAATCTGGAGAAATCTCTGTGTGCAAGGGACAAGGGTGAAAATCAATATTGAATGCCCATGATCTTCAGGCCCTCAGGCAGCACTGTATTAAAAACAGGCCTGATTCTGTAATGGAAATCACTGCATGGGCTCAGAAACACCTCCAGAACTCTGTGTCTGTGAACACAGTTTGCCGTGCCATCCACAAATGCTGGTTAACGCTCGATCATGCAAAGAAGAAGGCATATGTGAACATGATCCAGAAATGCTGCCGTCTTCTCTGGGCCAGAGCTCATTTAAAATGGATTGAGAAAGGTATGCTGATAGGTATATACAGGTTTTAGAGCAACATATGCTTCCATCCAGACTCCATCCCATCTTTACTTCTGAGAGACTCTGCCTCTCTAAGATACTCTTTTTACACCCAATCATGTTACTGATCTGTTGCTAATTATCCTTATTAGTTGTTTTTATTTACATTTTACACAGCGTCTCAACTTTTTTGGAATTGGGGTTGTATGAACTACACACAGGCAATTTGCATAATCTGAATGGCGCAAGCAGAAAATTGACTTAAGGATGTGCATAACCTGACTCTGAATACTCTGAACTTTCCCAGCATAAATACTGAAATTTATGGAATTTTGGACTTATGTCATTGACTCTGAATACAGGCAAAATTGCTGATACTAAAGAAAGGGAAGTTAAAAAAAATAAATGAACTCTATATCAGTGCTTCAACTCAGTCTCACAATGTACCAAGCAAACTCATATGAAAAGTAATAAATGAGCTGAAATCTCTTAAAATTGCTGAGATAAGTTTTGCATGATTGGCAACCATTATCGTTCAATGTAAACATCTGTGGTGTGAAATGATCTTTGATGTGAAATGAACAACCCATTAGAGTGTTGTGGCTGATTAATGATAGATATCCAGACAAAACGATGACATCCATCCACCAATAAATTTTCTACACAGGGTCGCCGGGAGCCTATCCCAGGGAACTTGGGGCACAAAGCGGGGGACACCCTGGACGGGGTGCCAACATATCGAAGGGCACAATCACACACACGCATTACGGACAATTTGGAAATGCCAATCAACCTACAGCGCATGTCTTTGGACTGGGGGAGGAAACCAGAGTACCCGGAGGAAAGCCCCAAAGCATGGGGAGAACATGCAAACTCCTCGCACACAGGGTGGAGTCGGGATTCAAATCCCCAACCCCAGAGGTGCGAGGTGAACGTGCTAACCACTAAGCCACCACAAATCAATGACACACACAGACTAAATAAAAAATAAATACACACAATATATGATTGGGGAAGTTAAACGTGTGTGGTGGTAGCCATAAGTGACACATTATTAAACATTAATATCAAAATGGAGACCATAACACTGGACAAAATGATTATAAATGTGAGCCTTTTTTTTGTTGAGAAATTAAGGCATACTGTTTACACTTTGCTATGATTTCTGAAAACTTGACACACACGCGGACGTTTACTGAAGATACATGACATACTGCACATGTGGCACTGATCTTTTGACCTGCTTTATGATGAGATGCCACATGTAAAAAAGAAAATAATCTAAAAATATTTGCTTCTTTGTAACACACAGCTTACTGAGTAAACAAATTTACAAGCACATTTAAAGATGGATAAGGACCCTGCTGCTTCATGGGATTTCTTCAAGTGGGGACATGTTCCTTGTTTCTCAGGTCACTGATCTCATCTGATGTCATCAGTGTACATAATTCTTCCATGGAAACCTCTTTTGAACATCTGAGCTGTTTATTAGCATAAATTCATTCAGCTTTAGTTGCTTCGTCTGTTCCAGCAGTGCGCGAGTGTCCTTTGCAGCCATTACGTTTAGATATAGCACCAAAACATGTGACTTCTATTGACCTTACCGTATGTTGTCATTTATTTTAAAAGAAAAATAACTAAATACAATTTAAAAAAAAAGTTTTCGCTAATCAAAATATCCCAAACTTTGTCTGGTTTAGAACAAAATGGCAACGAGCCATTTCAGACCATGTCAGAGTCGACTCAACTCACTGAGACGAATGGAAATTCTCGTCACCTCTTAATCCTCTCAGAAATATTCCCTTCAGACACACCAGGAAAGCTAATGTGTACCTTGTGTATTGTGTGGATTATCTGTAGTTTACAAATGCTAAAATGCTCATAAGCTTAACCTTCAAAACGTTCACATGAATATACCTCGAATAGCAGCAGTTTTGCTAGTTGAACAGTATGGAGCTATATAGCAGACAATACACTGGGTCTCAATGAATAAATGTGGTGTTTATTTCCCATGCAGAACGGGAAGCTGAACAAGGAGCATGGGCCAGCATTTGGGGCATTAGGTTCTGTATTTAAATGCTAGTCATCCATTGCTAACAGCTGGTGTGCTACATAGCATACATGATTAGTTTTGTAGCTGGTTGTTAAGTATTTCTCCCTGTTGGAAAAAACCAAAACAAGAAAAGCAATAGAAACCCTCATAGAATTTGTAATGTTTTTAATGGTTTTAATGGAAGCTCTAATGGTCTCATTGGATCTGTAATGGTCATTTATTGCCTTCTGTTGGTGGCATGTTATGTCTAGTGGATACCATTAAGGGCCAATAATGGTAATTGTTTTAATAATTAGCTGATGGTTTGTAATGGTGTTTCTAGTGGAAACCATTAGAATTTCTGTGATGGTTTCTACTGTTTTTTTGTTTTGTTTTTTTCAGCAGGGCTAACTGACTGATACGTCCAGAGAAAATGCGTTTGTTGTTTGTTTGGGTTTAAACTCATAGGTTGTCTATTGATAAATCACGTTTGCAATTTTCTTTTACAATTTGCATGACTCAGATTATACAAGCTTCAAGGTTAGGGGTTATGTGTGGGGTTAACGTTCATACATTTTCAAATAACTTAATTTATACGATAGAACAATAGAATAGAGCAGAATCCATCTACAGTGCAGTAGCTTGTTCACGTTTTTCCTTCTATCGTGTTAGCAAAATTTTTTTTACAATGTTTCAATATTTCCAACAAATAAACTACACAATACAGGACACAGAGTAGCTTTCCTATCTTAAAAACCGAATGTTGCATTTTGGAGGGAATTTTCCTCCAGTGGCTCAGGGACACTTGATGACATCAGATGGAAATGACTGGTTAAAAGAAATACTGATTCAGAAACATGTCCTACTTACACAAATCACACATTTCTTCATTCAGTAAGTAGCGACAGACTAGTGGCGGTTACTTTTTTTTATGAACAGTAATGAGAAAATACCTCCGTTATTTATGTTAAATACATTTCGATGATTTCGACATGTCGGTCAGTAGCACGTACATTCAAATGGAACATAAATTACATTGTTTACAACAGAATACTCTGTTGGCATTTTATCACAACGTCCCTTTGAAACTCACTCGGGACGCCGATATATTATCTTTATATCTCTATATACTTCTCACTATATAATTACTGTACATTCATATATACATATATGCATACATTGTTTATATATGTATAACGTGAAACTTGCCACCCAACTCATCCTATATGGCTGCTTTTAAGTCGTTGTAAATAGTCTAAATTTGATTGGCTCTTTACCAACCTCTATGGTACCATCTGAGACCCCTAAGGTCTTCTATGATTGGCTATTTTGGAACATTATGAGCTTTAAGCTACAATCTAATTGGCCGTTTAAAGCAGATGAGTCCTGATGAAACCTGTTTATCAAATTAGCGGTCAAATCTGATTGGCTGGATGCTACCTGTTGTGGTAAAGCTAATATATTTATCAGCCAGTGAGATGTGAGATATGACCTGGTCGGCCAATTAAGAAATGCATATTTTCTCTCTGATGCATATTTTTTTTGTTTCTGGTCAAATCTGATTGGTTGGATAAAACCTGTTGGGTTTAATCTGAGTGGTGGTTGGCTTCTGAGGTGCGATCTGATTGGCCGTTTACAATGCGGCCTGGGGATGTTCTGATTGGTCAATGGATGTGATCAAGGGTTCTGCTCTGATTGGCCATTATGATTTCTGAAATTGGCTCAACCCCCGTTTTAATCCAAATCTGATTGGTCAGTTGTCACTTACTGTGTTTGATCCACTCTTTATTAAAGTAGCCATTGGGTAGTAAATATTAAGCTTAATCTAATTTATCTTGATTTGGCCCAGATCGGACTGGTCAGCTTTGGATATTGGATAGCCCCCAA